>WUAM01000288.1:286291-302192 GCA_024336885.1 Actenoides hombroni
AACTACCTCCCTGGGCAACCTCTTCCAGTGTCCCACCACCCTCATGGTAAAAAACTTGTTTCTAACATCCAATCTAAATCTACTCTTTTCTAGTTTAAAACCATTGCCCCTTGTCCTGTCATTACAGGCCTTTGTAAACAGTCCCTTTCCCACCTTCTTGTAGGTCCCCTTCAGGTATTAGAAGGTCACTATTAGGTCTCCCTGTAACCTTCTCTTCTCCAGGCTGAACCACCTCCTCAGCCTGTCTTCATAATTCAGTAGGTGATACCAATGAATAAAAATTATTTTGACTGAATTAATTGTAGTCTATCAATATTCTTAAGACACAATTCCAAAATGCAAATCCAGAAATATTTATTTCTGCAGTCTTTCAAATGTATTTGATAGAAGACATTTCAGCCAATGCTAGGCATTTTTGTGTATTACCCATCAGGATGACAGCATCTGTTACAGCTGTTTTGCTATTTGGGCTATGTAATTTGCAACTATTTCTTTTTTCCCTGTATATAATTTTCTAGGAAGTCATAGAGACTAGATCAGACATCCATGTGGTAAGTATTTGCAGTTCTTTATCTTCATTTTGGTTGGAAACAAAATCTAATGCTCATGAACACCCATTAAGGGACAACTGATGTCACCAGTGAGTTTTACCCAGCTCATAGTGACGGCACAGGTCTCAGCCCTGGACAAGAGGAACACTGAATAAGGCCTTGAGAACTTACTGAAAGGGAAAAAAAATTCCAAAATATGTCTTAGATGTTGTCATTTCCTGATGGCTTAGGAAGTAGGATCAAGCTACTTTTCTCCACATTGATGTCTTCATTCTTACTAAGGTGAAAGAGATCATCTTCCTCATGAAATGTTGAAAGAAAAGAAAATCCAGTGTGGCCTTTAGAGACTAGCAGGTACTCTCTGGAACAAACTCATACAATTTTTAAACAGAATGATTCTTTCACTAGAGCCTTTGGCATAACTTGTGCACTTCCCCACTAGTAATTATGTATTTAGGTAATTGTCTGGTTTTCAACAATGCTCTATACATTTATACTTTATAGGGCATTTTTAGGATCTTCTCAGATGAAAGCCATTAGAAAAAAGGCAGGATACTACTATCACATTCTAAAACAGTTTAATGTTGTGAGTATGGGGCTGTATGTCTGTACACGCATGAGCATATAGCCGTCTGTCTCTCCTGAATATCCACAGTTATCTGGAAAAAAAATCTATTCTGATTATTTATTTTCCACAATGATTTTTTTTCTGACCATGCACAAAGACAAATTTTGAGACAGAAAATGTGATGAAGCATGATAATGGCTGAGAACTGTTTCTTAACCCAACTTTTTGCTTGAGTCACTGTGAGGCTTTGAGTGAATCTTAATTTCTCAGTCTTGGGTTCCTTGACTTTATACCACAGATAATAACTTTTATCTGTTTTGCAGTGGTGGTGTGAAGATTGGCTTGTCTCTCTGTAGCACATAGAGAACGTAAATACACCATGAGTAGTCACAGAATGGGAAAAGTCTAGAGGCTGTCTGAATGACTCTCCACCTTTGCATGCCTTATGCATCCTCCTCGAATCAAAGTATGTTACTACTAGTCTTTCTGATCCAAAGTCACTTATGTCCAATGAATTTCTAAATGGATTTTTCAACTTCTGTAGACCTCTTTGTTGAGAAAATGTCATACATAGAACTTCCACTTTATCGTACAGAGTTTAAAGAGGAATGTTGATTTGTAACACAGAGCCTGAGGATCAAAACATGGGAGTCTATTATGTGGCCAATCTCCACAGCACTAAAATGGCAACAAGCAGCAGGAAAAAATGCTGAAGTAGGTGAGGCTTGCCATCATGTCCAGTTAAACACTTGAATTATAATCTCAGTAAACAATATGGAAAAAAGGACTTCCTCTAGAAGTACATTTTATTTTGTGTTAATAAGGGATCTCACTGAACTCCACCTGCCTACTGCTGTGTAAACTTGCAAAACTGTCTTTTGTCAGTCTTCTTTTCATTAACTTGAATCAGAGGAATCAGTGCTCCTCTTACAGAAAGATCACACTTGTGAACAAAGGCCACCTAAAAATTATTTAAGCTGTGTGGACTTGTGGTGGTGGATGTTTTCTTGCATTTGGAGAATCTAGTTCCTTCTTCTTCCTAATTATCTGAGCCCTAGAATAAGCACTGCAATTTTAATAAGAAATCACTTGAACTTAAAAATATACTTACTGGCAAAGTTTTTTTGGTCCTCAGACCTTGATATCCTTGATTGCACATGTGATTTGGACAACCGTGTTTGCTAGTTTTAGCTTGGGTAGAGTTAATTTTCTACATAGTAGCTAGTATAGGGCTATGTTTTGGATTTGTGCTGAAAACAGCGTTGATACAGGGATGTTTTAGTTATTGCTGAGTAGAGCTTACACAATGTCAAGGCCTTTTCAGCTCCTCACACCACCCCTCCAGCAAGTAGGCTGGGGGTGGACAAATTGTTGGTAGAGGACACAGTCAGGACAAGTGACTCCAAAAGACTGAAGGGATATTCCATATGATGTCATGCTCAGCATATAAAGCTGGGGGAAGAAGAAAGAATCAGGGCATTCAGAGTGATGGAGTTTGTCTTTCCAAGTAACTGTTACATGTAATGGAGCCCTGCTTTCCTGGAGTTAGATGAATACCTGACTGCCAATGAGAAGTGGTGAATTAATTATTTGCTTTGCTTTGCTTGTGTGTGAAGCTCTTCCTTTACCTAGTAAGCTGTCTTTATGTCAACCCATGAGTTTTCTCACTTTCACCCTTCCAATTCTTTCCATCTCACTGAGGAGGAAGTAAGCAAATGGTTGGGTGATGCTTAGTTGCTGGTTGGGTTTAAACCACACTACCATGTCTTTTAGTCACCTATTGGTGATGAAAATGTAAATTTTTGGATGTATATGTGAATTTCACTTCTGCTTGTATCAGAGATTTGATAGAAATTTAGACCATAAGGCATCCATGTGTCTAATATTAATAAACTGTTAATCCTGAAAAGACAAGACTGATAACTAAAAATACCATTGAGATAGAAAAATATTAATCTTTAAATCTTTCATCCACTCCTTCTCCATCTATCAGATGGCAGTAGATGCAAACTGGATTTTCCCAGCTACTTCAGTCTTTGTGATTTAGTACGTACCTGTTTGGCCATCTCTTCACAGATAATGCTTTCTTTACCAAGGATTTCCAGCTCTTACCTGAGTAGGCTGACACATACTAACAGAATACAGTGTGGGAAAGTTCATCATTTGATTGATGAGTCAGAATTACAGAACCAATAGTAATTAATCATGTTGTCTGGTGTGTGTGCTCTTTACAGCAACCTATGATACAGTTTGGTGGATTTTTTTCAGTGAGTTACCCCACATGGGTTTCTCTTCTTAGTCCTGAAGAGTGAAAGTGTTGAATCCTTACAGAAAATTGAAAAATGAAAATGCTGGTTTTCTGTTTTTACCTGTCTTTTTTACATAAACAGTAGACTTCAGCCTGAAAGTTCAGCACCTTTTCAATAGTTGACAAGTTCATTTAAAAAACTACAAAAAAAACCCACACCATGAGATGTGAATAAATAATTATAATGAAAATAGCTGAGAGTCAATCTTATCACTGTGTAATGACCATAACAGATCAATAATACTTTAATTGGATTTCTGAATTATCTTTTATATTAAGGGCAGTAACTTTTGCTTCCTAAATGGAAAACTAAACTATTACATATGTTTGGTTTTTGTTTTTTTTTATCTCTCACTTTATTTCCTTGAAAATATGTCACATGAGTTTAAAACACAAACAACAAGGGCAGGAACTACAGATGTATTTTACGACGTTACAGTGAAAAAATTGATAAGCCCTTTTTCATTAAAGGTTGATTGCAGATGTTATTATTTCACAATTGTAATATTGCAGGTGGGAGGTACATACTCTTAATAAAAAACCAAAAGTTCATTCTAAAAAATTATGAGAGACTAGGACAGGAATGTAACAGGGAACCAGGGAAAGCCAGATTCAACAGTGGGATTTTTGTCCCATTGTTTGAAGTGCTTATCTGGCTTCATAAAATCTATATCATGCTCATCATCTTTGATATGTCTATTTTTTGAGCAATTGACAGAGCCCAGTGGCCTCATGTGGCTGGTCCAGGTCCTGCCTTGTCAAGCAGCACCTCTGACACCCACCTGTAACTGCATGATGCACACACATTGTAGTAGCTTCCCTGAGAGGAAAGTAATGAAGACATGAGACTGAGACTGAATATGGATTTTGTTCTCAGATTTAGCACACATGGGGAGGGAAAGGAAGGAAGACATTCTCTAGCTCTTTCTCCACCTCTATTATTTGTGAAGCATGTAAGCTCTTAAACAAGGATAACCTGCTTTTACTAATAGAAGAAACACACAGTATGCCTTGCTGAACTCTTTCAGAACATTTTTGTTACAACTAACAGGAATCTATTGCAAATCATAATGTATTTCATAATATATTGTAAATCCCACTGCATAAAATACATGACATTAGAAAATATGAATTTCTGAATTGCTCAGATACATATCCATGTCCGTGCAATCATTTTTTAAGGTAGAACAAAATAATGATCAGCATAATTATACTTTGGTTTTGGTTTTGGGTTTTTTTAATGTTTTGGGGTTTTTTTTGCTTTTTTTTATGCTTTTTTTTTCTTCATTCTTATTTCTTGTTTTATTAGCTCTGTGTGTAATTATTGGCAATACCGTGGTCATAGTCAGGGAGAAGGATACTCAGTAAAAAAATTATCCTTCAGTACAACAGTATGTATATATATAATATATATAATATTAAATATAAATATAAAATATAAAGATATTATACAAATCACATACAGTAAGTCTCAAGGTTCATTACAACAGCAGATTATGTCTATAGACCCCTGTAGGCGAGTTGATGACTCCTATTTCATAATGTTTCTTGAAAAAAACCAGACAGTACCAGAGCATGCAGAAGTGCAGGATGAATAAAAATGAATTATTAAGGTTAACTACATTGAAATAAAATTAAATCCGGGTCAGACCAATAAAATGACCAGCTTTTCATAGGAAATCAGGTCTGCCTGATTTTTGTATGAGTAAAATTGATAGGTTTTCAACATTTTTCTGTGAAAAATGTGTCACCAAGTGATAAGGCCTTCACCTTTAAATCTGAGGTGAAAATAAGAAGGCCTGTCTTTCATTAATCTTGTGAACATATTTTGGAAATGTTGCCATGTTTTGGCTGGCTGAAGCTGCTTAAATTCCAGGAGGAAAGCTCCCTTTCCTGTCTTCTGCCATAAATAACATCTTTTTCTTAATGTATTTCACTATTCAGAACAGTTTCTAAGCCTGTTCAACAAAGCTGTCAGGGCAAATGTATTGCTCTCCCCTGATGTTTGTTATTAACAGATTGTACACTGATAGGATAATAACCTCTTTCTTCATACATGAAAGGCATTCTTGTGAGCTGGATTACAACTCAAGATATAAAAGACGTGCTCTGTGGATAACATCCAGGTTACTTTGCAGCACATTGCCCTCCCATCATTTTGTGTTTGTTATCTTGAACGAGTGACAGTAACTACCAATCAGAAACTGAAGTTTATGTGAAATGAGTACCACATGAATGATGTTTACTTCAGTCTGGGCAAAGTAGGGAAAGATCATTATAGCCCATGGAGCTGTGTGTTTTAGACTGTGCAATTTAATATCAGGTGCCATAATTTGAATATATAATAGCAAAAAAGAGATTGATATAAAAAAATAAACCACTTGTTATATTAGGTATTAGTTTCCAGAATGGCTTTGGAGTCTTCTTCTCAGACAAGTGCTTATTTGTTTGTTTTAATATAGTAAAATTAATATTTTTCTTCTATGGTGGATAGCAGTACATGTTTTTAATGTATATAAGCTATTGCTACTCATTTAAATATTTGAAGGAGAGTGGCAAAGGTTTTATTAATAAAAAAAACCCTCCATAAATTCATTAGAACGTACAAGTGAAGATGTGAATGACAAACAACTTCAGCTAAAACCAAGGTATTTCAGTATCAAAAGACCTTTCGTAGAAGCTGGATAAGACCAGTATTTAAAGTTCATTTGTGCTTCTGATGTATCACTGAAATACAAAGTACAAGACAACATGTTTCACTTCATTCTTGTAAATTGGTAAAATCTTGTTGAGATCTATGAAACCTTGCTTTGAGTACCTGAAAGAGACATTTAAATTAGGAACCTACTAAGCCTAAATTCCTCTTGTAGTCATTCTTATGTAATAGACAATTCACCTTGAACCCGAATTACACGTTTAGAGTGTCCATCTCTCTAACTGTAGTGGAAATATACAGAATTTGCATGCAGTTAAAGTGACTGAAATTACATGTCAGTCCCATTCTGAGTTACATATGTGTCACTTTAGTGAATTAAAGAACCTGAAATCAAAATTTCAGGCAACACCCAGAAAAAAACCCAAAACAAACCAATACACAGTCAGGTCATTCTTTTGCTGTCAGATCATTTCTTGCAGGGAGTACTGATAACTAGATGAAAATGTGTTTCAAATATCTGGAATTCATTTATTTATTTTATGGACTAAGAACTTAGCTGTTTTTTTTGTGTTTCTTCTATGAATGTTCCCACTCTAGAATATTTAGTTGAAAGTAGAAATATTTAGAAATATGTGGTCCCAGGCCATGGTGAGAATTGTAATATAATCGTAACTCCATTGCACTTTAGATTTTAATATTTTCTGTGATGTATTGCTTGTTCCTTTGCAATACAAATAGGAATGCACTTAAAGCAAAGACATTTTTTCATAACACATTTTTGATTCTCTGTAAGAAAACCATATTATCTTGTTATTTAGATGAAGGTGTAGATAGACATATAGAGGATATAAATACTTGTGGGTTTTTTTGTTTGTTTGGTTGGTTGGTTTGTTTTTAAGGCAAACTCCTATTAATCCTAAGAGGAGTTTCTATTACTTGTTTTCAGAATAAGACCTGAACCAGCTGGAAGCTCGGCATGGACAGTATCAGAGATTTTATGACTTTTTAGCATCCTGATGTCATGTCTATGTTAATTATGGTATGTGGATGTAAACCTGGAATTTCTGCTCTGTGCTCAGCAAGAACATCACCATATGACAGGCCTTGCTATTTATTCTAGACTGCTCTTCTGTGAATTTCAGCTTTTGTTGACAAGATGTTTACATACCAAATTCAGCAATTTAAGAAAACAAAAAAGATTAACTTCTTCTTATACATTGTTTTGCAACTGTAAATTTGTACACTGAATGCACATTCTGGTGGCTTCCAGTTCAGTACCTATTTTACATTAACCTTGATGTAAATTGAGTATGTGATTAAGTGTTTTATTGAGTGTAGCAATATTCCTGAAAGCTTTCCTTTATGATATACAGACTAGGTTCTCCACTGACATGTCAAAATACAATTCCATTAACATCAATGACAATTCTCAGACACTGAGAATTTGTCTCCTAGGTTTATTTTTAAACTTTTTGCTCTCATTTCAAGTATATGTATGCAGATAGATATACCATATATATATATAGTGTGTATATATATGTATCTACTGTATATGTATATATATCTGTATGAGTCTTCATATATGTATTCATATAAATGTAAGATACAATAATTTAACTGAAATATTGAAAAATAATGCATTATTTCAGCTGTATTTCTCTTTCGTTTAGCTCTCAGAATATGATGCAATTGTATATGAGACATGAACTCAGAAGTCATCATCTATTTGTTTTGACCTGTCTAGGGATAATATTTAGTATACTTGCTTATGTAGTCTTTGTTCAGTGACCTTAACATTTCTGTGAGCAATTTCAAAACTGAATGGATATGAAAAAAAATCTCTATTAAAGTAAAAAAATCCCAAACAAAGAAACCAACCTCTTTCTGTTTCACTGTATTTTAAAGAAGTTCTTCCTTCAGTATATAAAATTTTCAACACCACACACCCAAGAACATTCTCTGAAGTTCCAATCTATCTCATTCCACATTTGCTCCCACAAGGCTAAAGGCTAATGTAGAAATTATTCTGCTTTCTTCCAAGGTTTCAAGAATTATGACCAAACTCTTAATCCAAAATTGTCTGCACACAGCTCTTTACTGCTTTAGTGGAGCACTATCAGTTTGGAAAACCACTTTACTGTCTGTTTGTAGGAAACAGCTGCCATTCTTGTAATTAATTTTTCCGCAAGTTTTTTAACACTTTATTATGAGAAAAGTTTTGCTGGGTAGCCAGTTTCGGTTTCTCTATTATATAGATCACCAACAGCTTCCTTAATGGAGATTTTATAAATATGATCAAATAATAAGGTATGCATTTTCTTGCTTTATAGTTTGACAATCAGTTCAGTAACATCACTTTAAAAGGATGGATTTATTAATTAATGAATCTGAAAGGAAAATCTGAGGGCTGTTTTTCAAATCATATACATAAATTGCATGCGATTATACAGAAAGTTGATAAGGTACATTAGAACAAGAAAGGTAGAGAACTAGAAAGAAAAGTCACCATTCCCTTTAACACAAACTGGCTCTCCCTCTCTGTATATGTAGATGTTCAGCAGAGAGATGGTGATGAACTTGATGTCCATCAGCACAGGTCTTCTGCTTTAACTCAAATGTGATACTCATACAAAAGAGCCTTATGAGGAGCTATGTGGGAATCTTACCATTAAAAAAAGGAACTTGAGTGTTTTTAGGGCTGTGAAGAATGTTAATACTATCTGAGGCATCCACTATATCTATAACTTGACCAAGGTCATCATAAATTGAGGAAATTATTACTATGCCAACAATATTCACGTGGGTATCTAGTCTTCAGTTTAAGAGAATGAATCACTATGGCAGTACATATGACACGAGGAAACTGATAAACAAATTGATAAACTATGTCTTGCTAAATATATTCCCTGTACTTCCTTAAATAATGACTGCCTGTTATAGAAGGACAAGTTTTGCATTCTCAGAGAAGGAGGAGCTGCTGTCACACCAGCAATTGCATCAAGTAATAAATCAGACAATTCTAACAATTCTTCCAGCATGAGGTGTGGATAGAGTAGAACAATGCAAGGAGATAGGGCAGCTCTACACAAAATTTATTCTAGATTACACTGTATTAATTGCCCTGAAGGTCTCACTAGACAAAACTCACTGCTTCAACCAACAATTAAATTCTTTATTAAGTCTGAACCATGTGCATAATGACTCATAAGGTCTGGACAATAACATTTGCATGTAGAGTGCAAAGAGTTGGTATCACGCCCTATTTTCATGCTCTTCTAGGTAGAAATGATGCAGTGTCTTGGTACAGTCTTGGTTGCTCCAAAGACAATGTTTATTTCGGTTAAAAAACATTCTCACAAGTGTCATGACTGTTGATGTATAGCTAGGGGACAAGTGTGTATGTAATTACACAGTATATGTCCATCTACAACAGTGACAGCAAGACATTGAATTCCAAGTGAGTGCAGCTCTGAGCACTTGCTCATAAAAGTCAAGATGACTTTGACAGAATCTGGGACAGTGAACCAACTATCTTAAAATTTATGGATTTGCAAGCAGAAAGGAATTTCAGTCAATCAAGTCTGTGTCCCTGGGTAAATCAGGCTTTACAATTTAACTCATCTACTCCTGCAACAAGAACAATATTATCTTCATAAATGTACTGTTTTCTATTGGGAATGGAATCAGCAGATAAAAGGATTTAGCACTTACCAACATAAAGGAACCAAATGTAAGTTAAACAGAAGCTGAAGTCTTATTGCTCAAAGGGTTAGTTATTTGATGGAGGAAAATGAGAAAATTATATGTTACTTCTGAGTGTTTTCTTCATTTCTCTTACACTCATTAAAGATAATTGACTTTGTCATAGCTAAAAACACAGCAGTGTATTTCATATTAACAAATTATGATATTTAAATAGATGTGCATATGTTATTTTAACCCTATCTCTCTTCAGGCTAGGTAAACCTGCCTCCTCATTACAAAGTACCTGTTTAAAATCAACCTGGTTTTGAGTTGTAGGTTCACACAGAAAGGTGAAATTCTTTTCAGAACATAAAACATTTTTTCTTTTACCCAATAGTTCCACAACAGATATCTAGATTTTGTTTAAACTTCGGGGGGGGGGGGGGAACTAGAAAGAAAAAAAAATAAATCTCAAACTTGACTGAAGAAAATGCAGTAAAAACGTGACCTCAAATAATAATTGATTTTCACACTGCAATTCTGAAGTAAAAGAGGAGATAATAAGTCTGAATTAGAATGTAATTTCTATCCCTATAAATATGTAAAACTCCAGATACCATCAGTGGAGTTCTGTTGAGTGCAGAAATGAGCAGTTCAGCACAGTACATCTCCATCTGAACACTCTTAAGGGTTGGAAGAATTGCTCCCTAAATAATTTTTGATTTTTCTAAAATTAAGCTTCAATGAAGGTTTTATACTTTGAGTTTCTATAATCCTTGGCCACAGGATGTTAGCCTCTCCCTCAGGCTAGCCCATTTTTTTCTTGTCCCACCCCATGCCTTCATGCTTTTCTGGCAGAGATCCCAGGTACAGGGAAATACTCTGCCAAACCCAAGTTCAGACTGAGGACACATCTCTGTTCCAAAAGAAGAAGAACATTTCCAAAGGGGAAAGGATCTTACTTAAGGAACCTTATCCTCACAGAAGCAAAGATGCTCACATATGAGTAGTTCACCCAGTCACAATTACATGAGTCTTTCCAATTTAAACCACCTGCTCTTGAGAATTCATGTAAATAATTTCTAAATCCCACCACCCCTTCAAGTCTGTGTATAAAAACCAAAATGGAATAAGATTATGTTCCTGTCATTGTTATGACTCCACAATGATGAAATTCTATGACATCTACCAAAGTAAAACACTGTGATTTAAGGGACATATGTTTTAATATGGTAAAATCTGAAACATAAGTGACACTCAAATGAGTATTAAAAGTTCCCCATGCCCACACTTTGATTTAGCCAGATATATTTGTCAGATGTATGTCACTTTGACTTTATAGTACTTTGGTGTGTCACATGTTCTTCAGCCTAATCATTTTTTCCTTCATGGTTCTTTATAAGGTTTAGTTCCCCTTGTTCAAACAAATGCTAAATTATACAGACATGGTGTAATAAAGTTTTATTACAACAAATACCACTACTATTTAGCTAGAAAAAACCTTCCTTCATGCCTTAACAGAAACCAAAGAATCAAAAATAGCTCGAAGTAACAATCATGTTTTATGTTTTTGCCAATATTGATAGCTTATGCAGATAATGTATTTAGGGCTAGTTGCAGGCTGCACTTAAATCTGTGCTGGCCTGCTTAATCCTCCTCTGCCTAAAATGTCCCACCACTGAGAGGCTGAGTCTTGCCAAGCTGCAAAATGTGATGTGCTGCAGCAGGTGGAAGCCAGGATTAGAAGGCTTTCAACATCTCTTGGAAAGGCTCAGCTCTGAGGCATGTCCAGGCAATAGTTGCAAAAGAGGACTTTATTTCCCTTCTTTTCAGAGAACCCACAGAAAACCCCTGCTGATGCTGGATTTACCAGGGTCACCATGGAATTTTTGAAGTATGAAACAGCATGTTGTGGCATCCACTTGCTTAGTTTCCTCTGCTGCTTTTTAGCTTTCCTCTACTGACAGTCATAACAGTGATCCTAGTTCAAGCAGACCATCTCCTGAGAGGCTCGGAAAGAACTGATATTAGTGAATCCAGAGACATCAGTTACCTGAGCATTTCTCAAACTCTGGCCTTACACCAAAGTCCAGAATCCTCTCTACCTTGCGCTCTTGCTACTGGTCTTGGAATACATATGAACTTTCTGCTTTGCTGACAACAATATGATGTGAATAAATCAGAGCTGATGGGTATTTCATAAAAAATGCTTTTCCTTGAACTAGCCTGAACTGAATTCTATCTCTGTTTATTTAAGTCATTGCAAGCAAGTTACAGTCCAGTTATTTCAAGTTTAGTATTGGGTAAGCTCTCTCCCTGGTATTTAGACCTTATTGAAGTAAAGGCAAGTATATGAGACAGATGGTCACTTAGACATAAAGTCATTGCCTTATTTGGTAACATTGTTACTAACTGCTGTTTGGACTGGACACAATATCAGAGAGAGAGTTAGGAACTGCCATACCTCCTAGTGCTTCTGAAAGTGTGAGTAATCTTTCTGCAACCTTCTGAAGAGATAAATATTGAATTATCCCTGTGCCATTTCCCTATTGAGTCATCCCCCTACTGCTGAAATAGCTTCTTTTGTCTTTTGAGCTTCCTAGCCCATATTTCTTCTTGATAGATATGGTGGGCAAAGTGCAAGAGAAAGAAGAAATATACCACCATAATGTCTTTGTATGCACAAGGTAAAAATTAGTGCACCACTCATCTGCTGTAGAATGGTGACTGTCATTTGATGGTTAGGTGAAAGGATACTTATCTATCTCTCAATTGTCCTTCATTGCTGCTCTTAGATCAGCAATTGTAAAAGAAAAGGCAGTCTGAATTTCTGAACCAAGAGTCAAGACTGAGCCCTGATGTGGCAGTCAAACTTCGCAGCTCTAAGACATCAAGAAATGAATGCTCCAAGGAATACTGATAGCCAGAAAAGTCTAGATGGATTCTTCAGAGGAATGCAAAGATGCTGTTTCAGTGTTAAGAGAAATCTCCTTTCTCTTTATTTCTTCAAGAACAGCTTTAGTATTGGACTTTTTACTTAAAGATATGAAAAGAGTCTTTTCCCTGTCATTTTTGGGGGAAAGAGATGTTCAGGTATTTAGCTTTTGAGACATTTTCATGTACAAAGATGGACACAAATGGAAGAAAAGTGCAGAAGAACACTGCAAACTTCATACAGCTCTCGAGGACAGATACCAGGGATGTCATCAGAAAATGTTGTTTCCTTCAGCATGCTAGAAATGGAATCAATAGTTTTCAAAAAAAACATTGTCTGCATACAAAATCATAACTTGTAGGCATTTCATTGAATGTTTGGGTTCTAGTGAAGCATTATATTTCTGAAAACCTGTTGTCAAACCATGACACATTTCTATTTCTATTTCAACATTCCCATTTTGTTTTACAGTGGTAAGGGTTCCCAGCTGCTGTGGCTTGGTGTACTCTCCTTATATAAATTGCATTGCAGAAAGGCTGGCAGGATAGGAATTCAAACTAGAGTACAGTCATAGGATTTCAGGTTTCAGTTTTGTCAAAATAAGCATGGAAATAATGGGAATACTAGTTCAAGCCAAGACTTGTGACACCCTTCGTGGTTTTACACAGCTCCAATATTTAAAAACACCAGAACCATTCCTGACTTTTACTTCTTTGCCTTCTCCATCCATATCTTGCATCTAAACAGATAAAGAACTAGGCAAAAAAAATTTTATTTTAGGAATCAAGATTCTAAGCATAATCCCCACAGTGGCCTTTTTTTGGTGTTACAGAAGAGACCCTCAAACAGGGAATACATCATTAATGGTAGAACAATAGACATGCATTCTAGAAACCTGCTAACTTTACTGACTTTCAGCTGCCTGAAAGCTGACCTTCAGTTAGCTCCATCTAACTATTTATCACCCTCTGTCTTAATACAGGAATCATGTCTTCCATGAGATAGATGAGGATAATTCAGGAGGAAACTGAAGTACAGGACAGAATATACTGAAGTACAGGGCAGGATATACATGACTTGTCTGAACAGTGAGAAGGTGAACCTATATGTCCAGATTCCAGGCAGTATCTTTTAGACTAACTTCCTTTTTTTTTTTTTTTTCCTTTTCTTTTTCAGGGACAAAAATAAAGAAGAATATTTTGTAGCAATGTCATTTTTAAGTGAGATACAGGAAAAAACCCAACCCTTTTTCCCTTTCAGACGTCTAGAGGAATAGATACTTGGTTTACAAAGCAGCTTTTGGGCAATTTTGTTTAGTCTATGAGTATGTATCATTTAACTCCAGTGAGAAAGCAGTCACTCACAGTGGGATTTTCCAACCAGACTTCCAGAGAAATACAAGAGCTTCTGTCAGCCTTGCAAAATAAACACATTAAGACTTTCCTGAACACCCATGAGTCAAATAATTGTGCTTTATTAGTGTCTGATCTTTATTATCAGTGTCTATGACCAACCTAATCTTCATCCTTGCCAGGTTAAAATTATTATAACTAGATATATCCTTTTGTTTTAGGCATAATGAATATGCAAGTTTAATTTTTAAAAAATAATTCCTGTGATTCTATTTCAGGCTGTGCATTATGGACAATTTGTAATCAGTTGCAAAAGATTAGACCCTATGCACACTTAATGAGGATGTTTTAATAGTGCAGATGGCAAAACAGCCTGTGAAAGCAGGTCTGGTGGGCATTCTGCAAAACTGATTCAATCAAAATTTATCCAAGATGACATAATGTACAATTGCTACAGTGGGAAACTCTATTAAAATTTCACACATTTAAATCTCTCCCTTCTCTTTTAATTAGAATTTTCCAAGAGAAAGTAAAAGACATGTGTACCTCATTGAACCCAACAGGAAAGGTCAAAGATAAACAGGAAGATGCACGAAGTTCCTTTGTGCTCAACATGTTCTGGTTAGAAGGAATGTGATAAAATGATTGTGTAGAAAAGACATGTTTGGGAATGAATTTTCAATTGTGAACCAGCAGTGGCACTGGGAAGTTCTGCCTGCACATGCACACCCACCCACACCACCTGTTACATTATTCAGTGTGTGTGCAGCTTTTCTAAGCACAGCAAAGAATGTGAATTCCTCTTTTTCTCAGTACTAAATTTTCATTTTACAAAAGACTTCAAAGTTTTCACCTCATTCACCACTGAATTTTCCAGGAAATGCAAATGAGATTCCTGAGAGAGAGGTGATTTTCATTCTGATGCCCAGTGATGTTTGTTCATGTTACTGTGTACTGAAAAATGCAGAAGCAATCCCTTTTATTCTAATATAGAGTCAAGGTAAGTTTATTTTCTTTCCTTTTTTTTTTTTTTTGCTTGTTTGTTTTTTTTGTTTTCCTTTCTTCTGTCCCTTTGACTCCAGTATTCCTTGCCATGCAATTAATTACCTTGGACAAGTGGCAAGTTGGAAAGTGTGTTCAGAAAACTCTTTTGAAAACCACTCTTGAAGAAAATATAGTGAGTGAAGTGCAAGATATGGGTTTGAGCTTGTAAGAGTGAGAAGGGAACCCAATTTCAGTACTTTCCACTTAACTTCTCCGGTCATAAATATCATAAAGATCTTGGACATCTCCTCCCACTCTTACTTATGGACAGTGGTTTTTGAATGAACTTTCTATATGTTTAAATACTTACCAAATCAGTCTGTACAGAGATGCTAACTTTATGAACAAAAGTATCTATGAATGTATCTATGAATCTCAAGACTCCTTAGCAATTAAACAAAATTTGTAAATCACTATTGGAGTTGAGCACATTAATTTTAAGTGATGCGATGCTTGCCACTACATTTCTTAGAGAAATGTAGGGTTTGAAGTCTGTGCATATGGATATCTACTGAAAGTGCTGTATTCCATGGCCCAAGGATTCTTATATTTGTGATAAGAGGCCACAAGATCTTTAAGAAAGGACTTGTTTCTTCATTCCTGTCTGTAAAAGAAGTAACACCCGTTAGAAGCTCTAAGGGAAATTATCTGAGTTAATAATCCAACTCAAAAGCCAAGGCAGGATGAAGAACATACCATGACTGTTCTTTGACGAATGAAATTAGACCTTCCTTCCTTCCTTCCTTCCTTCCTCCCTTCCTTCCTTCCTTCCTTCCTTCCTTCCTTCCTTCCTTCCTTCCTTC
>WUAM01000288.1:302292-332807 GCA_024336885.1 Actenoides hombroni
CCTTCCTTCCTTCCTTCCTTCCTCCCTCCCTCCCTCCCTCCCTCCCTCCCTCCCGAGAAAGTACCTAGCACACTATAACATAAAAAGAAATGAAAGGCAAAATATGTTCTGATTTCACGTTCAGTATCAAATCTTACTGGGATGGCTTTAGAAGAGTACGAATAAAAATCCAAAAGATCAAATATTTTATGCTTCTTCTTTCCTTAAAACCTTCATTGCATTTGTAGTTGAAATGTAGTGCATGTGTCTACAAATCTAGCTTCTCCTATCTAAATACAAGCACTATAAAATTTCCGTTCACAGTAATCCACTGGGTAGCCAGCACTTAATCAAAGGTACCATCTGTGGTGTTTTAAAAGTAACAGTTACATATTCAGATAAGAATGACAGACTCATTTTGCCTTTTTGAAGACTATGTTCCATTTATTGTAAACCTTTTACACTCACTAAGCTGTTAAACTGCTAGTACATAAGCTACCTGTAGAGAAAGGAAAGTTCTTCATGCTAAAAATTAAAAGGAATTATTCATAAATTCATCAGGTTAAACTTCACTGAGGTCAGTGTTACTGCAACTTCAAGAGAAAAACTGTATCTAAAACTACAGAAATATTATTACTATTACATGAAGAAGCAGTGAGATGCCATTTCCAAAACATATTATTTAATAAAAATATGCCACTGTCACAGAAGTTTCATAGTGTATTTTGTCACACTAATTTAACCATTGGAAGTTTGTTCTGGATTTCAATAAGGAAAGATTGCCCATTTCCTACAACTCTTTGTTTGTTTATTATGAAGAAGTATTTTACTTGACCAGAAAACAAAGCAACACAAAAAAAGCTGACTGAACTTTTACACACATCCCTCATAAAATTGAAGCCAAAGAGTACACAATATGCATTTCAGTTAATAACTCCACTGTTAACTAAGAGTGTAATTTCCATTTCCTTCTTTAGTCAGGTGTTCCTGTTGGGTCATATCCTTTAATATTTTTGCTTGCAGGAAAATCAGAGGTGATTCTGCTGTCTAGAGCTCATTGTTTTGCATGTACTTGTAGAATCTCTGTCAAAGCCGCAGAATGTGTAACAAAGAACAACAAAGAATGGGGAAAATCCTGGGTTTTGGGCATGTTCTACCCATCAATCTGGCAGTTTGAATCATTTCTTCAGCTGTGTGAATAATTCATAGTGAATTATCCTGCAATGATCTTAGTTTTTCTGCTCATGAGTGACTTCTGACCATTACTAATCTTTTCATTAGGTAAGTATTTTAATTTATCCAATTAATTATTATTCTTTATTTATTTATAGTTTGGTCATGAAAACCTCTTGTCTGTATAAAATGATGATTAGCCCTCAGTCAGTATTCTTGCTTATGATGAATAGCAGCTTTCTGTGGGAGCTGAAGTCTAGCAAACAAAAGGACTATTCAAACATATCAAACTGTCCCACGTTATATTTGCTATTTAAACTGTTAGATGTGATTGGTCAATTAATTTGCACAAAATCACTGATTGGCTGTCTGTGTTAACAGTGACAGCAGTGAATGTTCATTTTGCATAAATGTTAAATGTAGGTTTCAGAAACAGTCTAGCCAGTTAAACCTATTCATACTAAGGGCTTCAGAGAATAAGCACTTAGAAAAAATAAAGGGGGCATAAGCTTGATTCATGTGAACTGTTTTTAAAATAAGAAAGATTATTTGAAGAGATACTGTTGTATATTTCTCACTGTGAAATTGTTACAATTGCAGAGTTGTAACACTCATTTACTTCTAGGTCTTAAAAAAAAATTAAAAAAATAAATAAATTCATTACTTAAATCCATATCATTCTTGATAATGTAGTACAGCATTCTTATATGTAGGCAAAATTAAGCATAAAAATTTTTGAAGTGCTTCATATTGTTCAGGGTTATAGAAAGTCAGTGAAAGATTAAAAAAGAAAATCCTTGAAAAAAAAAAAATCAGGCAGTTTTCTCACAAAGCTGAAGGTTGGACCTCTTTCCTCAATATGGTCCAGAAGTGCCAAAACCCCGTACCATATGCCAGAGAAGGATTCAGATGAAGTCTGTTAGAATGAACATAGAAGTCTGAAAGAGCAAGTTATAGCAAGACAAAATACATTTTTTTAAAAAGTGCAAAAAGGATCAAGGCATTTTGAGACTTTCAATACCCTCAGACAAAGCCCTAAAACCACAGATCTCTAATTTTGATCTCAGAAGAATGCCTTTCAAAACAGAGTATGAGTAGCTAGCTACAGCTTTAGATAAGGCTTTATTTGTCTAGTGGACACAGGAGTACTTCTGAATTCCAGAGTTTGTGTCCATTCCTAAAACATGTCCCAGACTGATCCTGCGATGAGATCACCTCTCTATACACCTCTGTTCCTTCACTGTTTTCCATAAAAAAGAAATCTGGGCTTTTCAACTTGCTGAAGTTTCCACAGATGAATGATATGACTGAAGGATGAAAAACTAGCTGATATATATATAGAATAGTATGCAACGATATCAACCTACAAGTTGATCTGTTACATTTCTTTTAATAGAGGGGAGTCTATAGAGATCATAGTCTGTGCTTGAGCAAAAGAAGTCTCACAAAATTTACCATTACCTGACAAGATCAGTGCATCATCTTTTGTTCAAGGAGGAGTGATTCTTAAAAGAAAAGTAAAGTAGACAATGACTAAGGGTTTAGGAAATCCATCACAATAGTTGTGGTTTCTTTTCTTCTTATTATGGATGTGTTTGGCTTATCACCAGAGTAATTAATAAATAGGTTTTATAGCCATCTTCTGAGCTAGAAAAACTGCAGATGTTATTCATATCTTCTTTTACATTTTTATAAATATGAATCTAATCTTTATCTGAAACTTACTGAGCCACAATTTCAACAGATTTTATCATGGCAAGGAAGTCAATAGGTAAAGCATGATTCATGGCATTTTGTGTTCACACAAATCCCTTGTGTTCCATTAGAGAAACGTATTAAGAAAAAAACCTCAAGTGGTCACTCCTGTGTTTTGTAAAACATCTCTCTTCTCCATGTCTCTCCCAAATACAGTCACAATCACTTTGTGTTCCCTATTTCACAAACCTGTCCTGTCCCTTGTGTGACAGAGTAAGATCATTATTGATCACAGAGCAACTTAATTGAAAATGATAATTATATTCCAGAACAGTTAACAGGAGTGTGTAGGAACTGTGAATACTTAATGATAGTGAAATGAAAATGTCTTTAATAATCAATTGATATTGAAGTTATGTTAATAACTAACTTAATAAATTTACTATTTATATTTAGTAGAGGAAGTCTTTCATGTAATATATTTGTCATCCAGTTATTAAGGCACATCTCCTCAGGGGAAAAAAAAAGTTTTATTTGTTTTTATTATATTAATTTCATAGAACTTTGAATAGAGACAAACAGGCTATTTCAGATTCCACGTACTCACCAGAGAAGGGATATGCCATAAATGGCAGGGATAAGTCCTACTCCACTGAAGTCAGTGAATGCTTTGTTATTTCTCCACAGAAAGACAGAATTCACTTAAACATGCAAAAACTCTTCCTTTCAACTAGGTGAAGTTCCTTTTTTTTTTTTTCTCTCATATTTTATTACTGCTTCTGTAATGTCCTGGGGTACAGGGGAATCTCAAAATTAAGGATAGATTTAATCTGCTTTTATTTCCACAAGCCCATGGGAAAAAATAGAGAGGATAGGTTGAGGGTGCCCATTGAGTCCAGGGGTGCTGAATGGAGGATGACTGCCCAAGGAGTCTGATGGAAATGTACCAGGGAGCACAGTGCAGGACACAGGCTTAAGTGATCACCCCTCACATTGCAACAGACCAGGCCTTGAAGGAGCTCCCCAAGTCTCCAGCGCAGGGGATGGCTGAGCTCTCATCTCCAAGGCCAGGGCTGGGGATGGTGGCCTCATCTTTGGGAGACCAGCTCTGGTAGAGACACAGACATGACAGATGGAGGAGCTCCTAGGAGGGAGAGGCAGAGGCTATGCTTGAGTGAGGGGCAGACAGGAACAGAGATGGTGGAAGCTGGAGGATTAGCTTCCTTTTATTTATAAAACATCACCTGGGGCACCTGCAGAGGCACCTGACAGAAGGTGAGGCAGGGAAGGTGTTGCTCAGAGGCTTCTGATTAAGACATGCCTGACTAGGGGTGGATCCAGTGCCATAAAGACAAGTAAGGGTGCTCAGAGATGCCCTGAATAAGGGAGTGCATTACTCCAAGATTAAAGGGAGCATTCCCCTCTCTGAGGCACTTCTGGGGTCATATTTTCTTTGCTCAATTTTTGGTTCCCTAATACATAATACAAATTGACCAACTGGAGCAAGCCCAACAGGTATCTGGAGTATATGATCAATGAAAAGAGTGTGAGAGAGTAATGCTTACTTGATTAAGGGGGATGTAATTGTAGTCTTCAACAACCTAGAAGGGGATTATAGGGAAGGAAGGCTGAAACAGACTTTTCTGTCTGGAAGTCATGTGTTGAAATACAGGAAATTCCGATCAGGTAGAAGTTAAACAAGAAATCACAACAAACATGGATACACACTGGAAAAGATTGACTGGAAATGTTGTAGACTCTCCAACCCTAAATATATCCAAATATCCAAAACTCAGTAAGACTCAAACCAGATTGATCTAACTTCAAACTCAGCCCTGTTCCCCTCAGCAGGGTTGGACTAGAGAACACTGGAGGTCCCTAACACCCTAAAGTACTTTGTGGTTCTGCATTCCTATGACAGTAGTTTGCTTAGGATTTTCATTATACCACCTCTCTGAAAGCAGATTGGAAAATCACCAAAAAAAACCTTCTTAGAACCTAGCCACTTGTAAAGATTCTTTATTATTATATGAGTAAGAAATGCTGAGTCTGCACAATAAATGTAATGTTACTTGTTAAAAGAGGAAGTCCATTAACTGTGTTTATTTTTTGGCAGGTGAAGGTAAACAGTTACTTTTAAGATAATCAGATTTCTTTTTTTCAAGCAGGCATATTTGAAATTGATATTTGGAAAACTGATGCTCCCTGAAGATTCCTTCTCAGAATACCACCAGGGACTTAACTTATGAATTGTTGCTATCTGGCCTTCAATTTGCCAGGTCTAACTCTCCTTCTGACACCTCTTTCCTATACCCATTTAAAAGCTCTTAGGGGATTCATATAGAAGATGAAAGAAAGGGGATGGCATATTATACGTAACAATATGATTGGAGTTTTGAACCACCAGCAGCAGTGAAGATCAAACTCAGTAAGATCCAGTCATTGATTAGAACATTCACCTAAAGTGTATGGGAAAGTGAAAATATGGATTTAATTCTATATTATATATACTATGGAGAACTAGCATCTTAAATCTCAATTCAATAGAGTATATAATTTAGTGGCAAATATTTTCAACAAACGATGATTAGGAGTCATTTAAATTTTGGGGTATCTGTCTGGAAGTCTGGTCCTGCAGGCAAACTCCTCAGCTGCTTTTGAAAACTTTGATCAAGCAAAACCAAATTGATAATATTTTGCTTTTGAGAACAAACCATTTTTCATTATAAAATTATAATAAAAACCCCCAAACCCACAATCAAACAAATACTACCACTTCTTGTCAGAATCAAAGTTTTAGTTTTCTATAACATCTTTTTCCAAGGAGAAACAAAATTACATATTTCTAACTTTTCAGATGACAAAATATAGACAGGATGCCAGTGCAAAGTTAGTCTATTTTATGGGCTATCAACTCTATCCATTTCGTAGGCACAGAGAGTCAAGGAAGAGCATAGTTTTAACTTCAAGGTTGAGAAAATAAAATAAATTTTCAATCAAGCAATTTAAACTTCACTTGTCCTAATAGAACAGTTAGAAGAAAGAATGTGAATCAGTTATAAGGTTAAAAATTTCTTCCTGCCTCTCTCCCTTGCTCAGAATCTCTGGTGTGTGAAGTCAAGCTTTAGCTATTGACTGTGTGCATTGAATTGCCTAATAGATGGAGCTGTCAAAAAAGAGGTTTGCCCTGATTTTGACTAGTATATGAGACCTCAGACTGTAGCTTATTTGGCAATTGTTGGCATTTATTCCACCTACAAGCATCACAAATAATTACTATGAATGATTATGAATTAAGGATCATCAAGGTATTTTAGAAATTTTCATGTAGCATTATTCCATTGAACAGCAATGCCCTTTATATATCTGTTTTAGAAAGACAGTTTTCCAAGACAAAAATATCTAATAACATCTAATGACTTCATAATGGAAATGAAAGTGTGCAGTATAACTGTTATTTATATCTTTGAAATCATTGCTTTAAAATATCACTTTAAAATGCCTGTAAAACTTTCCTTCATGGTGTCAGAGCCTTAAATCTCCATTAATTCTATCATTTGCTTCATTCCCATCAGTCTTTTTATACATTATACACTCATCAAAACTGTATCGGTATTATTATCTATATTACAATACTGCCTACAGCATGAACAAAGATTTGGGCCTCTGTGCATTAGATTCTGTACAAGTTCCAATAAACAGTTCCTTTACCAGAAACTTATATAGATAAGAGAAATAAATGTTGAAGAAAAGGGCACTATCATAATTTTTGGGGAAGAAAAAAACAGGTAAATTTGGATTAAAGGGTTTGTTTGAGATCACACCAGGAGTACAAAATACAGATCGCCACAGTCTTTGGAGAGCATCCAAGCTCTCCCAGCCACTCCAGAGAAATATTTATGAGTACTGACCACATGGTAGGATCTTTAGCTCTTTCTTGTTATCCTCAAACCAAGGGGAACACACTCATGTGTTAGTATAGATAACTATGTGATTACTTACGGAAAGTAAGGATAGGGCATTCACATTAGATGTTCTTGGCAGCTTGTCATGTTCAGGCTAAAATATCAGTAGCCATTCTTCATGGAACCCTCTGCTTCTTCCCTGTTAGTTGTCCATGTGACTTTTGAACCTGGATGAGCCACAAACCTCCATTCTTCTGGCCTTGAATGAGTGAATAGAAAATGTATATGTAGAATGCCAATACCTAAATCAAAACACACAGGATCTCTCTCTGATGGTGCTTCACAAGCCTAATCCTGAAGGCAGCCTCCAAGCCACTTGCAGAAGACATACCTAGCAGTGTGCTGGTGATAGAAACTTTTACCAGGAATGTACAAAAGTAGGGGTATCTCTACTATATAGGAAATGGCTGAGTTTTCTCCACCTTTCAACCATGGGTCGTGCTGCAAGGAATCAGGTTGTGCCTCCAAGTCACTCAGGCAGCATTATCTCTGAGGACCAGCACCAGCACTGTCCCACCTCCCTCTGGCACAATGCTGCTAGATGTACCACCACTGTTTCTGAAAGATGGAAGTAAGGAGATAAATCTTTTTCCAGGGGCTGTTGCCACCTCTGTCCACACTCCCACACCAGTATCCTGCAATGCAACCCTTTATCACCATCTTTCTTCGCATTACTTACAGTAGTCACATAACTGAGGCAAGTTGAATGAGTGTTTCAACAATTAAAAATATTTTATTTTCATAGCACTCCAAATTACAAATTATTTTTCTAAACAGATATTTTAGACATGTCAGAAAAGGCTCACAAGTAGAACATAATGATCTTATAGCAAGTCAATTTTCATCACATGCTGGCTACTCCTTCAATGAACTCCAAAAATAGTTAAAGGAAAAATTTGTAAGATAAAATTTGAGGAGGAGAGATTCATTCTGCATATCTTCTACTCTCTTCAAGTTCCCCCCAATGACATAATCATAGTTCCTTGTGTCCAGGTAAATCATGGACTCTGCACTAGTACAAACCATGTTTAGAAACTGTGGAGCTGACCAGTTAGAAGGAAAGCACACTAGGAAGGAAGGATGGGGAAAAAAATAATTATAAGAAGTAACTGGTTTTTGCTGTACACTACAAACCTAAGACAGCTTCTATATATGGTTCCTTCATGCATAAGATGGGCCCAGGCATCCTAAAACTGGAAGAGGCTATGTATTTGTAGTCAAATGAGCTTAACAGAGCTAGGATATAGGTCCAGGGTTTCAAGGATATTTATTATTATAAATATCAGCTTTTTGAAAGTTTAAGACAAATTATTTGGGACCATTTTGTAGTGCCTATATATATGCACAAGAGCTGCTGAGAAATTTCACCAGTTAACATAATACTTGTCAGGATATGTCTGCCCATGCTATAACCAAGTATCTGGAGAAATGAACCTATCTTATAAAAGAAAAAGCACAGTGTTTTTTCTTGTTAAAAAAAAAAATGTTGAAGTATTTTTCTCCTTCTGAGAATTTTTTTAAGAGCTCTGGAAGATTGGCAGCATATACTAACTTGTAGCACATAAGGATTTTGTTTTCCTTTATCTCACTTTGCCTGTGTTATGAACTACTGCTTTCACTGCAGAAATCTTGACAGTCACCTACTTCTATCAGCATTTGCTGCTCAGTAATGGGGGATTTTCACTTAGAAATCTATATGCCGCTTTCAGCTGGTAAGCTCAACAGAGTTGTTTAGCTAGGGTGACTAGAAAGGTACTTGCTCCTAAATACTGTGAACATCAGTCTGAGAGCAAATTGAAGTGCCTCAAACCCCATTCAGTGGTATCATACATTGCTTACATTACTTGTTTCTTGTTGTCCCTAATCACGAGGCAGGGAAGGGAAGCTACTATTTCAGCTGATACTTACTATATTACCTTAATGTGCCTGAGAAGCGGGTACATATTAAAATAACCTTTGTACTATTGGTTCCAAATTCTTGTTATTTTTATACAAGACTGTGGTAAAAAATGGAGATCAGGGTACATTCTTCAGGGAAAAATGTTTATATGATGTCCTTTCACACAAGTAGGGTGTCACTTCAGGAAGAAGGCTGACATTACATTACATTACATTACATTACATTACATTACATTACATTACATTAATTGCTGTGAGTTAATGGAATCAACATATTCAAGGTCAACACAGGACAAAATAAAATTAATTGTAGAATATAAGACAACCTCAAATTCACACAGTATAGTAGGAATTCAAAGAGATCGGGAATAGGGTAGATCATGGTAATATATCATCCTCTTCATTCTCTTGTAAACCATTACTTACATTTCCATAAGCACAAGTATTGAACTGTCAGTGTTCACTTCCTGTATCTCCATTAACTTCTTTTCCTCTGTTGATGTGTCTTGGTGGATGAATCTGATTCCAAAGTCTCAACCTGAATCTTGCACCACTAGCAAAACAGAAAAGTCACATCTCTTCTTTTTATTTGACTTCACACTGCCTGCTGTTCTCCTTATCAGCTTCAGACAGGTATTTGAGACAGTTTGCATGAAACAGGGATCCTCTCACTTCCAGATTATATTATATATATTATATATATTATTATTGGTGATATAAACAGAGGAGCTTTTCATCCTTCCCCAGTCAAAGTACAGAGGATCATTTCTACTTAGTCCTTTCTACTGCTCAGCAAGGACTTTGATAACATGTCTTAACCAATATGTGACATTAAAAAGATGATACTATGTATTTTCCAAGACTATATGACAGTATACTTTTCTTCTCTGTTTTTCTCTGTTTCTAGACAACATCCAGCAGACAAAATTTGAATCAAGGATTCACATGTATCTCTTCCATTCATCTATGATGTAAGCCATTTACAACTATTTTAATATCTTAGAAATAGCAAAGTCAACAGTGAGAGAGTACCGCATTCATTTGCATATATCGACAAACAGGGAACACAGTTTGCTCTCTTAGGCAGCATTGCTATTTGTTTTACATTCCTTTAATTAAAACTGCCATTGCTAGATTCTTCTTTTAATCTGCAAGGTTTTTCCATAAGGTAAATATTCATGGGTTTTTTTAGAAACAAGGGGAGGAGGAGGGGGTAGGGGAAGAGAAGGAGGCCCATCACTTGCATTTAATCACACTAAACAAGCTCTTTAGACAATTTGTTCTGAAAATCCTCTAATTAGAGCTTGCCCTCCAGGTAATGCTCTGATCTGATTTACCAGTGAGTGTAAATTAGGGATATTATGTAATTAGCCCTAAGACCACAAATAGAAGGAACAGCTGGGTGGCTCAGAGGGGAAGTAACTAAACAGCTCCCATGAGATTTCTTAATAAAAAATTATAATCGAAGTCCCTTCCTTTAGATACAGTCATTAGTGACTGCTGTTGTAGACTACAATAAGATCTTATATTTGAATTTGCTTCAAGATATGTCAGTTGTTGGCATTAGCCTGGCACCTCTTCCGACATTGACATTCTATGAAGGGTAAGTAATGGGCAAAAATATCTCCACTGATCAGCAATGATGTCATCCATTCCCTGTGAGTAAAACATAAAGTCACTTCCTGTCTCTTTCTGCCTTCATTTTGGCTCCTGCCTGTCTCTAACCAAACATGTTACCATCTCACCCAGAACAAAGTTAAAGAACAATCAAATTCCATTTAACATTCCATAAAATTCTGAGGGTTGAACTACAGGCTTAAAAGTATTTTAATGTCTTAACAGTTTCCTAACAGTAACAACAGTAACCCACACAAGCTCTAATCATGGCCTGCCTGAATTTTTCCTGAGGAAACTGACATAATCTCTAAAATGTTCCTAAAATAATCAGAGTTCAAAAATAATTTACCATCTCTTAATACACTTAAATACATGTTTTCATCTTCCAGCTATTGCCTGTTTCACTGTAATGTATGTCGTATAGGCTTAAAATATGCGTCACAGTTCCCAGACCCACCTAAGCTAAGATGTAACTGTTCCCTTCTCCTTTTCTTACCAAATAAAAAAGGGCTTTGAATCAAAAGGTGAGTAAAATTTGGTCTGAAAACATTTGAAGTGACCACATGGGTAAACTGGCTATAACACAATATTTTTTTTCTGATCTTGCTTCTTACTCGTTGTCGTTTGATCTTAGAAAATGACCACAAAGTCAGAACTTCACTCATGTATTACTCAGCTTTAGATAAGCCCTGCTGAAGTCCCGAAGTGGAGTGAATACCTCACACAGTAATCTCTCCAAGGTTATTACTCCTGGGGATGGAAGATGTTAGGTCAAAATATGGCTTTCTCATATCTTCTTTGCTGCAGGTAGTGATGATGGTCAGAATAAGAGATCACTCAGAGGGGGAATCCTGAAACTTTATTATTGTATACTGTATTTAATAAACTATAAGCTTTACATATAGTGTGTAGTATAATAAGCTTAAGGGGAAAAAAATATAATAAATCACACCACCAAAATGTTCCTGCAATGTCTTTCACAGCCAGTTATATAATCAAAACTACTCCCTGTGCCTCTCTGATCCACAGACACTTCAACCAAGGTGCCTAGATAAAAGGGATAGCCCCTATATTCTCTGCCTGGCCAAGTAGTGATTTAATCCTTAGGCAGCATCTTACTTGCCAACTTAAAATCAGGTGTGAAGATTTACCCACAGGCTAAGTAAATACAATGATGTAACGGATAAAATTAACTACGGGAAGAAAGATGCTTAGGTAACTAACTGATGTGAGAGTAAAGATTCATAGCTTTTATCTATCAACAAATATTCCTGAATACTAAATTAGATTGCAAGCTCCTGAAAGACATAATTATTCCCCTTGCTGTCACTGTATATTTCTCTTCCTAAGAAAACAGACAAGATATACATGAGGAGAAATTAAGGAGAGCTCCTCTCTAATACGTTACGTGACACAGATGACTCAGGTCAGGAAATGTTGTAATTTGCTAATACTATTGCAGTTTTCTAAGTTGCAAAAATTCCTTTTACTACCCATAAGCTGCTTTAATTTATGCATGACTTGTCCTCAAGCTTCCAGTCCCCAGAGAAATTTTCCATCACAGCAGTTCCATATATGATAGAAAATTTCTTCTAAATTATACCATACAATTCTTTCACTAGGTATGCTATTTAACTACTTAATTTTTACTGATATTAAAAGCACTCATAACAAATCTCTTTGTTCCCTAGTAGGAACCTACCAAGTAAGTCATGAATTTCAGGGGTACCTCATATTATACATCATCATAACACTGATGCCATGTATCATGCTCTGAATATTTGACCCTGCAGCAAATGTCAATGATAGCCCATTTTCTGTGTATATTTATTACACTAAAATTTTAGATCAGATAACTGAGACACGTTTGTGTGTTTGTATGTATAAATATATACATACATGCATATATATCCAAAGTTCTTACTAACTTACAAACTGTTCTGGGACTTGAAAGAGACTTTGGATCTCTTTTCCAGTTAGAAGTAAAATCACATGGCCCCCAACTACATGCTATTGTATTCACTTTCTACTCAAGCTATTAAAATTCATTAAGAAAATTAGGTAGATACATGCCTTCCAAAATTCCTCTTCTACTACAGTAGAAGTTTCTGTGCTACCTACCCTGCTCAGTTTTAACTCTGATCTTTTTAAAAATTACTCTTAGCCATGAAAGAACTTATTCAAGCCATCAAACAAGAACCTTGCATTTCTGCTTCATTTGAATCAGTCCTCTTGATTTCTCTTTGTCTATCCTTGCTTATATACTTTAAAAGTGTAATAATTTCAAATTTAAAATACTTCATAAATGAATAAATGTCTCATTTTCTCTATTTTGATGTGCAAAGACTCTCTCTCATCAGTGCAGAGTAAATATAAAACAGCACCATTCTGGTAGGAAAAAAAAGTCTACACTGAAGATGGCAAAGACAAACAGGTGCTAGTATATCCACAGAAAACATATATTTTTGTGTGATCAAAGTCAATCTCCTTCTGTGCCCCAGATGTTGTAAGAATTAGCTAGTACTATTTTATAAAGTAGTACTACTTTATAAGATACCATAATTTTCTGATTAATTTTTCCCTCTTCTTTCTCAGACTGATAATATAAACTACCTGCAGAAAGACAATTTTGCTACTTTTAATTTTAATTGAACTCAAGGCTGTTCAAAAATATTCAGATATAGATAAAACATATACGGATAAAACATATACAGATAAAAGCCTGAACTTTTAAGAGAGGAAAAGTGACTTTTGCCTTTAATGTGACTGCTTGCCTTATTTCTTTAAGCACTGACCAGTATATGTGTTCTGACTTCAATGCCATTTGGTTCTTTACCATAGGGTTCATAAAAGAAGAAAATCAAGTAAAATTAAGATACTTGTACATTATTCCAAAGAACAATTGTCACAAAATTCAGATAAGTTTGAATTGAGGTCCCATTTTTTGTTTAATCTAACGCAAATTTTTTCCAGTGCTGGGAAACCTCAATGGAAACTACTGAGTTGCTTATCACAAAACATCTATGTTTCAGACATCCTTGCTGCACATCTGATGTTTTGAAAAATCCAGTGTCCTTCCGAAGAATGGATTGAGACCTGAGCTTGCCTCAGAGTGCTCTTAGAAAAGACCAGCCTTAAATAAAACAAACATAAAGGCATTTCCTTTTCTAGGACAAGCAGAATCATATTCAAGCCTGAGAGAATCTTGATTAAAAGCAATGATTTTGTCAGAAGTGTTTATTATAATGAGATTTGCCTACAACTAGCTTTCATAATCTTATATATTTATATTTTTAACCTAGGAATATCTCTCAGGGTATTATTTCAAAAAGGAAAGATAGGAGATTCCAAAAGGTGAAAGATAAGTAAATATTGCATATATATGAATAATTATATTTATAATCAGGTCAGGCTCCACAATGCATGCCATACATTTCAGAAATTGTACTACATAGTCATTTGGAGTTCAGAAAAAATACATAGGTCTACATATGTGGCTTTCATTAATTATTGTAAAGAGCAGCAAAAGAGATTTCTGGGAGCTGGTAATCATCCTGGAACATCAACTATGTACTTTAGCATACTATGAAGAGAAAAGTCACACCAGTGACTGATCAGTGTTGATTATAGCGCTATACAACAAAGAATTCAATTGGCGGTGTTTAAAGCTGAGTACCTCAAAAGAAAAAATTTACTTTCATTAATATCTTACATTCACCAACTATTGATGAAATAATAGTGACAGCACCGTTTAAATAGTGAAAGCACTTGCACTTGCTATAGCAAGGACTGTAAAAAAAGATAACTTGTTCTGGATCTGCAGACAATTGTATCTCTTCTTTTTAGGGGTATCTCACCCACAAAGAAGTAGTGTCCATTTTGTGAACTTGAGCTTCAGGGATGAGGAAAAATAGCCACAACAGGATTTGTCCTATTTTGATTAATTGAATTGAGAACCTACAAATTTTCCATAGTTATGTTTTTCATTCTCCCTCTATGTGATGAATTGTGACAAACAGCAAGATCGTAAAGAATACTCCATGGGAATTCTTTTTTTTTTGTTTTGTTTTTTAGCCTATAATGAGACCACATAATATCATGCGTTACTACTGTGATGTTATAGTAAAAAAGAAGCAATATGCCTACACATATTTGGAATATGTTAATTTTTACTAGCAGCAAATTAATTATGGCAATACATTAATCAACCCACAAATAAATATCAGGTATTTTGACAGTGACATATTCTATAAAAATCTATTTTAAAAAATCTTGGGAGAATTTTGATAATGTTTTTACAGCTTTTCCTTAACTAGTAAGGTACAGTACAAATGCCACATGAATAGTCTTTATGAGATGGGGTAGGAAAAAATGACAGAAAAAATGAGAGGAAAATTATTTCAGAATATTTCCTTTATTAACACTATCAACATGAAATTAATGCGCATTTTAGTTTAATAATCTGTTTATGTGAAGGTTAATGTTTCTTCAGCAAGCTGGATAGAGGTTTTCTGTCAGTGCTTCTTTTAGAAAATATATTAAAGGATTAACCCTTTTGCCTTTCTAGAAACTTTCATTTCTACCCCTAGAATATAATAAAATATGCAGCCAAAAGATTCTTGAATGTACATTGCCAAAATTGATTACCCTAAAACAGCCAGAGGAAACATTATGACTAGAAAAAAATGAAATTTTGTTTGTTTGTTTGTTTGAATTACTTTTTTTTAACATCTATTGAAAAAAGAGTTTGGAACAGCTCAAAGCTATTGACAGAAGTTTGCGTGAGGAGAGGTCTGTGGGCCTAGAGTAACTCTTTCCCTTTGCCTTCCACCATCTCTATAAGCACAGAAGAAACTGATATCTAGTTCTCACTGTTTACAGCTATCCTTTTAATAAAACTCTCAGGCTTTATGTAAAGGAATTACAATACATCAAATATGACAGAATGCACATGAATTCAGCTACCACAGTGAGAACTTCCAGTTCAAAACAGCTAATATACTGAATATAGAGATTTTAATCTTTATGCAGTCAGATCCCTAAATAATTTTTTAAAAATAAAATTTCTTATAGTAGATTTAAATGTTTTTCAAATAAAGATGTGAATATCATTTGACTAATGTGCGTGGGTCAAATCCAAAAATATGTCAACATTATGTTAGTGATCCAAATAGTTATAATTATAAACAAAACACCTGTGTATTTTCAACAAGTCTCTTAAAAACACTTTTAATGGATATATCTTCCTGTGCAGTCTCTCACAATAATACATGTAACAAAAGGAACATAAAAATGGAGAGAAATAGCAGCAATGCAGAACACTGCTCAATTTATATCTAATTTTTTGTTTCCATTACTTAAAGAGAGCTAAATTATGAAAAATTACTACAATGAAACTTGGTGTCCATTCCTGGAATTGTATTCTTGAATTTGACCCTCTCTATGATGTTTTTCATAAACACTCTGTACACAAAATGTGTTGTATAAACTGGAGTATGTTTCACTGCTGAGAAATCAGTGTTCTTTTCCATTTAACTACTGAAAGTGTTAGAAAAAAACAGGTAAGGTCATTAGTTTTGTAAAATGAGTATCAAAGTGTTAAAAAAAACCCCACCACTCATAACTGAATAAAACAAATGTTCAGCTGAATATCAGTGAAAGTTTTTAGAATGCACGAACAAGAAAAAATAACCCAAGAAAAAAACCACATTTGGCATCAAGTATCTCGTTCTTAGTTACAAGAATTTTAGAATAGCATGTAGCTCCATTTTTGAAGTCTGAGATCTAATAAAACAACTTGAACATGAAAAAAACCACAAACGCAAAAAAAAGTAATTACAAATAACCTTATATCACATATGTTCTCCAGTGAATCTTCAAAGGAATTAATGATAGATTATTTGGGAAATAGATATCACCTATGTTTCATGTCTTAGAATGACCATGGCACCTGTTTTGATCTGATAATTATGAAGTAACAGGGTGGCACTTGCCTAAATCTACAGCACATAATGTTGCCTGACTGAACAGTATCTCTGTTTATTGACCCTTATTATTGTCTTTCCCAGATACTCACCCATTGACATGTAACAGTAAACACTCTTATTTAGTCTAAGAAAGCTTCCTTTTGGTTCACAAAGAACATTATAACAACATTATACTCAAGACAAAGATAAATTTTATCATGCTTTCACCTTTGAATTTTAACCTCTACAATAACAGAACTGCACAGTCATACAGAAAGGAATTAGCTTTGTTTTTGAGAACTGGCATAGGTCTGTGTTTGCACGAACTCTATGGTGAGATGAGTCTCAGACCATTTAAGGTGAATAGCAGGGTTCAGTCAATTCTTTTTTGCTTTGAAAGGGCAATTCAATTAAGTGCACAGTTTAGCTGAACTTGACTTTACTGTTAAACTTTATGGTCAGGGTCATCCGCTAGACTTACAAAAAAAGCTCTCTATTAACCTGTCTCCCCTTCCAAAGAGTAAATGAAAGAGAATAAGGGAGAGAAATTTATGGCTTAGAAAACTAAAACAGTTCTAAAGAAAATAATAATAAAAAACCAGAATATATACAAAACCAGTTGAACCCATCCCCCCTGATGGTAGTTACATCACCATCACCACTGATGCTCCGGAGTAGGCACTGGGGAAGTCTCAGACTGGACTCAGTGGCAGACCAGAACTGGATTCAGGAGCACATGGTTTGGGATTGAAGGTGGAACATGTAGAGTCCTCCTCATATGCCAGTCATTGAAGAAGAGAGCTTGACCCTTGTAATCTTTCAGCTTTACACTGAAAATATGAGATGGAATAACTTGTTCAGTTTAGGGTCACCTGTCCTCTCTGCTCCTCCCTACAGGTGTGACCTTTTATTTACTGCACCCCCACCACAGTACACAAGATTTTACAGTAACCCTGGTTTTTATAGGAGCAAGCATAAGCAAGAGCCTTTCTACATACCAATCCCTTGTAGTAAATCTAAACATCAAATGTTATCACTGCTAGAATCAGACACTGTCTGTAAACATATACTGTTAACTTCAGAAAGTGTAGTTTGTTAGAAGAGATTTAGCTGAAAAGTAGTATCTCTGAACAGAATTAGTTGTTATAAATCAAGCCAGGACAATATGAGAGAACATATATTTATAAAGATCCTTTATGATATAAAAAGACGGCATCTATCCCCAACATACATACGTACATAATATGTTTTTAGATAATATGATAGCACTTCTTGATAATGACACTTAAGAAAAAAGTATCAGTGTAAATATAGTAGATATACACAAGTCACTTTTAATATATATATTCAACCCTCTAAATCGACCTGTCATTTCTGAGAAAGACACATTATTATTTCAAGAGTGTGAATGTTGCTTAACTCAAATAAGATTTGGTTCATTCCTTCAATTCCTATTGCAATAAACTCATACCATGGCTCAAATGTATCTCTGTCCTTACAGAAGTGCTCTTACAGGGTCCTCCAAAATTTTCCTGTAGTTCTGCCAGAGAAATTGGTGTAAGCCAGTGGCTAACCTTGTGTGTTCACTGTAAAGGTTTAAATTCCATAGGATTCATGAGACTTTTCTCCAGGGATGTTTTGAAAATAACTTTTCTCTACTGATAATAAAACTTCTGATGTCTTCTATCACAAGCTTTCTGATAACATTACCCATGATATTGCTTTCTTAGTGAGATGGAATCTAGCCAAAAAGAGATTGAAAATATACTTTATTTACAATCACGATTAAAAGACCCATTCTTAGCCAAGGACATTTATTTTATTTTTGCCTGTCAGTGAGGGAATTTTGGAAATGCTTCTGTGCACAAAATGGTGGTAGGCTTTCATTTAAGGTTTATTGATTTGTGAAAGCTTGTGTAAACTTGTACCTTACAGAGGTGTGAAAAGTCTAACTGATGTAATGGCTATGGCTTGATGGTTTCTTCAGACTTTTTGGTTGTAAAAAAGCAGTGCTGATTAAAGAAATGTTCTGAACAGATGTCTAACTCAAGTGACATCGGTATTACTACAGTTTAAAATACAGTACAAATTGAACCTTTTAAAGAAAGTATATTATTCAGGAGCTTGTATTTATACACAATATTTAAGTCCAATTTACAGTGAGGGCATTTATAGTACTGTATGTTTCAGTATAGCTCAGTAAGCTCATAGTTCAGTAAGGAATGGGTAAGCCTTCTGAACTTAATGAATTCTTTGCCTTTTATTAATTTCTTCCTAGTTAAATAAGATGAAGAAACTGTGAGTGAATAATAACAAAGATTGTCTTCAGAAAAGGAGCTGCTACTTGCTCTAAACTAAAGACAAATTTCAGAACTGATTTTCCGAATTTGGTTTTGGTTTTTTTGGGGGGGTTTTGTTTTTAATTATTGTGGGCATTCATACCAAACTGCAGAGAAAACATTTAGTTCTTCAAGGCATTCAAGCTTCATGTTCTTCTTCTTTGGGGACAATCGTACCAGCTATTTCCATTTCCACTGTCTAAACAAAATGTGCAGTCCAGATGTCTCTGAGGCATAGGTCCTTTACTTTGCTAAAAATCTATTGTGGAACAAGAGAGGAAATAGAATCTAACAGGTATAAACAAGCCACATTGGCTCAGAGTCATGCTCTTTTACAGCCTTTATGTGATGTTGCAAGGTGATTTCATTGCAGATTGAAGAGGAGTTTAATGTGGAGATTCTTAACTTTCAGCTTCCAAACTGTTTGAATTTATAAAGCTTATTTACATATCTACAAAGAGTAGATTACGTATTTATGTATTTAACTAAATAAAGATGGTATTTTTGAGCATTAAAGTGAAATCAATAATAGACACCTTCTTGAGCAGCATAGGAAGCAGTGAGAAATGCTAAGAAGAGACTATTTGAAATCTGGTCTTTTTCCTTCCTTCAGGTTCCTAATGATAGTCAAAATCAAACACCTCTGGATTCACAGCCTGGATCTACATGCTATGGTACATGTAACACATATGTAACAAAACCAGCCAAACCTGTACCGAGATGCCTGCATAAGGATAAGCCTGAGACTTGCTCTGAGCCTGCCTTAGTACAGTGACGTCCAGCTCTAGCAGGATGAAACCTTTTCTTAACTTACAAAGTAGTAGCACACATAAACCCAAATTCATCCCTATGCAACCTCAAGATCTTAACCAGGAGAGTGGCTTGCTCTGTGAACAAACACCAGCAGTCAGTCACTTCTAAAAGGCAATTCAGATCTTCAGCAAGCTGACCAACTCCTCAGGAGAACTCATTCTCACTTTAGTGTGATATTAATAAACACAATTCCTTCTTCTTTAATGCCTGAAGTTAGGTAGGGTAAATCCCCTAGGTGTCTGAAAACTTCCCTAACAAATGTTTTGGTGCAGCTCTCTTAAGTCATTTCCTCATATTTGAGCAGAGCTTAAGTCCACAAGAGCTCTTCTGCTTCTGCCATACCCTGGGCTTGCACCCCCTAAAATTTCTGTTCCCTAATCTAATACAGCCTGGCAGAGCTAAGTAAGATCCACACAGAAAGCAATGCAGAGTAAGTCAGTCTCAAAACAGATCATCGGGAATCAAAACCACTTCAGATACAGAGAAATCTAAATGAAAGAAAAACCTGACTATATTTTTTTATTACTCAGAAATGAGAACAGTGGAAAAAATTCTTTTTTTTCTGTGTATGTTCAGTTTAGAAGGGCACAGGTCTTGCTCCTAATAAACTCACTTCTGTAGAAACTTACTTCTCAGGATTCACAACATAATAGTGAACCCAGAAGTAATAAGATATTTATAGAATTCTGTTAAAATAAGTAACACCGTTTTGCTCAGAAACCTGGGGTACTTTTCCATTCTGTTTCACTTCTGGTGAAGTTATCATAGAGGAGTAACAGGGATGTACTGCCAAACGAGTATCACCTCATTCCAGAAATGTGGTGGGAGCCTGTGGGAGCACAGCTGGTGTTGAGGAGCTGGAGGCCACCCAGGGCAGCCTTCTGCCTCCAAGACAGCAAAGGGGCTCTGGAGAGGTAGGAGATCTTAACAATGTTTATGAAAATCCAAAGGGTGAGTGTCAAGAGGATGGGGCCAGACTCTTTCCAGTGGTGCCCAGCAACAGGACAAGGGGCAACAGGCACAAACTAGAACAGAGAAGTTACATTAGAACATGAGAAAAAATTTCTTTACTGTGAGGGTGACAGAGCTGCCTAGAGTCTCCTTCTGAACATTCCACTGTTCTGAAGGCTCCTTCTCTGGAGATATTCAAAACCCTCCTGGACATGATCTTGTGCAACCTGCTCTAAGTGAACATACTTTAGCAGTGGGGTTGGACTGGATGATCTCCAAAGATCCCTTTCAATCCCTGCCATTCTGTGATTGTGCGATCATTCAGAGGACAGTGGATGACATGGGCCCTGCATCAGGTCCAAACATAGCTGAGGCTGGAGTTTCCCACAACCTTCCCCTAGATACTGCTGGCATAGTACATACTGAAAAGAAAAAAGACAGGCAATAAGGATCAACTTCACTATTCTAAAGGGCACACGTTTGCTTTTTTTTTTCCAGCATATTTTAAACAAAGGTTCAGTGTAAGCAATGCATATAGTACCACTTATTTTTCCCAGAAATTACCATAGAGTGCAAAAACCAACAGATAATTATTTCAAATATATATGGTTGATATAAAATAGAAATATGTTTGAATATATAAGTCAAATATCTGAAGCTGATTAAAGACTTGATATTAGTAATTTCTATCTTGATTTGCACAGCATTAGGTTAACATCTTCCCATTTCAAGGTGGGATAAGTCCTATGAGCAAATTGACAAGAGGTAGAATCACAAAATCATAGAATTGTTAAGGTTAGAAAAGATGTCCATCAAGTCCAACCTTCTACCCAACACCTCCATGACCACTAGACCATGTCCTGAAGCGCCACATCCACCCATTTTTTTAACACCTCCAGGGATGGTGACTCCACCTCTTTCCCTGGGCAGCCTGTTCAAATGTTTGACTACTCTTTCAGTAAATAAATTCTTCCTAATATCTAATCTGAACTTTTCCTGGTGGCCTTTTCCTCTTGTCCTCTTTTTAGTTACCAAAGAGAAGAGGCCAACACCAGCCTCACTACAACCTCCTTTCAGGTAGCTGTAGAGAGCAATAAGGTCTCCCCTCAGCCTACTCTTCTTCAAGTTAAACAATCTCAGCTCCCTCAGCCTTTCCTCTTAACACATGTTCTCCAGTCCCCTCACCAGCTTCATTGCCCTCCTCTGTATGCACTCCAGTGCTTCGATGTCTTTTTTGCACTGTGATGCCCAAAAGCTGGACACAGTACTCAAGGTGCGATCTCACCAGTGCCAAGTACAGGGGCACAATCACTTCCTTCCTTCTGCTGGCCATTGGCCATACCATTTCTGTTACAGGCCAGGATGCTCTTGGCCTTCCTGGCCACCTGGGCATGCTACTGGCTCATGTTCAGCCAGCTGTCAAACAACACTCACAGTTTCTTCTCTACCAGTCAGCTTTCCAGCCACTCTTCCCCAAGACTGTCGTGTTGCATGGGGTTGTTGTGACCTAAATGCAGAACTTGGCATTTGGCCTTATTAAACCTCAATTGACCTCAGCCCATTGATCCAACCTATCCAGATCTCTCTGTAGAGCCTTCCTATCCTCAAGCAGATCAACACTCCCACCTAACTTGGTGTCATCTGCAAACTTAGTGAGGGTGGACTCAATGCCCTCATCCAAATCGTTGATAAAAATGTTAAACAGGACCAGTCCCAGCAAAGAGCCCTGGGGTACACCAGTTGTGACCAGTCGACAACTGGATGTAGCTGTTTACCACAGGTGTGTTTATCCTTTAAAATTATGTGAATAAAGATATAGTGACTCTGTCAGTTCCTTTGAGGCTTGATACAGTCCATAATATAGGTATGGACAGTCCCTAGTAATAAATTCCACAAAATCCATAATAATAAAATTTGAACTGTCACTATCCCAAAACGCTATTAGGGCAGTGTAGGGCAACCTCTTGTATATGTTTCTGCAACCATGACTAGAAGCTGGACAGCTGAAGGTATATCAGCACATATTTCCAAGGCAGAAGTAGAACTGGGAAAGCAAAAAAAGTGAATTACAGATTCATTAAGATATTTTGAAACAGTATATATGACATTTCCCAAAACTGTTGTACCTTGAGGCCTAATCCAAGGTCCATTGAACAAAATGCAGAAATTGAAACTTATTTTACAAGGCTTTGGTTCAGAGACGAGACTACATATATTCTTAACCATTCTTTTCAATTAATACCTACCCATAGTTTCATAAAAAGGTACCAATTGGACCTCACACCTAGCAGAATTTGAAAAACTGGAAGAGAAATGAAACCTTGTTGGATTTTATGTATGTAACTAAGTAGCTAAAAATACAGTGAGAAAAGTGCAATTATCTGCAGTATGTCAATCCAACAACTGCTTCTTCCACTTCTCCCAAATCAATTTGCCCATCCCTAATATTTTAATTCATAAAACTTCAAATGCACAGCACAGAGAGGAAACAGGCTCCTCTAATAAATGTTTCCTATAAGCCCATGATCCTATAATGGGATCAGCACATGTCAAATGAAACCAAATCCAAAAACATTCATCATCAACTGTTTGAGATAAAATATTTAGAAGAACACTTGATGTTTTTCAAACAGATCACTTGTCACTAATGTATTTCCAAACATCAAAAGATAGAATGTGCAACTATGTAAGTATCTCTATAATCAGAGTATTTACAAAAGAAGAGTGAAATATTCATATAGGTGGAAAGGGTAATGCCTCTTCCTTCAACATACTGCAATATTACATAGCTGATACTAAACTGACATCTAGCTATTCCACCCCTGTAATATTCTCTAACAGGTTCACCCATAAACCCTGCTGTGTATTATTTGGGTCTACTGAGATGTCATACTGAAGAGTATTTACTACTTTAACTGAACTTCTTCTTTCCAGGCAGTGATATAGCATATAAATAAGACCATCATGGCTTTTCTCCAGTAAGTAACATTATGTTCTCACATTTGCTCTACATAATCCAGGCAATATTAAGAACTTAAATAACATAGGAAGCAAGCAAGTGAGTTTATACCATAACAGCCTAAGAGGCTCAAATCAGAAAAGAAAAAAAACCAAAAACAAAATTATCAATTATAGTGTTGGGATAGAGTCTGCAAAACAATTTTTACCTGATGAATTAGTCCTTGGTTCAAGATTAAAGGAGAATAAAGTGATGTAAATTACACCATCCCTCACTCTCTTAGCCCATAAATTATGCCAGCCTACCCTCTCACAACCTAACAACTAGTATGGAAATATTACCTACACCCTCCCCTTTTGGGTTCTTGCCTATCACATCTATTTTGAAACTCTGTAAATATAGTGAGAAAAAATTACATGTAAGCAAAATAAAGCATAATTCTAGTTAACTCTACCCTTTCTCTTGAAACTAAGCTTAATTTTTTTCTTTCTTTGAAATTATTACACAGTGTAAAATTAAGTTAAATGTGTTAACAACTGTAAAGCTTACATAATTCTCACAGTTCCCAGTCAGTTTTGAAAGAGATGATACATTGTAATTTCAGAGTCAGGAAAATATGTCATTGCCCATAAAAAAGATGATATTATAAAGAAAATTATATTGTAATACCATGAATTACCTCTATGTAAAAGCTAAGTCAATAGTTCTTTACTCCCCTCCCCATACACTCTTTCATTTTGTTACTCATCCAAGAAATATCAATACTAACTTTCAATTCAACAATCACAGCTCTGCACTTTAGTGTGTGCACACAAACATTCCTTCTTATAATTCTCTTTCATGGGCGATTTAGCAGATATCTAAACTACAAGCATTTTGCCAGTATAGACAAGTAGAACTTTATCCCACACCAGCAGAAACTCTTTTGAGAGCTGCATGTTATGACCTACCCTAAGTTTTCCCCAATCCTCAGTGAAACTCCCTATGTTGACAAAACAGTCTTTTATCTACATAGCTAAGTTAATTGGTGATTACAGTTGTTCATAACCCTGAGCAAAATCTATTTGAAGCCTCTATCACAGGAAAGATTCAGCTTTTTTTAGCGTAGCCATAAGATTTGTTTTGTGTCCCTGTGGCTCTTCAGAAGCAGAAAAGAACATCAGTCTTCCACTCCCTCCCTCCCTGCCCCCAAGCCCAAAATCCTGTCAGCAATCAATCTGGAACCTGGAAACTAGCAGCAGGTTAATAGGTGACTGTTCCTTAGCTGCTGCTCAAACAGCAATTTATTGCATATAGCAAAAGTTATACAGGTATCAACATATATAAAATATTAGATACTTTTATCTTACAAAGCTCTAACTTTAGAGAGCATTACCTTTCCCATATAAACCCAGAGAAGGATTAATAAACCTTCACCTCAGCAATGTGTTGCTGCTTTTCTCTTCGCAAAGGCACAGCTTCAGCTCAGAGCTGACAACTAATTTGAGTTTTGCAGTCTCTACAGCCTTAAGACTTAAAGAGTGCTCCTGTTCTAGCTTGTCTCCTTTAAGGCCATAAAATATGTAAATGCAGACTAAACATTAGATAACAAAGGACTGCCCTCATAAAACCCAAAATAACAACTGTCCACATCTAAGTGGTACACAATGGATTCTAGCCCCATTCCCTAACACCTCATTTGATCAAACTTTGATCACAACAAAAGTTCGCAGGACCATTTTCAACTCTTATGAGTACAGCTGGACTAGTTGCAGCAACTGCCTTTTCTCTGGGGGCAGTTCTAGAAGTGTGAAAAAAAGGTTTTATTCAGTGGTGAAACCAAAACCTCACTTCAGTTTGGATTGTTTATAACAAACCAAATAATTGTTATGAGTTTACAAGAGAAAGCTATAGGGATTTTTTAAAAAAATATTTTTTAGAACAGGATGTAAAATATTTCATTAGAAAATGTTAGCACTAAATATTTTAAATTTTCCAGATTTGCCTGAACACATAATGTAGTGAAGATGACTTATGTCCATGTTTCAGTCACTGACTGCATCTTCTGTCAAAAAAAAAAAGTTTTGGCCAAAATATTCCACTTGAGTTTATTTACAATCTTTTTCAGCTCTGATGAGCTCAGTTATCAGATGATATATGTGTGAAAAACATCTTTTCCATGATATAAGCCTCCTACACAGGTTCAGAAACTTTCTCTTAGGAATGTTAAAAGATGTATATCTAATGCTTGAGTGTTTTTGTGACTTTCTACCTCAATCACTAGATTAGGAGTTCTGGTTATTTGCAAAAGTACAGAAAACTCCAGCTAAAATTTGTCCTAGTGAATACTCTCTTTTTCTGGTTGGTTTCCAACATCCTGGTCAGTCTTGCTATGATTCATCCAAGCTAGGATAAATCTAGGACTCACTGTAGTAATAGTTTGCGGTTGTGTTTTGTGTTTGTTTTTGGGTTTATGTTGTTGGGTTTTTTTGATTAGGAGTAAGAAAAAAGCTAATATTAAAATCTTGTTCAATTATATTTAATTGAATTATTTTCTGAATCAAGATATGTACCCCAAAACTACACATTTCACTTCCAGAATCATTATGCATTGTTTAAATAACAAAGTAATCCAATATTTAAATGTTTGTGCCTTAAGATATGAAGCAATTCAACTGATGCTTCCTTGGCTCCCCACTGACATGACACCTAAGGCCTTTTTTACCCATTAATATTCTTGCTCACTGTCTTGGCTTTACACGTCAAGGTTTTGGTAGCAGGAGCATTGCAGGGTTGGCTTCCGTGACAAGATGCTGAGCCCATCAGCAATGGTAGTAGTACCTCTGTGACATGTTTAAGAAGGGGTAAAAAGCACCTTGCAAAACAGCATGGGGAAAGCCTTGAGAATATGTGAGAGAAAACAGTCTGCAGACATCTAGGTCAGTGAAGGAGGAGGTATTTCAGGTGCTAGAGTAGAGATTCCTCTGTAGCCCATGATGATAACCGTGGTAGACAGCTTGTCCCTCTATAGCCCATAGAGGTCCATGGTAGAGCAGATATCCACCTGTAACCCATGGAGGACATCACTCTGGAGCAGGTGGCTATACTCAGAAGAAAGCCATGACCTTGTGGGACTGTACTGGAGCAGGTTTCTGGCAGGACTCATGGCCCCACAGGGGATCCATGCCGGAGAAATCTGTTCCTGAATGACTACAGCCTGTGGAAGGGACTCATGCTGGAACAGGTCATGAACTGCAGCCTATGGTAAGGACCCACACTGGGAAAGTCTATGAAGGAGTGTCTCCTGTGGATGGGACCCCATGCTGGAGCAGGTGAAGAGAATAAGGACGATGGAGCAACATAGAAAACATGTGATGAACTGACAACAGCTTGTATTCCCAGTCCCCCTATACTGCTTGGGGAAGGAGGAAGAGAAGTCAGGAGTGAAGCTGAGCCCAGGAAGAAGGAAAGTGAGTTTAGATTTGTTCTTATTTCTTATTACCCTACTCTGAATTTGACTGGCAACCAACTGAATTAATTTCCCCAAGTCAAGTCTGTTTTGCCTGTGGTGGCAGTTGGAAAGTGATCCCTGTCCTTATCTCAACCTACAAGCTTTTAATTGTATTTTTCTCCCTCTGTGTTGTTGACAAAAAGGAAGTGATAGAACAGCTTGGTGGGCACCTGACAACAAGGCAAGGTCAATCCACCGCACTCACTTTGCCTCTCTACTAATTTGGTGTTCTTTTCTACATACTCCTAATACATCAAGATGAGGGAAGAGTACAGCTTGCTTTTGGTTAGCATAAACCACTGCTTGAGGAATTCTTTGATTCTAGTATAAACCACACCATACTAAGGAAAACCAAAAATTATTCAATTATTGCAGCTTCCTAGGTACCAGCAATAACTACTAGGATGCACGAAAAAAAAATATGAAAGCAATGTAGAACTATGATAATTTTTAAAATTTATTTTAATGATCCTGGCTACCTTGCTCAGTCATGATTGGGGGGCAAAAGGTAGTTAAAAATACGTGTTTACAAGATTGAGTCTTTCTGTCACCACAGATAATTTATGAGACTTGTTAACATCTTGATGTCAGTGGAGCTGAGGCAGACACTTTGGCACGCAGGGAATTAATCAGCTTTGCTCAAAATTTAATTTTAATGTGTAGAGCATTTGCAGTTATTAGGACTGGGTGCTTCAGAATCATAGTTCTGAATATAGAGTGCCTAAATTGAGTAATATCTTTTTCAGGCATGTAACACTTCATCTGCATTAGACCTGAGATGACCTGTACTGAAAGAAACTTGAAGACTCATGTGCTTGCAAAGCCCAGGTCCACTTATCCACACTGACCAGTAGCAACCACAGACACCCACTGGTGCCACTCTCCTTTGTGGCTGCTATCAAAGCATTCTTCAGAACAATTAAGAGTATCTCATTGTCCTGCTACTAACATCTATGCAAAACTTTTATATTATCAACATAAGAAAGTTTGAAATACTTGTTTTTCTGTGATATGAAGGAGTATGTTTTGCCTTCGTATGCTCGTTACTTCAGCCTGAATCCAGGTAATGGAAAAACCTTGAGACTAGTGGATTTTACACCAAGATATTCATTAAAATATAGTTTAGAAATAACACATTTCTTTAGTTCTCTCACCATCAGATTAATGCCAGGGTTTATGAGTATAGACCATAGTCTAAAGCACAAAAAGTCTTAACTCAAGCACAACTGAGCTTTTCCTATATGAATATCAAATAATAGACTTTTAGGATTCCAAGGAGAAACATAGAAAGCAGCTCTAACAAATCAGATCACCCATCTTTTTGCTTTGTTATCTAGTGTTTTGACTACAAAATTGTCAAGATGCATTAGAAGTTTGAAGGGAAAAACAAAATATCCAAGATCATTGTGCATGAATTAAAATTACCAATACTTCCTTATCTCTTCAGGCAGATTTTTTAGGTCCTAAAACATGAGTACAATTAGATTTTGAATTTTTTTTAAAATCACCCTTTTTAGTGATGCTCCAAAAGTATTGGAAAACAGGCAGAAAACTACATAAGGAAGATACAAGAAGAGATAGAAAGTGATTTTTATTATATGCAGTTTTTGCATTCTTTATTCCATAAACCCTTTCCTGAGATGATAAGATGATCCCACTTGGTTAATCATGTCTGAAGTAGGTTAGCTGTTTGGCTATACAGAAGCATTATAGGATTAGAATTAGGATTATCATATAATTGCTCAAGAAGCATGAAATCTTTTCCATGGCTGTGGTTTAGAAAAGCCTCCTATGCCCTGTTACTCTCTGCATTCTTTTGTACTTTTTCCTAAAGTGGGACTTGGAATTGAGGAAGCAATAGTATTAAGAAGCTTGCTTTTTGCATTGTTTTTCTTCAATAGGAAGACCACTTAGAGCAACAAATAAAGCATTTCAGAAAGAGGGAATAAGTGATCTGCTAGAGAATGAACCAACAATTCAAAGTGAAGAAACAACTGGGAAGAGATGAAACAGAAGATGTTGGTCCCTTAGACATCTTTAGCATTACCTACATTCAGTGTACTCCATTCTGAAACCAGAGCCATCTATTATTTTTGCTAGGTTGTCAAATAAAGTTAGGAAAAAGACTTGTAAAATCTATGATATAACAACTGTAAATCTCAATTGCCTTATCTTCATCCTGTAGTCACCAATCCTAACCCTAACTCAAGGACATAGTGGAATGGTGGTGGGTGTTCCTCATATGGGAACAGAATAATTAGGTCTAGTGAGAAAAACTAACATGGAAGGTGAAGTTGGTTTTGTGAGTTTTAATGCCATAGAAGGAGACTGCATCTACATTATAGCACTTTAAGTCATTTGTTAACTTCATAGAGCTTGTTTAGACTATTGTATAACACCCACAAAGTAAGCTCCTTAACAATTTTATAGTTTGTTGACACTGGAATGTTTAGGAAAGTTAATGCAACCCCACTAAAGCCTAAATCAAGGTGCAGAAGTTAAACTGCTTAATAGATATTGCATTTGTTATCACTCAGGATCAAAGTGTTATTTAGTCCTACAGATAACTTTTGATTTCTGAATGTAAGTGTGAGATACTTTTGTAGATTCACTTTGCACTGTAAAGTTTTACTGAATGTCTTCATGTAGACAAACTCATACTTGCCCTGTGTGCCTGTATTTTTCCCTTAATATTATAGTATTCCAACTGTACAAGCATTTCGATATTTAGCCAAATAAAAAAAAAAAAAGAAAAACAAAACAAACCACCATTTATTTAATCATTTGTTTATAAAGTGAATACCAGGATAATATAGTTTTTCTTTGTAGTGCTTTCTGTAAAATACCTTGTACTGTCATTTTTTGTTTCAGCTTCCACTGTTTTTAATTTCAGGGAATTTTCTCCTTTCAGCTAAAAAATTAATTTCACCAATGTAACATCAGCAAGCATTAAATGTCTGTGCATGTTTATATACAAGAAAGCAGAATTTTTCAGCTAGTTAATAATTAATGTGTCCTTAACATTTCTTGACTTTTTAACTCTATCATCATTCACAACTACATAATCTCTCATGCATTGTCAAACATTTTAATAAATTATGATGCCTGAATCCTAACGTATAATCATATTAATATCTCTACCAAGAAGCTGTGATGGATAGACACTGTATTCAGCAGAAATCTGCTTTTCAGGATAAACAGATGCCTCTTTAATTAATCTCCAATGGAAACATACAAAATGATCTTAAGATCTTGATTATGGTTATAAGAGATTATGCCATCGTCTTAGAAATTGTTAACCAGGAATTTTACTTACATACACTACTCATTTCATATCTTTTGTTCTCCCTTTCTCCAATGCTTTAAGTACTTGAGGACAGAGAAGTATTTTTGCTCAGTATCTTATGTACAGACATTTGTAGTCTTGCTTTAAGGATGTCCTGATTTGAGCGAGAACAGAACTAATTCTGTTCAGTAATATTACTTTTCAGCTCGGTTCTTCCAATTAACTGCACTTTATGAAGTTAGCAGCCTGTTCTCACAGACACTGTCTGCTTCTAGCAGTGATAACACCTTATCTTTAGAGTTACTACCAAGGATTGGTATGCAGACCAAGGCCACTGCTGGATCTTGTGTACCACATTGGAGGGTGCAGAAAAGTGAAAGGCT
>WUAM01000288.1:337669-351089 GCA_024336885.1 Actenoides hombroni
AAAAAAAAAAAAAAAAAAAAAATATATATATATATATATATATAAAAGAAAGAACCAAAAAGCAAAGCAAAATTATGGAATGACTCCCCATCTTTGACCCCCTATTGAGACATACATGACATAAAGAACAAGAAATCTTCGGTCTCAAAGATGAGGAAAAAGAACTACTGTATTTCCAAGAGCAGCTTTTTCACAGGAAATGCCGCTCCTCTACTAGAAGGTTTGAGCATCTGTAGCACAGCCTGACATCAGTGGAAATTTGTAGGGGTTGTCAGCCAGATGATTAATGCCAAATGCCATCATCCAGAACCCCTAAACCAGAAGCAGTCAAAATAACATTTTGTCCATTTTGTGCCTTGCAGGTGCTTAGGCTATCCTTAATGATTTTATGCATAATTTCCACCCCTGTCCCCTAGCCTGGGGCTAGGAGAGAATGTTACCAATTAAGGGAGCAAAATCACAGTGGTTCTATACTGTAAAAAGAGACATTACTACTAATATCTGCAATTTTATGCTGTACAGAATAATATTTCCTCAAATTATAATAATAGTAATAATAATAATAATATTACAGTGCTGTGTAAGTTTATTGAAAACAATACATTATACAAAGCCCCAGAGAGCTTGTTAAATATTTACCAAACAAGAATATTTAGTATTTAATAAGACTCTAAAGATTAATGGATATAAAATGCAATAGGCATTTTTCTGATGCTTCCAAACATTAATTCCAGTCAAATGATGCCCTTCTGTCTGAGATACCAGAAATGCTGCTCAGTACTGGGACATCCAAGATGTTCAAAATTGTTGCAAGGCAAGCGCTGCTAATTTTTTCAGCAATTCATCGTTATTTTAACAGTGGTTAAAGTTAATTGAAACAAGTTCTTAATAAACAGTAATAGATTTACCTTCCCACCCTCAGGGGCTGTTGGGAGGATTAGTCGATATTTGCTCACAGCTTTCAAGTTGGAAATGCTGTATGAACACAATTATAATATTCTTACAGAACCATTCTTTAGCAGCTTACTCTTGTCTGTAATTAGATGCGGTGATCAGATTATATTTTATATTATACTGCCATTTTCCTTTATCAACATACAGCAAGTGGCTCCAGAGGGCACCTATGGCCCTCTAATGACTTTACTGTTTTTCAGCTAACGACCATCAAATAGACTAATCATATTATCCAAAAAGAAAATGAGGTAACCTGCAGGTAGACACACAGCAAAAAAGCACAATGCTTCCCTTCTTCCACTGACTGGGCTTTCGGAAATTCACTAATGATAATGGTTTAATAATGGAACAGATGCTCAACGTCGCTTGGCTGCTTTATGCACGAACAGCCCCCTAGGAAACCTCCCACCCTCGTTCACTCCAAAAGCACACACAAGTGAACTTGGTGGCAGATTGCAGAGCAAGCTGCCCTTTTATTTCTCACCTCCTGGAAGCGAGAGTCTGTGTCTCACAAGTTCTTGCCATACATTTTCTCTACAAATTCTTCTAAATTCTTCTCAAATGGAATTAGAAGGCTTACTTCTGATGGAGACTGGCAATCGCCTATTGGTGCTATAACAACGGGAAGGAAACAGAAAAAAAGACACTTGGACTGGTCCTCTCTGTGTACTGCAGGACACAGCATAAGAAATCATATTCTCACTGCCTGGCCTATGTCCTTGACTGAAAGAATCTAAGCAGGAGAAAAAAGGTTTATGAGAGACAGCAGCAGCAAAATTACATGAGGTTTGTGCCTTTGGAGAAGATGGGTTCAGTGCTGATTGCTCATGCAGGATGGAGCCAGTGTAGCTGCTCTTGTATTAGCTGCTCGGGGTCATATGCTTCCACCTGCAAAATTGCTGCCCACGGATACAGCACGGATACAGCAGAATCTCTCACTGTGGAGAGGCCAGTGAGAGTTTGAAATGGCATCCCATTACTAGCCTGTACATGGCCGAACTGTCCACGCATAGCCTATATCACTCAGTGTCCAGCTCTATCTGGCTGTAGAGGCTTTAACCAACATGCACAAAATATACCAGGGGAAGATAAGAAGGACACACCTCTCTTTTTTTTTCCTTCCCCTCTCCTCCCTCCCAGGCTCTGATATACATACACTCCCTGCATCACAAGATAAGAAGGCCAATCTGTGATACGTAAAAATGAGAAGAAGATTCGTATTCTGTTATACATAAATCCCTGAAGATCATGTGGGTGGGATTCAAATAAAACCTCTCTGCTTGTGTCATCTTTAACAAAATCCAGCTGCCAATGCTTTAACACAACAGCAAAAAACTTAAGCATTTCTGAGGCAGCTCAAATAATAGCCTTGCAGGCTGAATGTGATAAATCTTCTATTCCGATTCTACACCTCTCCTCTCTTGGTCACACTAGGAATGCAAGAGGGAGGCTGCAGGGTATACCTTTCCAGCCATCAATAAATAAGCTAAGTCTGCTTCAATTGCTCAAAAACAATCAGCTACGAAAGATTAAAAATAGGAACCATTTGATGCTACTGTCGCAGGCCCAAGAGAAGAACACAACACTGCCCAAATATAGTATTTATCTTTCCGGAAGACCTTCACCGATGTAGGGAGTCAATGTCACCAACACTGCAAGCATGATGGTCCAGTGCAGAGCTGCGTTTTAAATAAGGCTACAGAGCAGCCCACACCAGCCATGTTTCTCTAGTTTGAAGACTACAGACTATCAGGTAGAGATAGCACTGCTAATTATCAGGTGTTCTGCTAATCCAACAAGACTAGAAGAACATTCTGCGCCATCACCATTGCAACCCAACGCATGGTTTGAAATGTGTTACTTTTTTAGACATTTTTAGTCCCAGGCCAAATGGTGTGGTCACAAATTACATTCACTCTCCCTAATGCACAGCTCTAAACAGTTTTTCTAGCCTTAAATCAGCGTCAGCCCATTACTAAGGCAGCATATAGCAGTCAGGAAGTTAATGGATTTAAAGGGCGGAGGTATTGATGTCCGTGAAGTGGAAACTATTTATCCTGTAAATACTGTAACAGCTAAGACAGCTCATCTCATTACAATTTATTTGTCGCAAACACTGGTGTAGGGAAGGGCTGGCAGCTGCAAGTTGTATTACTGGAAGAGATGGGAACAGAACTGCCACAGGGGTCTGCTGCTGTAGGCACGGCTGTTGGGGGTGAGCTACAGCAGGGAATCTGTACTCGCACCTTCTGTCCACACTAACTAGGAGACCCTCTTCAAATAACAGACACACATACATATGTCTCTGGGTCTGCTCTCCAAGCTGCGCTGCCTGGCTTTCTGCACGCACTGTCACATACTCTGACAGACAACAGACTTGGAGGTGCTGCGTGGGCTGGGCGAGACCGTAGGATTTCTATCTCAGGACAGTGCGCAGATTGCCAGCAAGCCCCTGTTCACTTGGGAAGCACCGCATGGAAACACGGACTGTAAATCCCAAGTCATCATAGAGATTTTCAGCATACTCTGCCAAGTTGAGATCTCAGAAAGCTGGGACACTTGCTTACCCTCCTGCCCTTGCCAAACCTCAGAAAATGACCTTGAGAAAAAATAAAAAAAGTAGGAAAGATGGATTTTCAGCCAATTAGTAGCACATCCAATAAATATTGAACTCTTCTGTCCAGATAGGAGCCTGTGAGTATCTTAAATCCTTGAGCTTAGTGATTCCTGGTCTCCAAACCATTCAGTTCTGTATAACCTCTCAACTGAATTATCTGAGAAAAAAATTGGGAGAAAATCCCAACGATTTCCACATAAAACCCTGTTAGGCCCTGTGAGCATTAGAAGACTGGAGTCAGAATGAATGGGAGGGAGGGAAAAAGACAGTAAATACTCTGCACTTTATTTTCCCTCAAAGACTAGAGAATTTACAGATAATTTTTTAGGTTGTTGGGGTTTTTTGGTTTTGGTTTTGGTTTTTTTTAAGATTTGTTTACTCTGCTTTGTTATCAACCCAACTAGGATGCAAACCTATCTCCTGCCTGCACAGAAAGATGTCTGCAGGCCAGCAGCAGACCTGCTGTTTCTCACTCCCTGCAAAGGATGCTGCAAGTCAGCATTCTGTATTAGATGCTCTTTCAGCAATAATCCCAGTACTGGTTTTTCCTGCAGCTACAATTCTATGCTTTTTGACCACAGAAACACTTTGTTTTTACAAATAACTGTTTAATAATTACCTAGTTATCAATACTTATAATCTCAGACAAATGCCCCACTTCTCAGGAAGAAAGGAACTCTTAAATTTCTAGGACCGCATATGTGGCATCCAGAGCTTGTCTCCAAGGCCCACCTTGTCTCTTGGCCATCAGTGCCCCTGAAGCCACTGAAGCAGCTACTGAGATTCTCTCCAATGGGGAGACACGCATGCCAGGTTAAACTCTAGTTTTAGAGGTATGTGTGGCCATACCATGATGCCTGGGCCAGTTGAAAGCACTTCAAGACAGGGCTGTGGGAATGTCCAAAGCCCACCAATGATAGCTCTCGTTGTGTTGCCAGCATACATAAAGTTGTACTAGAAGGAACTTCATACAAAAATACAGGGGTGCTCTGAAGCTGCTGTGAGAGGAATCAAGACTTTAATTCTCAGATGTTAAAAACAAAAAGAAGCCCTTTCACTTCCCTGTTCTTGGCTGTTAAGTTTCATTTGTTTAGATGCCAGCACACTACACTTCATAAAAATTAACACTTTTTTTTTTTCTTTAAACACTTACAAGCTTATTTTCCTTTCGCTTGTACCAGCTGTTTATCTCCTGACTTGATGATTCTCTTTGGAAATGTGAGTTGACATCTGGGTATGAGCGGATGCTGTAAATTGCCAGCATTTCTGTCTACTTACGCAAGCAAAGATTAGTTCCTCCAACTACAGTAGCATCTCTCCAAAGAGTGCTAACATTATGATACATAACAACCCTCTTCTTTCACTGCTATTACCCCTTTCTTTTCATTCAAGTACCTTCTTCTTTCGCTGGAGGCAAAGCAATGCATTAAGACACTAGGCAATGCAAATAAATGTAGCTTAAAGAGAAAGCTTCCCAGGAAGTTCACATTATCCCTTACAATAGGCAGTAAAAAGTAGGTGACAATGAAGTACACATCCCAGAACAGGTCAGAGGACACAAAATGAAGTGAATCCAAGGGCTCTGCCTAACTGAGCTTAAGCACAGCAGCCAAGGGAACCTGCCGTCTGGCTCCAATGCTTTCCTGCAACAGGGAGAATAGGAAAGGGAGAGGCAGCTGCACAAAGCACCAGGCACTTCAATGTGACCCTGTCTTGTTCATTTGACCTGTTAGAGTAAGGCATTCCGTGCTTGTTCCCTTCATCTTAGTAATTTGAAATAAATTTATTTCACAGCTTTTACGATTTTGCCTATCTCACACTTGTCTAACGTCAGGAGAAGTACACATAATGCCTATCCTATGGAGTAACCACTAAAAACTGAAAGAGGGGAGAATTAGATTAGAAGAAATTCTTCACTATGGGGGTGGTGAGATACTGGCACCAGGGAAGCTGTGGATGCTCCATCACTGGATGTGTGCAAGGCCAGGTTGGATGGGGCCTTGTGCAACCTGGTCTAGTGGGAGGTGTCCCTGCCCATGGCAGGGGGGTTGGAACTAGATGATCTTTAAGGTCCCTTCCAACCCTGACAATTCTATGATTCTATGACATGTAACTCTGAGATTTTTGGAGAGAAGGAGATTTCTCCCAGGATAAAATGTTGTCTTCATCCTGTTAGCTTAACAATTTGTACAAATTTTCAAGAATAAAGGTTAAATAAAAAAACCCTATGTTATTTCTTACGTTACAAGGTTAATGCTAGTGACTTCAGCAGAAGTTTTGCTCAAGCAAATACTGCAAGCCTGAACCCCAAATACATCAGGATTATTAAACACTAATCTGAACCTCTCCCAGAAGGAAACTGTACTCAGAACAAATAACATTTTTCCTCAGTTACTTGTAAGAGTTGTAGTTCAGATATCAGCTGAGATCGATGCATCTCATTTAATAAGGACTACTGAATATGAATAGAGAACAGTGGCTATCTGATACACTTCAGGACTGACCCTGAAGTTTGTAATCTGTTAGAACTCCCTTAGAAAGAAAGGCCGTCTGTCATGTGGTAGGTCTGAGCACTCTGCTTTTTTTATTTTATTAAGTTAGAATGGAAACCCAAATAAGATATACATATCATCTATTATTTTTAATAATCTGATCCTTAAGATAAACTTAAAGGTTTGTTAATGTTGAAGAATGAAGTTCCTGTTAAAATAGTTTTTTTACCTTAAGACTGCAGTATTAAACTCTTTCCTGAGCAGTCTCTTTGAGAATAAGCCCTTTAAAACAAATTGGACACTCTCAGCAAAAGGCATATTTGCATTCCACACTACAAGGTTGGTATCATACCATGATAGTAATTCTCATTATGAGATTTGATGGCTAATCTGCCAGAGAATGGTTGATTTTTTTTGGCTCTCTTCCTCCATTTTTCACCCACCGCAGTCTGCTCTTTATAATCTATTTAAATAGAGAAAAAAAGTCACACATTCTTGACAAGCAGGAATGAGGGTCAGAACCAATACATCTCCTTACCAGTTTTTGTCTGCCTGGAGCAACATGACTTTCATCTCATAGTTAGGAAACAAGCCAAATGAAACGTGTCCTTGGTAAGATCTGCCTCACATCTGAAAAGCCTGTCTTTCCTGAAGGACAGACTCCTCCTTCCTTTCGTCCTTAACTCTAATTACTTTTTATTAAGTTCTTAAATAAAATAGGAAAAATTTAAGACTCCAATAAATATCAATTTTTTCATTAAAAGGACATAAAAACTTGGGCTCTTGAGGACTAAAAGGTGTGTGAAAATTTAAATAAATAAATAAATCTTTCTTTCTTTCCTCTGGAACAGGTAATACCTGCGTTACTAATATGAAATAGACAATTTAATTATAAAACTGTTACTGCTATGAACTGAAGCACACTAAGACTCAAAAAGGCCGTGATTCATAAAGAAGTCAAAATGGAAAATCCAATTTAGATTTCCAAGTCAGAGAGATATGGGTGGGGTTTGTTGTTTATATTTCTTTTTTCAGGTTGAAATCATTTTGCTGCCTTCCTAAACATGTAAAAGAAAACAAATAAGTAGCACTTAGCTTACTTAACAGCATTTTAAATATGTACGAGCCATAAACACTTCTTAAAGTGTCATCTATTAAATATGACACTAACAAGAACCTTTCACAGGGAACATACACACATAGATTGGCTAAAGGATGATATAAGAAAATTGAAATATGACATTATACACAACTTCCATACACCTGTAGACTATTAGGCTAAAGGTCTAGATCCTGTAAGAAGACCTATTATAGCTGTTAAGCTTATATATAAGAATTTACAGTCTACCCTACTTACCACTTTAAGGTCTAAAACACTAATACTGATGGGACAAAACTGAGGGAAAAAAAACATGTCAAAGTCACTTCTACTAGAATATGCAACAATTTATGATGAAAAGTTACTAAACCTCTATCCACTGACACTTTTTGAAGTAGAATGGGAAAAAACCCCACTTTTAAATATTCTGCATATAAAAATCTTATTCTGACAGGATTCTTTGATGCCAGTACAATTTGGTAAATGATTAACAATAAAATGTTTTTAATAATACTTTTAGGGGGAGGAAAAAATAAATAAATCACACCATTCATAAAAATGTATCATCTTCATTACAGCTCAAATAAGCAAAGCAAATTTACATTTGTATTTAAATTTAAAACGTACACTGAAACAGAGGAAATGCAACCTCTGACTTTGCTTAGTTTTCTGCATTCAGATGCAATTCTAACACATTACTGCCCAAAGGCCATGGTGCACTATGTTTCAAAAGTGAGAAAAATTCTGTCCTCCTAGTTCATGTAAGTAGCACCAAAAGGTAAGTAGAGCATCAAAGTTGATGGAGTGATGACTCAAATTCATTCGTGTACTATATGCTCATGAACTCATTAACCATTCATGGTAAATGAAGTGAGAGTCAGGTGATACATTGGTGTTGCACTGGTACTTTGCAATGCCATCTGAATATAGACGTGTTTAGATTTCTTGAGAGTTTTTGCCAAGATAATTATAGTCTTTGGGCGTTTTCCCTAGGCTCTGTGTCTGTATGAGATAAGTCAGTGTCAGAAGTACCCTAAAGATTGAAACTGAGACTGTCCAATTACTTCTAGTGCCATTGATTCCAGAAAATACTGTTACCTATGTGATACTTATTCCTTCAAGAAAATTATTTTGGTTTCTGATCAGTGTTAAAACATACACACACACTGACAACACACATACCCCCACATGTGCACAAAATCCAGCTTTTGATTCTAAGATCGTTCAAGGACCTGTTATTATGGAAATACAGTAGCACTGTTAAGATATTTCAAAAATATCATTTATTGATCACTAATAGTAAATAATAGTAAAAAAAAAAAAAGGTTAAAAAGCCCACTTCAACATTGTCTTCGCACTGTTCTGCATGATGCAATATAATTGGAGTTACCTGATACCACAAAAGTGTTAATTTAAAATTATCCCAAATGTGTAGCAACAATTCAAGATGGAATTGAGGAAATAAATGCAGCTTTTCCACAGTTGTATGAATATGGGAGACATATTTACACTATGAATTTATTTTCCATTTCTTCTACAAGCTGAACTGTCAAATAATTTCTTGAGCTTTCCTATTTACCAAACATTTTTTTTTCCCCTTCCTTTCCACCTGTATCTGCTCAAATTCACCAGTCATAGTGGGGCTTTGTAGTGAACTCTCCCTGAGAAGCAAGGAAGTGACATCATTTTCAGAGAGAGTGGGGAGAAGCATGGGCGCAGCACTAATCTCCACAAGGAGGAAGTCAGCACAAAGGAAGAGGCTTTGATGGATGAAGAATGAAGGGGGCAGAAAAACACTGGGGATTATGACTTTGTCCTCATTCTATTTTGATGTTACATATAGTAGTCTTGATTTTTGACATGTTCGTCCTTTGTAGTTCTGCAGAATGACCCCCTGAAGTCCAAACTAACAGTAATTTGTGAAGATAATACTGTATCTACTACCTCTGAAAATGTAGTTTGGAAAACTTACTGCTCTTTTTGACACATGTTCAGTATTAATGATTTGGTAAATAGTGAGTTCATGAGATTGCCAAGGTACTCTTTGAGTCATGTTGAAATAACTCACTGAAATGAAAAATACATGGAAAATACTGTAAAGACAGTAGAAAACATGATTTCCTATAGTCATGTCAAAATCAAATTCAGCACCTGTATATTTACTCTGTAAGGAAAGAATCAACTGAGTCTGCAGAGAACCTTATGCTGAGCCTGCTTTGTGGGCAAAGGATGCACCTAGGTGAAATGTAAAAGAAAGGTCTTATCCAAGTCCTTTAATCTACACCTTTTCATTGAAATTTCAAGTGTAAATAAGAACCAGGAGCACAGTTTCTAGTTCAGATATGTGTAAATAGAAGTGGGTGGTCCTCAGAAGTTCCAAATATTTGAAGTACACAGATGCCCAAAACTATCAGTTCCCCCCCACACACTCCCAATCTAATAAAGAATATTGAATCTGAAAATTTAAACTATGAACCTCAGAAAACCTCTCCTTCAGAAATTCTCACTCTATTAAAATCAGAAGTTACTGTCTTGCTCACTTCTTAAGCAACATGCAGTGTGTACAAATGTGTATTTTTTTTGGAAAAAGAAAAAGAAGAAAAAAAAAAAAAAAAAAAAAAGCTTGGTCATATCACTAGTTTGTACTGTTTCTTATTATTCCAACACCACAACTTTAAGTTTTATAGTAATGGACAACAATTTAAAAACAAGAAAGCCTGTAAAATGAACATATTTTTCTGTGGGTTTTTTTTCGGCATCTAATAGAATTCTTATCAAAATTATGTCAAACACTTAATTCTTGCACAAAAAACACTAACATATAATCAATTTTCAGACCCAGCAACAGAAATGGGGACTGCAGTATAAAAAGTATAAAAAGTATCAGTGATTTTCCCTACAGAACCCAGATTCCTTAGACAGTATCTTCGTTTAGACTTACTAGATAGTCTCAAAGTATTAAGGAAATCTTCAGCATCTAAAAGTCAGTGTTATTGTTCTAATTCAAGCACAGTGTAATCTTCATTGATGGATCACTAACATTTACAATTGTTCAATTAACCTATCTATGATACATAGTAACTTTCACAGGAAGGCAGTACTTGGTAATAAGGACTTAGACAAATTCTTAGGAAAAACAATTGTAACTAATGACTGCAAGATGAATTCAGGCAAATTCCCATAAGAAATAAAGCACACAATTCTTAGAGAGAAAATGAAAAAGCATTTGAAGAAATTTGATTTGGCAATAAGCAGCTAAAGAAAGCAAAGTGATTCTTCAGGTTCAGAGAGACCTGAATTTGTGTCATCCAATTTCAAGTATTTTAACAACGTGCTCAAAATAAAGAGCCTTACTTCTTCAGTAGCCAGATGAGCGTAGAAGGCATCTTACAAGGGTGATTCTAGTTCTGAATGTCTTTCTGGTTGTCACTTACACAAGATACCAAGGTCAATTCAGGGAAAACTTGGCAAATTCAAGTATCTTATAGGGAGTATCAGACTAGACATTTCAGTTGTCTCATCTGGTTTTAAGTTTTTCAATTCTACTTTTTCCACATTACATTGCACACATCTCATTTCTGCTTTGAACAAGCACTTCTAGGGCTAATAGAGCAGTTATATCCTCCATGCCCATTCAGGTCTTAGTTTCTACTGTAGTAATGAACAGCTATGCCAAATAAGGCCTGCTATGGCAATTATTTTAAGTGATCCATTCATTAAAACAAATAGAGAATAATAACTAATTCAGAGACCACAGAAGAGTCATCAGCTAGTGATAACTTGCAACAATAAAGTTTAAAATACACAAACTGTCGACCTAGAAATGATTGTATAAGCCATAGTTACTAATGTTCTGAGTCACATAGTCATAGAAACTTCTCACCTAACAATTACTCATCCACACTTTGTTGCATGTAAATTTGATACGAAACATTTCTTGGTGGTTTCTGCCCCCACTCAGCCTACAGAACTTCTGTTCCAAGTGAACACTTAACTTGAACATTTCTGTAGCCTTGAGGGAATAAACTTAGTCAGATGATCAGGACAAAAAGGCTTGTGCATGTCCCAGTTCTTACTTACCTTGAATCCTAAATGTAAGGAGGATGGAGCCAGCCTCTTCTCAATGTGATCCAATGTTAGGACAAGAGACCGTGACAGTAAGTTGGAGCAAAAGAGGTTTAGGGTAAACACAAGGAAAAACTTTTTCACTGTGAGGGTGACAGAGTACTGGAACGGGCTGCCCAGGGAGGTTGTGGAGTCTCCTTCTCTGGAGACGTTCAAAACCTGCCTGGACACATTCCTGTGTGACTTGGTCTAGGTGATCCTGCTCTGGCAGGGTGGTTGGACTAGATGATCTTTCTAGATCGCTTCCAACCCCTAACATTCTTTGATTCTATGATTCTAAGTAGTCATCCATACATTGACTGTGATACGGATGTAAAATGAACCGGTTTAGTGTGTTGCTTTCATAAGTGTAAATGGCTATATAATGCAAGTGCTGAAAGAGGACTAGTCAGCACACAGTATAAACTTTGTATAAGGAGCAATCTAGTATTGAGGTACACGGTTCATATCAGATTTAAGAGAAGTGAATTATTTTCAGATACATCAAGCAGCTGACTGATCAGTGAGAGGTTATTTATGAAATCTAAATTGAGTCTTTTATTTTGAACAAACTAGATATAGATATCTAAAAAAGAATGGAAAAATCTGAGCCCTGTCTTGATTACCAAGTTGCATGATTTATTTTCCCTATCAAAGATGTTGGGGGTTTTTGATGTTGTTTTTTTTGTTTTGGTGGGTTGGGTTTTTTTTTTTGTTTTGGTTTATTTGTTATTTGTTTGCTGGTTTTGTTTGTTTGTTTTGTTTTTGGGTTTTTTTTGTTTGTTTTGCTTTGGTTGGTTGGTTGGTTTTTAACTGTAAGGCTTTGAACATCCACAGATTTTCTTTGCCTTTTTGGCCTAAAGCACATGTTCAGCTGATGGGTGACAAGGATTTCCTTTATAGTGTCTGGATAGATGCCACTTTCCAGCTTGCTTTTCCACATTCTTGAAATGATCAGGCTATTCCCCTTGTTTTGGGGTGATGAGATCTCATAGTTCAATCACCTTCCATCTGAGTTTCCAGGAGCACAGAAAGCTTCCTTTTACCTGCCAAGACACTATTGCACATACACATGCCTAATACTTTCTCAAATATACTTTGTTATTTTGTTCCTTATAGAGCAGTAGTATTGTAGTATCGTAGGGTAGTTTATGGCTTTTTTTTTTCCAACACCATGCAATACTCACAGATATATATAGATATACATACACACACACATTTAAAATCAGTCCTGCAATAAGGTCTTTCTTCATATAGTAGCATTATTTCAAGATTAAATAGGATTGACAGTTTTGTTATTTTCTGCTCTCTGTAGATCTTGTCTCTGTCCGGCCAGCATGCAGGAGTCTGGAACTTCCATTTTCAGTCTTCTAGTTAGATCTTAACAAATCATTGATTTCTGATCTATTCCACCAGCTTTGGCAAAAAGCTCTCTGGGAAGGTGGAAAGTAAGAAATATTCCCTCATATTTATTATTCAGATCATCTTTGAGGAGATGAAGCTTCAAGCTCACCTTTTTACCATTCCTGTCAGGTTTTTCTAATAACTTCTTTTGATTTATCTCCAGGCATTCAGGGACAATGTCAGACATATGCTCTATAAGCTATTGTATTTTCCATTCTACACAGATATGAACCTTGTTATTTCCCATAAAAGATCCCTTCATTCTGCAAGTATAATTTATTTTGTTCCTGTAAGAAAGGTCCCACATTTATATCGAGGTCACCAGCAGATCAAGCCTGTATCACTGACCACTACGTTATTTATCACTACATATGTTTTGGTGTTCTCTTTACAAACTAGAATTAAAGTTTAATGTTTTTCTCACTGAGTTAGAAAGTAAATAGCTTAGGGCTAACAACCGCTCTTAATCATATTCAGAAAAGAAATCATAGCAATCAATATAGCATTATTACCTCTATGTATATGTACATCTAAAATCCAGTATTAAATATTTTATTATGTGGCAAGGCTGGCTTTATGTTCTTCTGGTTCATTGGTCAAAATGTACTATGAAAACCAGTCAAATAACCTGCAATACAACTCTTAAAAATGTACTGTGGACAGGAAGTAGAGAATAACATCTTATCTATCATAACCCATGGCTCTTTGCGTCTTATTCTCTCCCTGCATGCTGTGCTGACGGGGGGTTCG
>WUAM01000288.1:351189-362691 GCA_024336885.1 Actenoides hombroni
GGAGGCGGTGGGGGGGGGGGGTGGGGGGGCGGGTGATAGAAGGGCTTGGTGGGCACCTGGTGCCGTGCCAGGGTCAACCCACCACACAAGCACAGCTGCATGCAAAGTGTATTATCTAAGATACAATTTAAAGCCATAAATGACAAGAGAGAGCTTACAGTTGCAAATGTAAAAAGTGAAAGAAAATAATCTATACAATGCATATGTGCACATAAATCCACTTACAGGGTTATATATACATATATATCTTCACTATATATAATGATGCCTGCATTCATTCTAGATAAATACATTGGTTATGACATTGTAATAGTCTTATGAATGAGTTTATAATAAAGCCATGCACAGGATTATATGCATGAAAGAAAGTTCACCAACCACCAATTTCAGATATTAAAAATCTCTCTGTCATAAAAGTTGTCATGTATAGACTCACAATATTCAGTATCAGGTAAATATTTCTACTAAATACGTATCAGAATGACACACAAAATGACTGGATGACTTTGGGAATTGCAGTAAAACATAATTTGCTGGGTTTCAACAGATTAAATTACAAGGTCATGCAGTAAGGATTGGATCAAGACTGTCTACACTAAAGCTGAAAGTTCTTAGAATTAAAATCACAGCAGATAAAAACCTTGAGAAAAACAGACTGAATTAGAGACCAACTGCAATCTGTGTATTGATACCTTGAAAAGAGTAATTTTAGTGAGTATCATTAAATATTTCCAATAAAGAAGGCACTAAGATCTCATCTAGTATATGTATTGTTATCACCAGTTTTCAGAAAGACTAACTAATAGTCTGAGATGACTGAAAGAATGAAAAAAAAAATAGAAAAAATAAAATAATTTGACTTGCATAGTCCACAAAAAAAAGAGAAACATTTGCCATGTATAAATAGACCAAATGAGTTAAGTACTATGGAGGATTACGAGTTACTGAAGTAAAAGATTAAGCTGGCACATATGTAAGTTGCTTACACAAAAAAACCCCAAATTTATTATGTGACTAGAAGATTGCTCATGGTCAAAAAAAGTCTGCGTCATGTTCTCACTATCTAATTATTCATCTCTAACAACTTTTCTTTAGTTGAGCACAAAAAACAACAAGAAAAAGTAGATTTAATATGGAATTTGGTCAGGTTACAAAATAAATATTAAGATTCAGATGTTCTAGAGAAGTATGGGATAGGATTTAAGAAGCCAGGAGGCCCCACTCATTTTTAGTTTCCTAAGCTGCAGGGTCTAAAAAAAACCTCACCAGTTGTGACTGTTGTCCATTCACTGGGAATGTATTTAATTGAAAGTCAGCTATTAATTTCCTACACAGTAGACATTTAACTGTTACTACATGATATGATAGCCAGTCATAAAAGACAGACTGCATTTCATTAGGCAGTTTGCAAGCAAAGTATGCCACATCCCATTAAGAATCCTGTGTGCTATTTCATGGTCCATTATTAATCTTAGTCCCCACTGGAAACTCCTAAATCTTCTCAAGAGCTGCACATCATCATGTAAATTGAGTGATTAGCAACTCAGCATTGTGTTGTCCTGGTTAAAAAGTAGTCAGACATAATTTAAAGTCAGAGCTTTAGATATCTTGGTTACTTCTGTTGTAATTCCAGTTTTCTAGTATTTGTTGAGCTAGGGCTGTTTCACAATTGGCACAGCTACTGGGATTTACTTGTGCTTTCCAGACTTTTTTAGTACTCAGACTCAGCTAACTAGGGCTGTGGATGTGACAGACACAACCTTTTATGACATGTATTCTAATTTCATATTTTGAGAGACAATGCCCATTTAATTGTTTTGATTTTTCATACCAAAAAATAAAAATAAGTTCAGGAAAGACTATCTGAGAATAAAATGATAGTTGTTTTGTTTCCTTCTCAGGAAAAATACCATCACTAGTTGTAATGCAGATCATTTTTCCATACATTTGAACAACTTGTAACAGTATTGATCATGCCCACCAAGATTATGACAAGGTCTAACTCAAACCTGATTTAAAGGTAGTTCAGTAGACAACTTTTTCTAAAATCATATAGCAGATACTTCTGTGCTTCAGTTACCCAACCTGTGAATTTAATTTTAATCTCATGACTCAAGCTTGTAAGATCATTCCAATGTTTCATTTATCTTAAATTCTGTAGCTAGAGTTTAAATATTGATTTAAAATAAGAATATTCTTTAATTACATATAAAATCTGCTATTGCTTGACAGCAATATTTGGTATCATATACCTCTATTGAGGTACTTATGCTTGGGAGTACATAAAATTCAGAGTTCTTATGTGACATCTTTCAAGTATGTTCTGGGACACACAGCCCCTTGTTTTGGCCTGAACATCTCTGTATACAACATATATGATCACAGAAAAAGGTTTGCTAATTGTATAAAGACTACACTAAAATATTCTGATAAAGTACGTGACTTTTGGAAACATTACTGTGTTAGAAAGTCAAAGTAAAATCTTTCATGACAATTTCACCAGAAAATATGATTTTCACCTAGACTGCTCTGGTGTCAAATCTCAGAGAATTTGTTAGAACAAGGGAGGAAAGTCAAATTAGATGCTTAATTTTAACTGACGTAAGAGCTCCATATGCACTATTTTTTTATTATTTCACATTATATTTTTAAGGATCCTCATGGTATTACAAGTTCTTCAACTTTGACACTTCAGTGAAAAGAACATTTATTTTGACAAACCTCTGCAAGATACAGTTTACCTCTAAATCCTGCTGTGCAAGAGAGTTGATAGAATTAATGAAAATAGACAGTGGAATAACAGTCTAGAGTTATGATTACTACATATAGGATCTTATGACTAAGCTACACCTACTGGTTAGTCAGTCTGTTCCTTTTAATGTCTTTGAAAGAAAAAGACAGACACTGTTATATTAAATATTTTTACATGCCTCCTGAAATACTTGTAACTCCAATGAAATTTCTGTAATGTAGTTTGTGCTTTTCAATTGCTCAATAACAATGAGGAGATTTTCCTTCCAATTTCTTCCCCACGTCACTAAAAAATTAAGGGAGGGGGGAAAGTGAGTCATAACTTCTGATAATACCTGACTAGGATTGGAAACAAAGGCAAAATGGGTGTTTAGAGAAATAAGGCCTGAGAAATTACGATTTTTTTTTTTTCATGTATTAACAAGATCTTTAAGAAATACAGACAAGGCTCATCAGAGGGAAAATTACCAGATAAAAACACGTAACTTTTTTTTTTTTTTTCAAGATTGCAGATTTGGGAGCCAGATAAGATTTATTAAGCAGTATTTCTATTACAACAAGACTCATATGCACAGTCAAATTCTGGGTCTCAATCCACTCAAGCACTGTACATGACTGAACTCCTTATGGCATGAATCTTGTGCTTTCCACCCAGCTGTCTAGACAAGCACAGGTTATGGACACACTTTTCAAGTCATCACAATGTCACATGAAAATAATGTAATGAAATCCTAGAAAATGTGAGCAGAAGAGTGACAAATAAGATTGAAGATTCTTCTCCCAGTAAGAAATTGGTAAGATTGATATTTAACTACAACAAGAACTACTATTTATGTAGGACTTTGAAGAAAAAATACTTAAGAGGTCAAAAATAAATAAATAAATAAATAAATGTAGTGAGGGGATGTATAGAGAGGTCCAGCTCTTGCTTATTAAAAACTCTTATTACAGTGTTTAAGGACCTCAAGTAAAAATACTAAATGATTAATCAGAGAAAAGCAAATGAGAGTTGCTGACTGAAAGTTGAAGATGCACATTGAAAATAGGGATAATATATAGTTCCATGTATTACTTAGTCTATTGGCAGTGAGCTAACTATTTTTTTAAGAGAAGTTCTAATTAAATAAGTTACTATGATCTCTGTTGGTCATATTTCCATGACTAACAGGAAGTTATTGTCTTTAAACACCAATTAATCTGTTGTAATACTTCAAAATATTATCCATAGGAGTTAATTTCTTACAGCAATTGAAGTAAGAAACAAGAGCAGCAGAAAATAAATGAGTCTTTCAAAGGGACTGAAAGATGCTCTTTTTTTATGAGATTTTGGGGAAGGAAAATCTGGAAAGGATGGCAATATTACAGAGTAATGAATGGAGTTTTCACTGAACAGAGTTATTAAGATAACCACAGCTTCCCAATTCAAGGCCTGAATCACCTAATTTTGTCATAGTGGATGGAAAGTAGTTCTCTGGTGGAGTTGGGGATCATGCTCTACAGGGGAAGTTTCCTGATCAGGGAAACACTAGGAGAGCTCAGAGACTGGCCAGGAACTGGCAGGTCTCAGGAGAGAGAGTGGTTGTTGAGGCATGGGCGGGGCTAGGGATAACAGCAACCACTCCCACAAAGGTCAGCCCTGGGGAGCACCAGTGACCAGGGCAGGCAAACACTTGCACTGACAATCCCAGGTACAAATACAGCCTGAGTTGAGAGCATCCCTGCAGAGAAGGACTTGGGGGTGTTGGCTGGTGAGAATCAACATGCTCAACATGAGTTGGCAATGTGTGCTTGCAGTGCAGAAAGGCAACTATATCCTGAGCTGCATCAAAAGCAGCATGACCAACAGGTTGTGGAAAGTGATATTCCTCTTGAGGTCTCTTTTAGTTCCTTTTGTCTATGATGATATAGTACTATAAATAATCTAAGCTACATTAAATGCAGTTGCAAATGCAGTCTTGCTCTTGAGTCCTCAGCATTAGAAGGGCATGAATCTGTTGAAGCAAGTCCAGAGGGAGGCCATGAAGATGATCAGAGGGCTGGAACACCTCTCCTGTGAAGACAAACTGAGAGAGTTGGGGGTGTTCAGCCTAGAGAAGAGAAGATTCCGCTGAGACCTTACAGCAGCCTTCCAGTATTTCAAAAGGGCCTCCAGAAAAGATGTGGAGGGACTCTTTATCAGGGACTATAGTGATAGGACAAGGGCTAATGGCTTTAAACTGAAAGAAAGCAGATTTAGATTAGATATTAGGAAGAAGTTCCTCACTGTGAGGGTGATGAGACACCGCAACATACTGCCAAGGGAGGCTGTGGACACCTTTTATCTTGAAGTGCTCAAGGCCAGGACAGGTGGAGCTTTGAGTAACCTCATCTATTAGAAAGTGTCCCTGTCCATGGCAGGGACATTAGAACTAGATGATCTTTAAAGGCCCTTCCAACCCAAACTGTTAAAATTCTATAGCCCTTTGCTAGCACTTGATTTGAAGCCGTATAATAAGGCCAGAAAAGATATAGTCAGTGAATAATCTAGTCTTGCAATCATTGGGAAGACATCATCAGACTTCAACTCATCCAAATTACCCTGTTTCTGATATAGGGAAGATTTTCTGATTGCTGGCAAAACATGAGTCAGGCACTCACAATTCCTCCTACTACACACACAGGGCACAGACAAAATACTGATTGTATGATTTGTATCTTTGTTTCAGCAACAGTGGCAAGTCACTCTTACCCACCTACATGTGTCTGGGCCAACAGCATGGCACTCAAAAAGAGCATAAAGATAGAGACCCTATTTATCTGCACCATGTGAGAGTGGCTCATTTAGCAGGTCTACAAAGATTGAGGGAGAATTTCCTGAGCACTGAAACAGGAGCCCAGTCAATGTATTCTTCCAGGAGGCATGAAAATGTAGTCTAACTGTATACAATTAAATACAACTACATACTCAAGCAAGACGCCCCAGCTTATGTGGTCACCAGCAAGGAATATGCTTGGTCCACAGTAAAAATCTGTCAGTGGACATCAGGAGTGACAGCTCATGACAAAGTCCTGCCAATTGGCAGGAATTAACAAGCTAGGAGTATTCCCTTGCCAAACAAGCTCAGCCTCAGCATCAAAGTGATATGAGGCCAGCAGAGCTGCTCTGGATAAGACCCTGTGCAAGACTATTTTTAAATGAGATACAACTAACAACATCTGGAAAAAATAATCCAAATCATAATATTTCCCATGTGATTATGAGCTATCCCATTTCTCCATCCTGTATTTATGAAGATAGATCTGCCTTCATTTTAAGCTTCAAAACCTTTCCTCAGTACTCAGTCTTATTTTCTTTCAGTCATTGTCCAAGCCTTAAGAGAAAATCTTCTCAGTCTCAGTATCTTTGAGAAGCAGAATATATTAAAACCTAACTGAGACAAGGAGTTGAGGGTGGTGCTGAATTTGGTTGTAATTGCTTACAGTCTCTTCTACTTCATTTTTTTCTTCATCGATGCTGCAGCACAAAATATATTTGCTTCATAAAGCCATTTGTGAGCAAATTTAAAATAGTGAAACTATAAATAGGCCTCAACCACAGACATCATCATGAGTATAATAATTAAATTGTGGAATTCACTGTCTCAAAAAATTGCCAGGGTACTTTCTTGAAAGGGATTGTGTATTTACTAATACAGAAATCAACTTCTACAGATACCTACAGGTACAAACTGCAAGACTCCAAAGCATGAAAAGAAGGAAATATCTTACTGTGATGAAGTATTGAAACCGGATTGATTGTGAGAGTAGTATTGGGAGGGGGCACACTTAACTTCCAATTTCCACCATTACCCATAGCAGGAGATAGAGCTCTAAGATTGATAGTTACACTAAGACAATTCTTATATCCCTAACAGAAATAAATTTACTCAACTCATTATGACAACTCTGGCAAAGAGACAGGTCATGATCTTTCCTAATGTGTGCTATAAAAAAAAAAAAAAGGCAATGTGAAATAAATGGTTATGAAAAGAATAATAATTCAGTATTATACAAACTTTTGCAGACTTGCTAGTTTAGGGCTAATTTTGTAGAAAAATTACATTAATACATAATAAGTACATAATACATAAATAAGACATAAAAAGGTAAGTTAGTGTCATAACCAAAAATCATTTTATAGTCATCATAAAAAAGACGCTATAATTCTGAAGATGGGTAACATGCTCTTGCTGACAAATGATATGTTATACAGAGTGAAAATGTAACCACTTGTGATTTTCTCACACACATTTCTTCAGTCTATACCCTGTAGGTCATCATTCTGCTCCTAATTGGGAATCCCAAGTATGAAACACCTCATGGTGAATATTATTTATATATTTCTTAAGGATTTATTGGTGGCTTTTTTCATTGAAAAGATTCTTTTTTTTGTTACTCTGTTTATTTGCCATGTGAAATTAATTGAATATTAATACTAGGAATACAACTGGAAATAACACCACACTTCTTCTTAACTTCATTTTCATAGAATCCCTGATCTCCAAGAACATCCCAACTAACATTGATAAACTTGTTTGTGTCTAAGACTGTCAGTGACAGTGCTGAGGGTGGTAGTCTTTTCATTGGGAAATTTCTTCCAGTTCCAAGTCAGGAATAAAATTTCTGAATAATTTAATAAGCAGGTTATACTCATTATTGAACAGAGTAATAATAAATAAAGTATATCTAGGACATTTTTTATATTTTATCAAGTTAGACAGATTGTATCAAAAGAGCTAGGTTTTTATTGTTGATTTCTTAAATGAAGGACAGGATTTTTCCTGTGAGAATATAACAAAGAAAAACCCAATAGTTTCATCTCTTCTCCAAGTCTCTGAGCTAGATCTCAACACAGAAGCCTTAACCCTCTTCCTGCAAAATCACATCTGGATGGTCTTGATTTTTTGCTTCTCTGAATCTATTTAAGTCCCTTGATTTCCTCCACAAATATATTTAGCTCCCTACTTGTTTTAAGTATATATACAAGTGTTTTACCACCTCACAAAGCTCACAGAGCACATACTTTCAATTCCCCAGTAGCTTTTCATGGTGCTGTTTTAGTGGTATCGTGCTGTGTTTAGGGTGTGTTGTTTTGTGTTTCGTTAGGTGGTTTGTTTGGTTGGTTTGGTTTCATTAGGTTTTTATTTGTTTTTGTTTGTTTGTGTTTTGTTTTTGCTTGGTTCATTTGTTTTTTAAATCAGCTTCCTTGATATCTCACATTTATCTGAAAGAAGACTGCATTTGCAACTGCATTTAGTGTAGCTTAGACTATTTCTAACACTATATCATCATAGACAAAAGTGACTAAAAGAGACCTCGGGAGGAATTTCTTTGTGCAATTTAAACCCATTGTTTCTTGCTCCACCCACTGTGTAGACAAATAATAGATTACACCCTCCTTCTCAGCAACCTTTTGTGTCTTTAAAAACTGATGACGTATTTATCTTCATCTTCCACGATGTGAAACACTGCTGTTTCCTTCCACTTTTGTAGGTTCTCTCCTAAACTGTTTTCTTAGCTCTCTTCAACTGGGCTAGCAATCACTCAAATAATGAGCTGAAAAATATGCATGTCTGAAAACCTAATTCTTACAGCTTACCCTTGTGCCTTCCAAAATAACAGGCTTGTTCAAACACTCAGTTTAATGTTTACTTTTTAGCAACAGCATGCATGTTTGACTCAGTTTGTGATCTATGTTATGTACTTTTCCAGCAGATCTTGCACATACCCAAAGCTTTTTAGATTCTCTATTTATCAGCTGATTGTTTCCACCTAGAGTTTTACTTGTAAAAAGTTAAAAAAACACTGTTTCAGACATTCTCAGAGAAATCTCTACTCAGTGAAAAACAGTGTTTTCTAGCAGAAAATTGAAAATTGCTGTTTTTCTGACAAGTCCCAAAATTAAATCCTTCATTTCTCCCAAGACTGATGAGTAAGAATTACTTCATTTACTGATGAAAGAAAGAATAAGAAAATTTTAAGGAATAATGAGAGACATGGTTTGTCTAACAGGACAACCAAAGTGTCCACTCCATAGTCACGGTGACGATATCCACCTGTCTTTATGCCAAGTAATAAACAGTGTTAGTTGTTACAGAATTGTTTATTGCCCAGCCAGTTATTCTCTACCTCCCCTAGCATAAAAGCACAATTTGGATGAAACATCCCTTGGGTCTTTTCTGGCCCAGGGACTGCCTTTAGGACTATGCTGTGATGATGAATAAGATTTTAATCTTAATTGTATCCCTCAAACTCAAAACAACCCCACAGATTTCAGGGGTGTCAGCAGATTCACAGCATAGAAACCAAACCACTCCTTCCCTCCCCCAGGAGCAATCTGGCTATGGCACTCTCAATTCTATTATCATTTCTGTCCTTGCCAAAAAAAAAAAAAAAAAAGAAAAAAATCATTTCATACACATTATTTCTGAGATACTTCCAGATGAGTTTTGGCTCAGCATCTAAAATATTTATTTACTCACCAACAATATTCTCCTACAAAACAAACATTTTAAATTTTTGGTTGTAAAATCAAGTACTGAAGAAGTTTGGGATTAATGCTATATGCTGTCACAGGTTAACAGAGCAAAGAAGGATTAAAATCAATCACCTTTAGTGTGAAAATACATCCATTAGTATAGCTAAAGAAAACACACTATCTTTCATTTCTTACACAAGCAGTCAATTTAAAATTAAATTGGCATATTAGTTAAATAAAATACTTCAAGCCTTGGGAGGACACTAATGGTAGTAGTAAAGGTGTCGTAATGGTGTAGAAAAGAATGTATTTTTATAGCAATGTAAAGTTCCCTTGCACTTCTAGGTTTGCAATATTAGAAAAGTGAAAATAATTAGGTCAGCTTTGACAGGGTGCTTATTGCACGTGCACAGACTTGATTTTCCTAATCCTGTCCTTCAGGCTGATCTCATCTCACCAGCCATGGAAGCTGGATTCCAAATTTCTATGGCAACACAGACACTCCTTCATTCCCACATGGCTGAATCAGCATGGTGACACCAGCTTCCAGACATTCATACACCAGACTAGTTGAGAATGTGAGATCTAGTGTTTCTAAAGTCAAGTGTGCTCTGCAATAAACCTGACAGGCAGGTTGAAAACGAGTCAAAAGGCAATTCTGTTGACTTCTTTCCCAGAAGACAGACCACTGCCTGCTGATAACTCTGGAGATATCCTATTCTATTACCACATAAGTTCAACCTTGTTTGTAGTGAATGAAATTGCAGCAAGCAAAGACACTGAAAGCATCAATACCAAACAGCAGTAACAGTCTGATGGTCCAGGATCCCTAAGAGTCCACTATAACATTTGTTGGTTTTATGTTTTTAATGTTGAAAGGTCAAGGTCAGCTTCGCAGTTATCATATAGCAAGGTGATGTGTAAGGACAGCAACTGTTCAGTAAAAACTTAGAAAAAATGTTTGGATGGTCCTACCTGCTCACTCCAAATTATGATCACATCCCTGCTCCTCCTCCTCTTCAGCTCAGAGGAATGCAACCAGAAAGGAGGATCCTTATTGGCTACGAACTATTAAACTATAAAACCTACAAACTGAATCTAACAAGCAGTTTTGACAAAACTGCATCCCACCCACTTTTCAGGTGCAAACTCATCTGAAGAGGAAATCTAGGGAAAAATCTAGTACCTGTGTTTTTATCAATACACAGGTTAATCTGTATGACATTCTAGCACGTTCTTAACAATTGCTAGAAAACTTGATCCTTTTTATCCCTAATTAACCTTATTTCTCTAAAAGTAGCTAAAATATGGGTGAATACTGGGTTTTGTGTTGGCCTTGGATCACAGAAATTCAAAATGGATTCCTTTGGGCTTTGAAAACATTTGTAAAAATGCAAACCTCATTCAAGAAACAGAGTTTTAAGAGTACTAAGCCAAGAAATTACACTTTAGTCCTTTGAATAGCCCAATTAAAAATTTTAATTATACATGACATGACAAACATGACCAGGAAAGAAACTGCCCTTCAATGAAGGAACTCACTTCTGAAGGAACACCAGTGGTGAGTTGTTTTGGTTTGTTTGTTGGGGGGGTGTGTGTGTGTGTGTTTGTTTATTTTAGTTGGTTTGTTGTTGTTGTTTGTTTGCCGGGGGGGGGTGTTTTTTATTTTTTCAAAGAAGAAGCACTACTGAACATTTCTTAAATAAATGCCAGTAAAATCAGCCTTTTGGTAAAAGAAATTTAAATCCTGCAAGTGATCCTATAATGATATTAGATTGTCCTTCTATTTATGCTTAATAATCAGTAAGTCAGTGAGTAGTTTACACCTCTGAAACCACAACCTGCCATAATTTCATTTGTAGTCCTTAGTAAGCCAATTACACAAAATCTTTCTTACTTTTTTCTTTAACTGACTACCTCTAATGCATATTGATCCGATGGTATACAGTATATAAATCCATCCCTCATCTGCAGAGAGGGAATGAAACAACATTTACAATTGACAAAGACAAACCTGAGTAGTTTAACCTAATCTATCTAATTAAATGTCACTCACACTCTCTGTCAAACTGTTGAAGCATCTCCTGCATTTAATGAATAAAATAACAGTCATCCAAAAGCCTCTGAAGATAAGAAGTAGGCCTTGGATTGAAACTCTGGAGGTCCAATGGAGATGCAACAAAATAAATACAAGTGTACAATCAAAGAAAATAGTATCATCCTATTTCATATCCACATAAGAAAAAAAAAAAGTT
>WUAM01000288.1:362705-395710 GCA_024336885.1 Actenoides hombroni
ATAAATAACATAAATAAATATTAATAACTTTAATTAACAAGTACTACAATAGTTTGTGCATGAGATAGGAAGATATGAACACAATTAAGGCTTCTTTACTGATCCAAGCCTCATGAATGACTGGCAACGTGCAGGAAGACACTCGGTGAGAAATGACTGTATTTTGCCTAGATTTCACACTATCCATCTACCTACACAAGGCTCCACTTCAATGTCAATCCCTTGAGTTGTGATCAAGGAATGAAAGGGTGAGAGACATCAGTTCCATTTTGTCACAGTATGAAGTTCAGAACAAAACTATGCAGATACTTGTAATACCTAATACGTTTGTCCTGTTATTACTAAAACATTTATTGGAAACTGGCTCTTTTCACTGCATTTAGAAAATCCAGCTTGAAAGAAAATGTTCTGTAATCGCTTTCAAAATATGCCTCTACTAGAATGGACCACATGTAGAAAGAGTGTTTTCAATAATTGTTTGTGTCAGTTGTGATCTAAATTACTCACAAATAATTCTAGATGTTATTCAAATAGTTCTATGTCTCTGTCTTACTGAATAATGACAAAGAAAAGAAAGGACTTTGGTTCTAGCTGTCATGATCTATTACTACAACATGTATCTTTCCAAAATGTGTAAAATTATGAACATCTCTTCTACTGCAGCTGTACCAGGCTTGATTTGAGCCATTAGATATTTCCTGGAATGCATAATTACTCATTAACACAGACAAAACCTATTTCAGGCTCTTTCCATGAAGCTCTAAGAAATAATCTGAAAATACATGAATTATTTGAACAAAACAAGGGCTTGGATTACATTTCAAGGAAAATAACAGCCTCAAAGCAAAAGCTAACTAAAATGCCTCTAAGAAGTATCTCCACATACAGCAAAACAGTGAATAAAAGTCATTAATTTAATTTGAAGACTACAATTTCTCCAGAATCCTTGAATTTTCAGAAGAAATTCCCAGAACACAAGAGTATTAGCAACTTTATCTTGAGGTTTCCCTGAACTTCTGGTCTCTTGTTTTACTGGTGTTTACGTACTCATGTTCTCAGACACACATTTCATGCTACTGCTAGACTTAGCTCATACATCTCAGTGCCTTAATTTTCCCAGTGTCCTCCAGTAGTAGATAAAATAGCAGCTTATTAAAATGCTTTGTACTTCCTTAAACCTGGGCCATGATCTCCTTCAGCCTCAATAGGTACTACTTCACTTTCTTATAGGGGTCAGGTCATCCCATCAGAGAAAAGAGGTTAAATTGCAGGACCCAATTCTGACTTCAAATTTGCAGTCACTGAAATCAGCTTCAAGTATTTTGCTAAGAGGAATTCAAAGCATTTCACACCTTGTAATCATTACAGAATAGCTCTACCAAATCATAAAATTACAAAATCTCAAATTCAACAACTAAAATATAGTAAGGACAAATATCAGCTCAACTGAAGATATTTTTCTGCCCCACCCTGTGCCAGAGGAAGCAGGTTTCCTCTTCATGTTAAGTACAGAGTTTTGACTCATATTACCAGGAAGGCTGGAAGGAGAGGCCTCCCCTAAGCTTCTGAACTCATCTGGTATCTGCTCACAAAAAGACATCACTGTTCTGAGATAAATTAGTCCCCGGAATGTTTTTGTTTTTAGAATTGTGTTCTGAAAAGGCAATGTTTGCCACACATCTGGAAAAAGTGTGCATAGGCTAAGGATGGAAATGGGTGAGCCTTGAGAAAATAAAACATGAAAAAGGAGCAGCTTGGGTAGGAAATCTGCTGCAGACTAAGTGAGGGGGTGAAAGAAGGCTATCTTATCTGGAGGATGTCTTGCAGAGAAGCTTACAAAGATAGCATTTTCTTCTGGGGCTTGGAGATGCTTCACTTGACACACATCACTCCCCAACAGAGTGGGTGGACAGCTAGTTAGAAATTTCATATGAAAGTGAAATCTTTAGGATATAAATACATAGAGAGGATCACAGGAATTCTACACAGTTTTGGGGTTTGGGTAGGTTTTTTTTCTTTTAAACACATCCTTTGTTGCTAGAGAAATGACATACCACATTCTGGGTGTAGAACAGAATGGGTGAGAGAAAAGAAAGAAGCCAAAGAGGGTCTAAGTGCCACCTTCTAGCCTGCATTTTTGTCTGAATTTTTCATAACCGTGCTTAGTAGAAAACTGGAAGTCTGAACAAACAATATGGGAGGTGTACTATAGTACACGACACTCTCAGGATCTCCAGTGCACTGCATGCTACAGCCTTATCTCCAGCCTATCATCAGGACTCAAGACTGCACCTGATATACTGCAGATAGTTATATATGTATCTACAGTTCCGTCAGTCCTTTCCAAAAATGATCAAATACTCTTTACTACCAGTGAAGCTGAAGTTCATTTCTACTCTGCATACTAATATCATTACTAGAAAAAGCATCTCACTTAACTTCCTAACATCCTCACAACTAATTTCACATGATCTGACCATTGCCATCAGTAATGTTCTATACACATCTTTCTGATATTTCTTTCTGATATTACAGAAAAATAAAACTAGATGGCCATCCAGCATTTATATAAACATGCTCTGTAATGAAGTGGTGGGAAAAAAAAAAAAAAAAAAGCTAGTTAATAATATATGAATATAAAAATAAGAAGTCGTCTGGTAGGGTGATAATCAGAAGCCAGTAAGGTCAAGGAGGTATGCTTGCTACTTACTAGTTTGTAGATATATTATAGTGCAAGAAAAATGTGATCCATAAAGAAAATTGAAAGGAAAGAAAAGGTCAAAAAACCCCAATCTTCTTCCATCACAATTATGTCAGATAAGTTATCAATATGTGAGAAGGACTCCAAGCCCAAGAGTAAATCTCAAGAAGAGTTCAATCAGTTCTGTGAAACTAGGAAAATAATGTAAAACATGTAACAATACAATATACATAGTAAGAGAAAAAACAATGAAGGTGAAATCATAGTCTATTGAAAAGTCTAGTAAGGATTAGCAGTTGACCTACAATTCACAGGCTCTTGACAACAGAATTTAAGGACAGCGATGAGTATTAAATTGTTCGTATGCTATAACCTAATCAGCTTCAGTTAGCTATCATAAACAGAGAAACAAATGTCAACTGAATTATTTTAGAAAAACACCCCCTTGATTTGAAAACATCAAGAAAGAGACAATCTACCACTCTTCTGAACAGTTTGTTCTCTTAGGAGTTTGGACAATGCTGATCTGAAATGTCCACAGACTGACAAGAATTTGAATGAGTCTACCATTTCAAAGTTTCAGCCAGACTAGCTCACCATAACGATCAATCAGTAAATATAAGGAAGCTCATTACTGTCCCATACCTTTAGCACCATTTTGAAAGAAAAGTTTGAATAAACATGGAAAAGTCCAAGACTTCATCCTGGGAGTGGAGAAAAGGAGAGAGGCAGAATCAAACAAAAGCCTTCTTTCTGGTTTTCTTATTGGATAGTTAAAACGCTTAATCTTTCTTCCTCCCCGTCCCTCCCCAGGTTAGAAACTTGACTGTGGAGAAGCCTGGTCCTGGTGTCTCCATCCCCAGAATGTTTCACAAGAAATCCATAGGTCCAAGATTTTAAATCTCAAGGCAATTACCATGCAAAGAAGAGAGACAGCTATAGAGACTTTTATCACTCTAAGAATCTTCACTTGCAGCATTTTAGTTTTTTACCTTTGCAAAGACTAGAAGATGTCTGTCAGCATGCATGTCACAGTGGCTGGTGATTTTTCTAATCCTGTCATTAATCAATACATACTAACATTTGAAAAGCCTCTGTTAATGAACATGACTTGAGTAACAACAGTACATGACAGCTGCAGACAATTCCATTATATGTACACTTTTAACTTATCAAATCAAGTCTTTATTCTCCTAAATACTTCCTGAAACTCAGACAAGATAATACCAGAAGTGTAAATTTTCTGGAAACTGTTCAACTCTTAAATGTCCTCTTTACATAACTATTCACATAGTTTTTTCTTCTGGTTATATATTTCTTAGAAATTTATCCTACTTTGAACAATAGCATTGCATTATAAGTGGTAATATCCTTTTAATTATTTTTTGTTTCTGAAGCAAATAACATTTTAAAGAGGGAAGAAGAACTAATCACAGATGAGTAAAAGAAAGCAAGATGCACAATGTAAATGAGAAGGTGAAGTGTGAATAAGAATTCGCACTTGTAAAGGCATAAATGGGATCAAAGGCAGGCTATCCTGCACCTCCAGGAAAAATGTTCCTCCCCTGGCTATCATATATCCAATATACATACCCCTTAATCATCTGTTTCTTGCCCCTATTACAGGTAGAGTTTAAGAGCACAGCCAAGTTACTATGTGCTTTAGTTGCCTCCAAAAGGCACAGCACATTCTAGAGAGTAATAGGAAAAACTGGAGTTACTAAAACTTATCCAAGGCTTGGGCCAGGATCTTAACACATAGAAGGTTGAGTTGCAGAAGTGCCAAACACCATATCTGCCTCTGACATGAGTAGAAGCAGCTCTTGCTCACCATTATTGAAAATGAGGTTCCTGCATTTTAACTGATCACGTAATCATTGATTATTTAAGAAAAAAACCATTCTTCCTTTAATGTTCAGGACAAAAGTGATGCACTAAATAAGGGTCAAAAGGGGAATTTGTCCCAGAACATAACAACAAAGACATCAAAATTGTCACTGTCTTCCAGAGCACTGTATGAGAATCAAATGGCATACAGGTACTGCACATCAGCAAACAACAAGGGCCAGCTGCCTTCTCGACAGCAGGAAGCCAAGTGGGACAGGAGCCAAACACAGTGGTCAGACCTACTTCTGGCAACAAGGTCCAACAGAACCACCAGCATAGCAAGCAGAAAGCCCTGTAGATGACAAAAAAAGTCACTGGTGGCAGAGAGAGATGAAGGCAATGCAACATATCTGTACAAGGGATCCATGCAAGATGCAGAATTGACAGCTGGAGTCAGGCCACCTTAGGAAAACCTGAGTTTAAATGGGGCTTCTGGGATTACTGCAGGGTGGGGGGGGGGAGAGGTGCTATGATGTGTCCCAGGTGAGACAGATCATGGTCATTAAAGCCTATTAGTATACTGGGGGGGGGGCTATTACTATAAAATAGATGGGGTTTTTTAGGGAAAAAAATACAACAAAATCCACAAACAAACCCCAAAACATCAGTTCTGTGTCTCTTTTCTCCTAAGCTTAAGTTTTTGTCCTGTCCATCTTCTCTGTACTGAGGATACAAGGTCAAGAGCTCTTAGAGAAACGAAAAGGAAAACATGGTCTTAGTCCTTTAAGAAAGAAAATCTCAAGTGAAAATAGTCCTACAGGTCATCTCTCTAATGACTAATTTATTTGAACAGCTGTGTATCAAAGCTAGAGAATAAGTGTCTTCTTTTGTTAGCTATGAGCCATTTTAAGTAAAAGTCTGAAAATGTTATAACATTTCATATTTAGTCTATACAACTGCAGATTCAATGAGATGTGTGGGGAAAATATCTCTTTTGTAATGCTTTTCATCACTTTCCATTTACAGTGAACAACTGCACTCACAGTGGCTTTTTCTAAACCTGGATTTTTTTGACAATTAATTGCCAGTGGTTACAGTTTGGTGATAATATCAATGGGAATGGTATTATTGCCAAGGGTTCAGGAACTTACAGTTTCATGTCATGACTGAGTGCATATGAGCAGTTTCAAGTTAAAGTTTAACAGTAGTGGTGGCCTGTACAGCTGCGCTTTCTATGACATAAACAGATGCCACCGCAGATCAGGCCACTGCTAATTTTAACCAGAACCCTCATTGTTACAGGTGTGACTGCATGGGTCGGTCTGGAGGAGAGCATAGAACATGGAGAAAGTTCCACAAGAATGTGTTGTAAAGATCACTAATATTATCACAGGTGTTAAGATTTAAAAGAACTTTTTAGATGGTTTTGGTTTTAATGTGCTTTCTACCTCCTAATCCTCCATTTATATTCCAGATCAGATGAGAAAGTACTGACCATAACCCATGTTCATAATCAAAGAAACAAATACAATGATTCTGTCTTTTAAAGGAAGAATCTTAATGTAATTTCATATTCTCCTCTTCATGAACGGCAGCTTCATGACACCAAATCTCTGGCCACAGAGTTGTGAGAGATGCCACTGTCTCAAGCCTCCTGGCCCGGGGTAAAGAGTGAACGGTGGCAGAGGCGCCTGCCACTTCTCTTGAGGGTCCCAACTAGTCTCTTAGTTGATGCTGAAGTTGAGAAAGGCAAAATTAAATTTGCCATCTTTAACTACTTTGAGGATTTTGACATACACAAAGAAGCAACTAACTTGCCAGTCTTGTAACCATTCTGTGAATAACAAAAAAATTTCCACCATTTTCTCACTTCCACAGTTAAAACCAACTGTGCTCTGGCATTAAACCCAGCTGGGCTTTTCCTGACTCTTCTGTGTCAAAAGTTAACCCCTGAAATGCTTCACAGAATCAGAAATATGTACTGTACTTTGGAGTTCTGCAAGGCTGCACTTTGAAAGAAATGTAAATATAGGTGGATTCAGGCAAAAGTACCTTTCTGTTCAAAATTAAGATCATGATGAGAACTTGGAAAAATAAAAATGGAGAAAAATAAATGAAGAAAAAGTAACAAGATACAGTTCTCCCCTCCTTTCCCTTTCCCTTTCCCTTTCCCTTTCCCTTTCCCTTTCCCTTTCCCTTTCCCTTTCCCTTTCCCTTTCCCTTTCCCTCTCCCTTTCCCTTTCCCTTTCCCTTTCCCTTTCCCTTTCCCTTTCCCTTTCCCGTCTGCTTTCTCGCTTTCTTTTCAGAGAAGATTACCAAAGAGTTGAAAGAATCCAAGGAAGGCTAGCCAGACTTTCTGAGACACTGATTCAATGGGACCTAGAATAATAGTGTTTTCTAATGTCAGTCAGTCAAAACAAAACTCAGGATCTGGAGGCTGATTTCACCAATATGATGAAACGAGCTTTAAATCATTCAGATGATCACTATAATACCATTGATGTACTTTGTTCTTGTTTGTTTGTTTGTTTTTGTTCTTTGCCTAGTTCCTTACCTAGTCTTTGTTCTTTATCTAGTTTGTTTATTAGCACATGTCAGAATCCATTCTCAGACTTATTCTATAGATGCTTTTCCACTCCCAAAATGCTGAAATTCATAAAAAATTAGTATGACTCCAGAAGCTAAGTTTCTAGGACAAATAGTAAATGTCAGTGAGCTGTGTCATAAAATCCTGAGAATTGCATTCATGAGAATCCAAGTAGTTATAGGGGAAGATTTTCCTGCCTGAGCAGGAGACGGCCTGGGGAGCTGTGAGAAGTGAGGTTCAGCATGCTGGTGGATACCTACACTTAAAAAGAAGGAGGCTTGAATGAAATAAGGCAAAGACATACTTGATTCTTAAAAGAACTGACAGGAATTTATCTTGCTATGAAGATCATCTTCGCAGCTTTCCTAATTTTGCTTTACATTCTGTATTAATACTTTATCACAATCACAGGAAGTGATAAACTGGTTTATTGCTTTTCAGAAGTACTGTTGTGTCCAATTAGCTTGGTGCCACAGTTTTCTTTAATTAGCTGGGAAATACACATTATAGTTAATTACACTGTACACCATTTGAGAGGCTAGAAATAATTAAACATGTTTTCATTATTCAGCTGGTCTCAAAAAAGCAAATGCATTTCAAGTACTAGTCTTGAAATACTTTTTCTGATGCTGGCAGTCTGTTACATCAAAACTTTTGAATATGTTGTCAGAAATACACAGCAGCAGTCAAGACAGTGAGCTGTTTACATCCATGAGATATATACTCTTTCCTTAAAGGAAGAAAGCATATATCTCTATGGAAAAAACAACAACAAAAAACAAAGTGACCATGTGAACAATATAAACGAAATAACAACGAAGAATACTTAACATAAACAACAGTATTTAAGCACTGAAGCTAACTGAAACCACAAATACACACCACTTCAAAAATCAAGCCAGAAAAGTTTTCTTCTTCAGTTTTGCCAAGTAATTAACATTCAGCAGATATTTTCACTGAAAAATGGTGCACTGTGATATCTAAACAAGAGATGTTGTTAAAAACCTTCATTTTCAATAGCCCCACCCTAAATATCCTCAGATTCAGCTACAGCTTTATTTTTAGAAAAGGACAGAGCCTACAAAGGACTTAGGTGACCAAAAAAAAAAGGGGGGGGCTAGTAAATCTCTATCTTGAGTGCACAGGCTCCCTGCAGAGTACATTCAGAGAGCAGATCCTTCATAGCAGCACTCCAAAAGGCAGCCAGAGGCCTGGAGACACCCAGTGTCTCCCAGCTCAGCAATCACTAAATGAAAATTAGCCAACAGAGACACTGTGGTCAGGAGCAAATCAGAAAAATAACCCACTCCCCTTCAGGTGTGGGTCCCAGTGGCACATGGGCGCTTGCTGTTCCTGATCTCCAGCCCTGAGCATCCTCCTGGTGGAAGAGCTTCTGTTTGTTTCTTTCCTCTGAAAGTAGGCAGACTTCATATTTTACTTTAAAAATAACCCATTGGCCCAGTTCATCACTGTGAAAGTGTACCCTTTTCATTTTGGGAAGCCAAGCTGAATTGCCTGAGATGTGTATCTATGACCTCCTCAATAGATATGCTCATTTCTACTTCAGGTGCATTAGACATTTTACAAGTGTGCTCTTGCAGAATTATCACTCTTTTACATGAAATGTTTATGGGACAGTAAAGAGCTTTCAGAAAATTTGTTCTTACTGGAGGTATCTCTTAGACCTCTGCAGGAGCTATAAGTCCTGTTTTGTGAAAAATTTCCAATGTGTAACAAACCACCCAGAGATCAAACCATCCAGGAAGATAAGTTTTAGCAGCGGTGACACAAGGGAAAGAATGTTACTGTGGCTGATAAAACTTTTGAAGTGTTGTAATTTACAGAATGGTATAAAACACAATAGAAATAGAAAGTAAAATGCAAGTGGTGAAATCAAAAGCAAAAATTCATTGTTATGAAAATGCTAACACTGTGGTGATTCCATCCCAACACCCACAAAAGAAATGCTGTAAATTGTACCCAATATAAGAAATTCACACATGACAGAATCATACATTTCAGCAGAATCTGATTCCCTCAAGATTTCTTTGTCCTGGACTATTTTTTAACTCTTTCAAGAGATTCAATCTGAATAGACACAAATTTACATTTAAGCCTGATTGTTGTCAGAGCATTTAGAAAAGTTCTCAGATGAAACAGACAACTAGAAGAAAAGCTCTTTCTTCATCAGCTATTTCAAATTAGCTTTTAGAACCTAATATCTCTGATGATTTGTAAAATGTGGGGATATGTTTACTGTGAACATCAGCAGGAAATTTTTTGCTTCAGCTTACCTTTACTAATGAAGTAGATCATACACAAAATTCATTGCTAGTGACTTTACAAATTTGAAATAACTATTTCTTCTTTGAAGGTAAGAAAAAGTAAATTTAACTGTTTTATAAAATATTTTTTCTATTTGAAACTATTTGTATGATCTGACTCTTTTTCATGACTTGGCAGTTACATTAAAACAAAAAGAAATTTAAACCTGAAAAAAAATATGCTTCCAAGGTTGTAATTTGAACTTCAACTACGAACAAAATCATATATCAGCAACAAAATGTGTTCAACCTAAAACAATACCAAGATTAGAAGAGGCATTTTTCTCTGTTCATTCTGTTCATTTCAACTTCTAAACATGATTATCTGAAATTATTGAGTTATACAAATTAAAGATATTTTTATTTAATTGAAATCATTCATGAAGCACCAAACTCTTTAGTAAAATTATGCAAGGAAGAAAAAAACCCTTTCAATAATTTTTATTTTTATTTTACTGCAATGACAGTGAAGCTATGTAAGAGATTCTTGAACAAAAACAAGAAAGTTTTGGTTAGTAAGTGAAAGCAAAATAGTCATGTCTTAAGGATGATTCCTTTTGTCTACTACTGCAGCTGAAATAAACATCTCTGGTGACATAGATACATACACCCAGGGTCTAACTGAAAAGCCTACTGAAATTGCTAACATTATTTTCATTGATATCAAAGGGTCAATGTATTCTTATGGCCTACCTATTGATGTGTGACTGCATTGCTTTCACATGCAAAGTATGCTCTGTCCATTTACAACTGTAAGGACTTGCAACAGAATGTACATAAGCAGCTTTATTTTTAAATGAAATGTGTAACAGTTATGTACAAACTCATGTATATGTTTTGAACATATATTGGCTGTTATTTCTCTGTCCATTTATATATAGTAGATACATTCTGGAATTAATTAAAGAAAAAACAAACAAACAACAGAGATGATATTATTTTTTGTAGATTTTGTGTCTTAATAGTGATGTTGTAATGTACCATTCTGGAACCGTAAATTGGTAATTCTGTGGAATCTCAAAAATATAACTTAACCTGACACAGCAATGCTAAGTGAGCTTGGTGTAATAAAAGTCAATCTATTGCATTTGTTGTTGTTGTGTTATATTTAAAACAAGCCTGCAAATGACAAGAACAAATAAAAGATTAATTAATAATTTTTCCTGGAAGAAAGGAACTTTACAACACTTCAAGCTGCCTGACCTAGTCCAGTACCACCAAGCATAGAGACTGGAATATTTACAGAATGTCCACATTTCCCTTAATGGAAGGAAAAGGAGAGCAAACTGAACAACACATTAATACATTTGTGTCCAGCAGCTCTATGCAAGTTGAAAACTTCAGGAACAGGACATTCAAACTTTGACCTCAGGCTGCAGGTCAGGATTTCTTACACATATGGGAGTCCACAGAAACCCTATGAAGGAAAGGAATTTTCTTTAAAAAAGTCCTAGGTAAAAAAACCCCAAACATAACACTTCAGCTTTAAAAGAATATTTCCCAACCCTTATTTTGTTCTTAAATGTAAATAATAATCACATGAGCTTCCATATCTTTTAGTCCTGTGGGGTTTAGGATGACAGTCCTTTTGTTATTTCATGGGGGACTGAAGATAGTGCTATTGATTTCAAGGAGCTTGGGATGATTAGGAGCTGCTGAACTGAGGCCTCTGCAACAGCAAAAAGTGGTGTTAGTATTGTGGCAACTAACACAGTAGCAGCAGTTTAATGAAGCATTTCTTTCTGTACATTAGTTAAAAATTAATTTATAACCCAGGAGCTTGATCCTGGTTTCAAGAAAATCAATGTTTAAACACCCACTGAATGTACAACAGAGAGATAAACTTCTAAATTATTAACCACTGCTGCTTATGTCATCTGTTTGCAGTTCAGGTGTCTCATTCCTTAAAGGGTTTTAGAAAGATTCAAAGTCTTTCCTTATCTTAAACACTGAACAAACTTAGACAGACTCAGACATAATCTGTACCATAGGAGGACCAGGCTGACGAACCAAGGCGATGAATCACTCCCATGACACTCTGGATTTTTCTAACACACAAAACTACACTAAACAGCATGTCTCACCATTGCTCTCCAAGCTGTTCAGAGCAAATAGATCTAGTGCTGACCATGCTAGATCATCACTGCCTCTCCATATTGGTAACAGAAGGATATATATTCCTAAACACATAGTCATGGCTCCAACCTCTTCTTAGTCACCTTTCAGTCTGCTGATCCTTCAGGATCTCTCTATTTCAGTAGCATCATCAGAGACATGAATGCTTAAAGCTAGGAGAAATTCAGATTTTATAGGAAGAGGAAAGATTTATCAGTGAAATGAGTGATAGCAAAAAAAAAAAAAAAAAATAGTCCCGTTTTCTAAGATAGAAAAGAAAAAGGCTTCTTTCTAAGGCTAAAAGAACAGCTTCTGTGTAAAAGCTTGTCAGCTTTTTCCAGCTACAATTAATTTAGCTGCAGTTAGTTTAACAAAAATTCTTCCTATGCAACATCAGGATTCTTTGAATTAGAAGTGGCAATAGTAGTATAAACCTAATGATTAGTAACTAAAACTTTCCAGATGTAATGATGTGAAACCAAATTTGCACACTTAGAACACCATATTTAAGGGAAATAAAGTCAGTATGGTTCCTCACATTTTGAAGATTTGTTCTTTTTCAATTCCTTTTAATATGGGCTATTAGAAGTAGGTGTGCCCTATTTTTATAAATCAAGGTAATTCTGTATCAATCATAGAAAAGTCAGATTTATGCTTACTAAGAACTTGAAGGAGATTCTATAATTAGCTACAAAGTAAGAGCAGAATAGATCATTTTGTTGCAGAGCAGAGTGTAATAAAAATTCACTTACTTTGTTTTGTTAAAATATACTTCTTTCAAATTGCTCTTTTAGACAACTAGAAGATGAAAGTTAGGCAAACTAAGGTAAGAAGGATAATATAATGCCAAAATAAAACAGCACAAAACTAATAAGAAGGCATTCTTCATATTTTTCAAAGGAGCTTGTCCAAAAATAATAATACAATTTAATTTTAAACATCATACAATATAACATAAGCCTTACTTTTGTATTTTCTGATTCTACCTGGTTTACTACTTTAATAGCTATATCTTGAATGAAATTTTATGATGAAGTATCCTTACCAGCATTATGTTCTTACCTGTAATGACTGCAAGTAGATATGAATAGGTATGGGAGAAAAATATTTTCAGTCTTCCAAATATATAGCCTTTCTTTTTACTATTTCTATTTTACCATAAGTCACAGCAACCTGTCAAATATTTTTCTGACAATAAAAATATTTAGGTTTGGATGTTTGTTCTGATTTTTTGTTCTCCAGAGAGTAACTTAGCTTGGTAGAACAAAAGATATGTGTAGACCTGTATCTTATGTTCAGTGATGACCAAGGAAGATGCAAGAAGAGCAGAGGCATCTACAGAACAGTATAGAAGCACGACAGATGTTATTAAAGAGGTGCTTTCTTAGTATGATCTAGCAACTTTCTCTGATCCAAAGTTCAAGGTCTTCCTGAGTAGCGAGTTGTATCTTATGTTTATTAGCCTTTGATAGGTTACTCTTCTCAGAGTCTGCTTAATGAGTTCTTAAATTTATCTAAATTTTTGGCATCAACAAGATATTGAAGCAATAAATTGCACAGATTGATACTTTTTCTTTATGTAGAAAAAAAATAACCAAAACATTTTGATTGTTTTGAATTTACTTTATGAAAACTTAATTTGATCTCCATTGTTCCCTGTATTCACAGAAGCAGTGAATAATTATTGCATATAAACATGCCTTTCTTTGGAAAATAATGCTGCTAGATCTCTGTAATTTCACCCTTATTTGTGTCTTTTCTGTTTTGTATAATCCTAATCTGTTAGTATGTCCTTAATATAGAAGCCATATTTTTGTTTAATCAATCTTATCTCCTTTCAGTGCACCTTGTCTTGTTTTACTGTACCTAATTTTAGGATAAGAAGATCAGAAATTAATTCAGTGTTGAAACTATGGACACTCTACCAACATATATGATAACACAAAGACACAAAGATGTTTTCCATTTCATACTCGTTCCCTTTCCTAATGCTTCCTAAACCTTAATTGCTTTATATTTTTAAGCATTTTTAAAAAAATATCAGAACTTGACCAGATTAAATGTCAAAGCTTATAAATGGCCTACTTTTCTTTTTAGGGAGGAGTGAAGGAGAAGTAAAGTTTGACATGAAGTATTTCAAATTTAAATATATAACATTTTAAGCTTAAAATAAAATGTCAAATTAGAATCTTGCTATAGACAGAATGATCTAAATGAATATTAAAAAAAAATATAGATAATATATTTAGTTAATTTATCGAAAATTAATTAAAAACAACTGCATAAAATGCACTGCACAGAATCCCTCCATCATATTGTCATTTTCAGACTGCCTTTTCCTACTAACATTGTATCTGGATGCATTTTTCAGCATCTGTACTGTCTTTGATTTTCTGCCCAAATATAGAAAAGTCTTCAATTCTCAGAAGAGGTTATTATAAACAATAAACAAACCACCAACCCTCTCCTGTCACATGTTGGATGCCTTTTGTGCTTTTCAATCTCCTATTTTGGAGATTGGAGCTGGATGCATTATTAGCTCGTGTCAGCATTCCTGTGTCTTTGCTGGGACCAAACTATCTATCTCACTATCTTGCTCTCTGGACTGCTTGCTTGAATCCTGGTCTGCCCTTCCCCACCGTGGAATTTGCAGCATAAGTCTGTGTGCAGGGGAGTAATGCCCAGGCTGCCGAAGCTGCACACATCACCCCCACTTCCCAGCCATTTGCCTCTCCACACCCAGAAGCAAGCAGGAAGCAATGGCTCTTTTGACTAATGGTAAATATGATTCTTATTTTTTAAATAATTGATGCTTTTGATGGGAATTTTTCCTTCAAAGTCTCTTTTTGAACTCTCTCATTTTGTGAAGCCTATTTGCATGAATGGTATTTGAAAATAACTGTGAATGACCTTTCCCATTTTATTTGAACCATACATTTAAATGGAATTAATAAAAAGATTTTTCGATTAAAAATAAAAGGAAAATGGTTAGGTGACAGTTAACAGATTTTTTTGGGTCTTCACTGATATGTAGAAAGTTAAATAATTGTTTTGCAAAGAAAATTCCATGGCACATTCATCACCTCTGATCAGCTCTATGATACACGATTTAGCAGTTTAAGACAGAAGTCAAGGCTCCACCACTCCACTGCAAATACAGATGCTGATTCTCTTTGTGACCTAGAAAATGTCACTTAACTTTGAGCTACCACATTTAAAAAGACTACAATTTATTTTTACCTGTATCAAAACAAGCTGTGAAAATCATACTTTATCTGGCTATTACGAGGGTGTGCAATGGGAGTGGAGATGTACTACTAAATCTCAGCATGTTTAGTCACATTTGGTGGTGTGATATAATAGGGACAACAAACACGGTAAATTCTCACTACACTCTATCCTGCTCATCTGCCAGTGGTTATTATGATTATTACACATACACATGGCTGCTGAAGAGAGGACATGCTTGAGTCCCAGGGAAACTGAAGTAGGTATTTCCCGTGCACAGTCAGAGTTACTCTGTAAAGTTGTTTTGCCTCTGTGATCTCATTTTTGAGAGGGGAATTTCTAAATTAGGCCAATGAAGGCATTAATGGCACAAGCTGGTTTTTAACTCATATTTATGCTGAAGCCTCAGCACACTTTTCCAGAAGCATAAAAGACTATAAAATTCAAATAAATTATACTTACAGACACTGTAAGGCCTCTTTACAGTGTGAAAGTGACAGAAATGAGAAAAGCAGGAGCATTCATGAAGTACTTTGAAGGGAGCCTTGTTTTATAAATTGGAAAGTGTTATAATCTTTCAACTTGCTATCTCGTGAAGGTTTCTTCAATCTTCCCTCCTTTTATTGTGAGGAAAGGTGTGCAATCAGTTTACGCTTTTTGCTGACAAGAGTATATACAGCACTGCCATCCATGACGCTAGCCCTACTAACCTGATAAGCATGCTAGAGAGGCTCCTGCCAGATCCTTCATCACCCCAAAGATTGTCAAACCTGTTGTCACTGACATATTTTGGTGTGGCAGCTCCAGCATGGGTGGTATGTGTGTGGGAAGCTGAAAAGGTACAAGAAATGGAAATGAATTAGGAAAAGAAGGGGCAGGGGGGGAAATATAATGAGGAATTTCCTAATGGTACCATACAATAAACTACAGAATGATGATCCACAGAGTGCTAAAACTCACAGGTAAAGGAATTGGAAATGCTATTGCAATTAACAGTTATGCTTCAAGCACATCTTTAACTTCTTTAGGCCAGATCTAAAATTCTTCATTTAGTCATTAGTGCAGATCTTGAAACCAATAACAATTTTTTTTTTCTTTATTCCAGATAAAAAATTGTAAATTTGGCCTTTTGTGTCTGTGTGATTCATTCCTGCAGTGTCAAACTGAAGTCTTTAATATTTAGGTTTGATAACCTACTGTATACAAGCAATCTATCAGAAGTGTTATTAAGTTAAAGGTTAGCTGATTACAGAAGATTTTTCTATTTGATTTACCAGAAGTGATACAATAACCAAACACACACACTGCTGTCTGCGGTTCATCTATATGACACTTTTATCTCAAAAAATGGAACAGAGAAGTGATAAATAGGTCAGACAATGAGTTCTACTTTCCCATCAAAAGTTAAAACATAGTGTTGTATATGGAATGAAGACTTACTCATGCAAATCTCTGGTATGACAAACCTGAATCTCTTTTCCCCAAAATCACTACAAATCAGAAGGTAACCCGTACACCCATATCAAAAAGCACAGAAAAAAGCCTCTCCAGAGCCCTAGTTATGTAAAAAGCAAGGTGATGCTATTTAGAAACCTCACCCTGGAAGGAAATCTTATATATTTAATTTCATTTTCTTAGGAGAAAAGAACTTTATAGAAAATAGAGAAAATTAGAGAAAATAATTCTGTCAAGGAAGGCTGTAAATGTGGATATTTGAAACAGGAAGCAAGGGTGACTGAAACATCATGGTGCCGTGGTTCACACTTTCTGTTTAATTGAACTTATTTCACATTGTTTACACAATGATATGCAGCACCCAGAAGTTTACATGCCCATAAATTATTAGAAAGACTATGCAAAATAAAAAAAAAAAAAATCTAACAAAGGAGCTGAGGTCCTTAATTCACTGAGTCACTAATGTCCTAATGTTGTACTTATATCCTTGATATTAACCCTGAAAGTCAGTGATGAATTCTCATTAGTCACCAACAGAACTTCTTGTTTCTGTTTCATGGGCCTAGAAAACCAAAGCACTAGACTTCCTCTGCCAGTGGCATACCTATTGCGCACTTTGCGGGAGTTCTTCTCGCCCAGTCTTGATTTAAAAGGTCCTGATACATACTTTTTTCCAAGTCTTGCAACTAAATTCAAGGAAAGAACAGCAAAATTAAGATGAGTGAGATGAGTGAAGATCCATTTCCTAGAAGTTGTCTTAAGATTATATATCCTAAGATACTTTCTCTTCAGAAGAGAGGAAAGCTCTGATCTTGCCCTTGCTGTCATCAAAGTCAAAAATCCACTGGAACAGAATTATGCCATAAAGTGACTGGAACCTTATCCTGCTGTCCCATTAGATTTGTGCTACCATTTTTTTCAGGCAAGTTAATCCTTGTTTCTGAATATATTTAGTTAAGAATTATGGGCACTGGTGCTGATACCTAATGGGCTTTGTCCACTAGTCCATTAATGAGTTATCCCAAGGGAGAGAACTTTAAGGCAAATTAAAAGAAAACTGACTCAACTCAACTGTGCACAACCAGCTGCCCAGTGAAGCAACTGTCTTGAGTATAATCTGATCTGAATTGTAAGTGGGTGAAAATTTCTTGACTTAGATGAGAGATGACATTTGAGGCATGAGATTGCATGATCTTCTCTCTGAGCAACAAGGATTTTCCTAGGAAATCCATGTCCTTGTAGAGATTGAAAATCAGTGAAAAAGCAGATAACTTCCAGAAACCATACTCTTAAATGACTGTGAAACCTTTCTCAAATGTATTTTTTGAGTCATAATTGATGACATTTTTGCAAACACAGTTATGAAATTACAGTGTTACTAGTTGTTAAATAGCTGAACTAATATTGAATGATGTTAGCACAGTTCATGAGAAGTGAAGATGACCCTTCATGGTAGATAAGAGTTACAAGAGCTGTTTAATAGACAGGAAAATTGAAGCAAGGAGCTGAAATGATTTATAAAAATGTGTTGTATATAAGTATCTCTCTCTGTTGAGGTCCCTCATAAGTTGATATTTGCTGTCTCTCTCTCTCTCTTTATCTATGTCATTGTGCCAAAGGAGTAATATTAGTTTCTAATAGCGATATCCTCAAAGGTATTTAAGCAATTTTCTTCTCTTCCGCTCTTCAGGATATATCCAGAGATATGTAGATAAGCAGAGTGACTGATTCCTCAGCTTTGTTCAAAAGTAATATTCAGATCCTATCTCTTTACTCATGGGCACAAAATATAAATTTTTCTCTTGAGAAGAAGATAGTGCAGAGATAACTGTCTGGGTATTACTCTTAGCTTAGAAGTTCAGCAGCACTAAGAACATTATTACAGGACCAAAATCACAGAGAAAAGTTCGAGATATAGCTTTTGCTGCACTGAAATTCTGAACTGCTTTCATTTTTTTTCAGTAACTACTCACTATCACAAAAACTTGATGTGAGAGCAGTCATTGTCTGTGAAGGGAACAGTGGCTACAGTCACTATTTCCATCTATCCGTAGTTTATGTATCTTACAACTGATCTCTTTTTAATTCTCCCTAAACACAGAAACTGTTGTAATTACCACATGCAGTCACACTAAGCAGTGCTCAAAGACACATCAGCAAAATAAAAATTTGGATTTATAGCCACAGTTTATTTAACCAGATTATAAAGATAACATATGCAGAAGGCAGAAATAACATCAGAAATACACCAGGCACAGAGATGAACCTTTCAGAAGTTTTATAAATGTGCCAAGTCTTAACACTCACAAGTTCTTTGTAGAATAATTCTAGTGAATACATTTATTTATGTCTACCTTCTTCCTGTAATTCATGCATTATTTCTTCATTTTTTTTCAGATACAAATACTGATGAAATGACTAATGCAGTTTGGTCTTTAAAATATAACAGGAAAAATCATTGCTGCAACAATGTAGTATCTCTTTAGCTTTTCTTCCTTCCCTCTATGATTTATTTCTCATTAGGTCCACCCCAAACAGCTTTTAGTACAGCTGTTCCTGCCACAGAATATGTCTTGTTCTAAGCTGTCTTCAGCTTCTGTCCTTGGTAGGAGTACTTTAGTCTTACCTTGTCATCTTTTTGAGGCAGCTCATAACATAACAAGAGGTGATAATCCAAGTCAAGCTAAGCTCTGAACTAATGATTATCCAAAACAAGCAAACAGTGAAAGATGTCATGACTGTCATTCACTTTACCCCATTCAAGTCTATCTGAACAATCAGTGAGGGAAAGAGAGAAGCCATGGTTGAGGTGACATGACACCTCTTAACCAGGATGTCCAGAATACAATCTGAAAACAGTGAGAGCATACTGAATGAATGGTTTCCATACAATGTTGTCAGGGCAGAGCCTGCCCATTGGCAGGCAGGCTGTACTTTGTGATTTCTGAGGCTCTGAACCGTGGCTTGAGTTCTGATTTACTAAGCTAGCTCACTAATTGTCTTTAAAGGGAATCCCAAGGATGGAAGGTGAGTTTCAATGGTGAAATACAATGCACTTGCTTTAAGTTTTGAAAATTTGTGTCACCTACTCTTTTTATTGACTCAGTAATTCCTGAGTGTGCAAGTTACTAGGTTAGTTTAAGGAAGTTATTCTTAAGACTACATTTTTTTTTCTTCCTGTAGAAACAGCGAGGTCCAAACTTCATCCTTAAGCCCCACAACCTGGACCAAAGAAAACCAAAACACTATCTTAGAACCACACAGTAATTTGAGACAGAAAGGTCATCCAGAGTCATTAGTCCAATACCCACTCAAACCAGGGCTAATACAGAAGTTAGATTCAGCTTTGAAAGATTGAGTTGCTTAGTTGAGAAACCATTCAGCTTCATCCAGTAGAGAGTCCAGCTAAACAGCAGCTACTTCTCACTCAGAAGAGGCCCAACTGCCACCACTCTCTGCTTCTTGTGAAGTCAGTAACCCTATAGGGAACAGGTGACTGACCTAAGTGGAGGGATTTATCTCTGGTTCCATACATGTCTGGATTGTTTGTCAAAAGTGTTTTGATGGAGTTTGATTATTTCTTTTCATTTGCTTTAATAAAACAATACAGATGGAGCACTCCAAACAATGAAATACTACTCTTCTTCATGCCCAAGTGAAAAAATCTTCATAGAGTTTTTAATGGGCTTTGCCAGAGCAAATAGAATATGAATCTTTCCTGAGAACCATGTCACATCTTTCACTCAGATATCACAGGCAACAGGAAAAAGGAGCTGGAGAGCACTCCGGGACTGTCTATGAACTATGCTCTTTTTAGTAGTACATGGACTTCCTTTGTTGCTTGAGGTATCAGATACAAAAAGGAAGTTTCAGCAAGATCATAAGTGGCATGGGCCCAAGCCTAAAATATAACCATAAAATCTTACAAAGAGAAAAGATGGAGAGGAGGAAACTCAGGATATGACAGATCCACTGACTATTTCACTTCCTTTGAAACACAGAATTAAAGACTAGCCTAGAATAGATACCAGGTTGGAAGGGACCACAAGGATCACCTGGTCCAATACAGACTCTTTCTGCTTTCCTTTAAAGATCTCAATGAATATCTCTACTCCAAGACATGTTCATGAGCATTCCCTTTGTGTGGGACAGTTGATCAATCCCAACAACGAGACCAGACCTTAGAAAGACCTCTCTTTCTGGCTTGCTGTGACTCTGGTCTAGGCATTTCCTAAGTCATTACTTCAATACACTTCTCTTTTAATAATACCAATAACTACCTTTACAGCTGAAACTGAAATACAGCTGGAGATGTGTAATATTAATACTACTGCCATGGAATTCTTTTTCTCATTCTATAATATGAGATGTGAATTTTTTTGATGAACACAGTAGCAAAAACCTGATCCAGAAGAGACCTGTTAGTGACTAGGGAATGTACTGTTTTCAGTGCAGATACCATCATGAAATCAGGAATAACTTAATATAAAGATTAAGGGCACATAAACTATTCATGAATCAATCACAGAGGTCATAGCTGGAGTTGCTCACTGATTCATATGCCATTTGTATCTGATTTTGTTCTGCATTAGATATTTTTATTTGCTATTTTAAATTCTTCTTGGTTGAGAAAACTGCTCGCTCCTATGTCATATGCTTCCAAAGCCAAATATAGGTATGAATTTCCTTGGATTTTAAACATATGTATGGTGTTAAAATTCACAGTGATGCATGTTAGGGAAAGATCCTGTTCTTGTTCTACACGTCTGAAAATCTGGAGCACCTCTTTCTACTTCAGTGAAAATACAATCATTCAGGCATGTGTGTCCTAGACTTTAGTGTGGCTTTGTGAACTATTGAAGGTGCAGTTTTGTTCACCCCCCCCAAAAAATGCATCCCATGAAAAAAAGTGCACACCAGTCTGCCCTTCAGAAGAGAAGCGCACAGATAGAAGGTTGAGATTATGTCAATGTATAAACCTCAGTGATCAGATGTTATAAAATATTTCAATTCCTAAATGTGCAGAACTGCTTTAGGAAGGTGAGATACCTTTAAAAATCCCACTAGTAATCTATGTGCTTTTTAAGACCACAATATATCATTTAAAAACCATTCCTAAGTAAGTCAGGATCATTGTCAAAGTAAATACACAATAAACAACTACAAATAACTATGCATTCCCTTTATAAAAAATAAAAATCCTGTCTTGAAGAAGCAGGTGAATTTGGCTGACATTGCACATTTTACACATATTAGGAACTGCTTACAAATAAGGGATTCTTAAATTTCTTAAAATGTTTGAAGAAAATACCTCATTTACTGATGCAAAGGATATTAAAGTTTCTACAAAACAGAATATAAATTAATACACTCAAAACTTTGTTTTAAAATTACATAGGACTGATAACTGCTTAAAGGCAGTTATGCAAGCTTAACATTCTTCCCCTGCCAGTTATCAATGGTGATGAATTTGCTGAAAAAAATGTTGAAGATGTTTACTAGAAGTGTGAGGAGATGAAAGTGCTGGCAAATATCTTTTAATTTTGTTTGATAAATTCTGGTATCCTCAACTTAACTGCCGAAAGACTTTCAAACAGAAATTTAAAAAAAAAAAAAATCATAAAAAAGCACACAAACAAGAAAACCTCCTTACAATTCAAATATCATTTCAGCCAAAAATTTCCCAAGATAGTTGATTAAATGAGAAAAGAGAAAGAAAAATAAGAATGACTGAATCTAGGTAATAAATTCTTTATTAAGCATTTTTTGGGCTTCATCTTAGAAGAGTTCACAATCTGAATCTACTTCCTGAACTTCTATCTTGGTCTGTGCCAAGGTAGATTTTTATCTCCAGTGACTGTATTTTAAAAAATCCATCATCCTGATTTATTTTCTGTCTTTTGTCATGTTAATTGAGAACCTTGTGGGCATATTGTTGTGTCCCCAAGCATATTATAAAAAGCAAAAATGCAGAAAGACAAGGGAATATAAAAGCTTCTCCTTGTGTACTCAGCAGAACCATGGCAAGAGAAGAATCTCTTTGTGCCTGTGCCATTATCATGACTTTATAGCTGACACCAAAGTAGTACAGTAACTGGAGACACAGCCAAAGTGATGCTGGTAAAATCAACACTTCCACGCATGCAACTTTGCTATGATGAGCTCCCATGGCAGCCAGGGTTACCCTGTGGGTGGCCCCAGTCTCATCCTTTTCCAAGCGGTCCTGCTGATCATAACCAGTGAGAGAGCTCCTGTGTGCTGTTTCTTTGGGTGCATTTATAAATGCAAACTCTTTCTAACTCCCTGCTGGTTCATAGAAAATTGTTTCACTAATATTTGCTGTAACTTTTTGTTTTGCTGATTCAGTTTCCCTTAAAGTAATGATTTAATCACATAAACATCAGCAGTTTCAGCAAGTGACCTTGTATTCGTTATGCACTTTGGGGATATTTCATGTAAGCTAGTGGGTTTATTTCCTCTTTATTCTAGATTTAGTTCCTTGTGCCTTCATCTTCCTTTTTTAACAAAGAGTAACATGATAAATCCCTATTTTCAGTTAAGTTACAAGATCTCTCAAACTCTCCTTTTAATTTATCATCTCAGGACTAGTGCTGCATTTTGTCTAGATTTTAATTTTTATTTTAAAGCACTTGTTTTTAAAAATACTGCATATTATTTTGAAATAGAAACAGGAGGGATTAAATATTTGTTTATTTGTGAGGTCCAGTTCAACAATGAGCTGAAAATGGACTGTAACTTTGACCACCAGTTAAGCAAAATTCTTTGATGGCTTCATGTCTTTGTTATTGAAAGAAGGACTTAACAGATTATATGGGTGACACTAATGTATATAATTTTAGAACCAAAATTACTATTTGGGAAAAGTACATACCAAAATTCAAGGGTGAGTCTAAGCTTTCATTCAGAAAAGAATGAAAAGATAAGATAAAGGGATGAAAAATTTTATTTTATTTGCTATCAGGAACTAATTAGCACCTTCAATCCTCTAATCAGCCAAAGCTAGTTGTATAGAAAGTGAGTTGAGCTAATACTGGGACATAGGATCATTCTAATACGTATCCAAAAGCAACTTGCCTTGTCTTGACTACAGTTTCAGAAAGCATTAGCTGGATTCAATCCTACACAGAAAAAGCTTCTGGCTCTACTGGAAAATTTTCTTAATATAAATCAAGAGTTGAATGCAAACTGAAAAAACAATTTAATCCCAGAATAGGTTTTCTTATTGTGGTTTAGCTACCTGTTTACAGTTTAGCTGTGGAAAAAATAATTAAAAAAAAAAAAAAAAAGTAAAAACAAAAATAAACCCAACAAAATCTATATTGCACAGGACAATTGGAGTTCATGTCAAGGCTTAACTCTTCCTGTATATAAAGTTTAACTGTACCTGTATATAATGCTAATATACTTAGTAAAAAAAATTACTAACAGATCATAGCTGTATGAATGTTTTTATCACCTTGTATTCTAAAATAGATAACTACATTACTATAATGAGTTGGTAAATATTTTCTATAAAAAACCGTACCATTATTAAAAACAAAACAAACAACAACAACAACAACAAAAGCCAATGTTAGTTCTTTGAGCAAAATAAACTACACTTGCTGAACCATTTTTTGGCCAGTAAGAAATATGTCCGGATTTGCCAGCACAGCAAAAGCTGGATAAAATTTTTATGTTTTGTTTTTCACTCTTTATCTGACATATGATGCAAAACTTTTCAGAGAAGTCCAGGCCAAATTCTTCCTAAAATCTTAATTAGGTTGGTTTATATTTCCTTTACTCCTATTCCTTCTCTTTTCTCCTCACGTGTGTTCATTATGCTTCAGATTAATTTTAAACTCGAGTTTTGCTTATGTATAACTATATTCTTAGGGTAAGTATCACAGAATCACAGAAAGTTAGGACTTGGAAGGGACCTCCAGAGATCACAAAGTCCAATCCCCCTGTCAGAGCAGGACAAAACTAGAGCAGATCACACAGAAATGCATCCAGACGGGTCTTGAAAGTCTACAGAGAAGTAGACTCCACAACTTCTCTGGGGAGTCTGTTCCAGTGCTCTGTAGTCCTTACATTAAAGAAGTTCTTCTACATGTTGAGGTGTAACTTCCTGTACTCAGGCTTGAATCTATTGCCCCTTGTCCTATCACAAGGCACAAGTGAAAAGAGGTTGTACCTGCCTTCTTGATGCCAGCCCTCATGTAGTTACAGCCATTAATTAGATCCCCTCTCAGTCTTCTCCTCTCCAGACTAAAAAGACCCAGGTGTCTCAGCCTTTCCTTGTTAGGCAGGTGTTCCAGCCACTTTATCATCCTTGTAGCCCTCCATTGGACTCTCTCAAGTAGATCTCTGTCTCTCTTGAACTGGGGAGCCCAGATCTGGATGCAATACTCCAGGTGAGGTCTCACTAAGGCAGAGTAGAGGGGGAGGAGAACCTCCCTTGATCTGCTGGACACACTCTTCTTAATGCACCCCAGGATACCATTGTCCTTCTTGGCCACAAGGGCACATTGTTGTCCCATGGACAAATATATTGGTCAGGATTATTATTTTTTTAATTATTAAATTGGCATATTATCAACAGTTTTTTAAGGTGGTAGAAATTGAGATTAAGAGATTTATGTATTTTTATCCTGCAGGAACTGCGTCTGTACTGGTAGTACTTCAAGTTATCTTTGGCTTAGACTCAGACTTAAAAAAACCCCAAAACCTTAGACACACTTCAAGTGGTACAATTCTGGGAGCTGACAAGCTTTTACATAGCTCACCTGGCAAAAGAGTAACTTACCACAGGGTAGGAGTGTGAAATTACAGAAACATAGTAGCTGTCAGGTGCATGTTCTTATCCCACAGAAAATATAACAGAGCTTACCTCTTACCTGCCAGCTTGTCAAAAAAAGCACCAAGGCACAGCATGCACTGGATGTAAAAATCTTCCCAACAGAAAGCAGAGCAAGCATCTTAGATGAGAAAATCTGTAGTCATTACAAGTAACCACAAAACAGCAGGTTTTACAGCCAGCTACAAAGAGGAATGTGAATCAGAGCCTTTGCTTAATGTATTTATAAACTTCATACTCCTCAGCATACAACTTTTATCACATTTCTTACATATCATCAGCAACTTTGGCCCAGAAGGTCTCACTGAATGCACAGAAACTTAAGCAGGCAAATGCAAATATGCTTACTCAGAGGTACAGAAGTATAGCAAGAAAACCAGATGAATATTAGAAAGTACTCATAAAATGGCAATTCCCTCCTATCGGCAATACCTTCTCACTCTTCCAGCTTCTCCACATGTAAATCACATCAATTCACATTCCACTTCAATGACTTATAGTCTAGTAAGTGAAAGTAGGTCTCAAGGTGTCTAACTGAACATAAAGGACTCTAAATTACACACTTTATGCATCACCTCTGAACTTAGCTCATAGGTTTTAAACAAAAGCAGAGTAATAAGTTGATAGCTTGGAGCAGGGAGGGCATCAAATATATGTCCATTTTGTTTCCTAGACTTTATCACTATATTTCATCAAAACTAATAAAAAGCTCCTGCCTTTTTGCTTGAAACATTCTTTAACTCAAATTGAGATATGCATAAAATTCCTTAAGCAATTATTTAAGCAGGTCAAAAAACCCAGAAAATCATGATGACACTAAATAAATCAGGGTTTGGGTTGTTTGTCTGAGTTTTTTCCTATCTCAATTTTGATCTGTCCCTGGAAAGAAAAATTTCAGAGAAATGCATGTTATTTTCTGTTTTGGACCATGAGCTGAAATCTCTGTTGTTAAACTTCATTCTAATTCACTGTCAATGGAATATGTATTTAAGTGAATTGCTGATGAGGTTTGTGGCAAAGCTACCAGGCTATGAATAGCATCTCAGAGACAGTAAAATAGTATTTAGAAGCAGAGGAATGTATTTATTAACAGATGACTTATTCTTGAGGTCAACTATTACTACAAACATTTAATTAAATGGTGATGTAAATTTGATGAGCCTACTCAGTAAAAGCAAGGCCTGCTATGTACTTTGAAAATGTGACTAACGGAACTGTCCCTCCATCATTCCAGTTAAAATTAATTGGTCTCTTGGAAGTCTAGTTATAGAAAATATGCAAACTCCTTGGTTCATCTTCCCCAGAACATTATCTCCATTAACTTTAAATGTACTGAGAATGAGGTTTCTGAAAGCAGAATAAAAGTTCAATGTGATATATTTTGCTAAAGGAAAAAATCCTGAGGGTTATATTTTGCTAAGGAGAGGTTTTTTGCCATTTGTTGTTTTTTCCCTGAGTTTGGAGGAGGGTTTCTTTAAAGTATGATGTAGAGCTGGAAGGGAAATAGTATTTAAGCTGAGAAACCTGTTGTTATTATTAATGCTCTGCCTCCACAGTTTTAAAAACAGATTTTAGTACTTATGGGAATGGGGAATTGCATAGATCTGTGACTTCCTCCCTGATAACAAATTAATTTGATGCCAAGTGCTAAATGCTGGATTCAATTCATTCCAAGGGACACTTATGAAAACAAAATAAATTGGCTCTGAATAGCCTGTGTTTGCTGCTAGAAACATTTATTTATTTTTAGGCTTCAAAAACCTGTAGAGTGTAGCACTCATTTTACAGCTCATATTTCCTTGTGAAGATCTTTTATTTCAATTTTAGTAGAACTCATTCTTAAAAATTATAATTATACACTAAGCTCACCCTGCTAGCACCACTCTGTACAGCTATGAAAATAAAAAACTTGTTTTTTTGCATTTGCTGAATCAGAGATTTTCTTGAAATCCCTTTGTTGAAAGCCTGCTCAATATTATGAACCACACAATATTTCAATCTTCATTCAGAAAACATTTTTCAGTGAAATGAAGACATTTTCTGGTGACATAATTGAGCCCATCAATTTACCCTTTGTTCAAATCACTTCAGCTGGTCAGACTTAAGAACAGAGTCTCAGAGTCTCTGAGTCTCAGAACCAGAAAGACCCAATGAACTACTTGAAACACCAGAGTTGTATATGTATCTGTTTAGCATCTCTAACAATAACCTGAAGAAGGTGATGAAGTGCTCTTTCTTCAAATTTGCAGGTGACACCAAGAAGCAGGGAGACACTTGATACAGTTGAGAGTGAAGGGACTCAGACCTGCTGAAGGAATAGGGCCAACAGGAGCCTTATCAAATTCAGCAAAGACAAGTGTAAATCTCTGCATGTGAGAAACAGAGCTTCTCACAGTGTTAACAGTCTGGGAATGGACCAGTTGCAGGTAGTTGTACTGAAATGGTCCTGGGAGTTACAATAGGAAGTGAGCTGAGCATGAGCCAGCAGTGTGCACCTACAACAGCAAGGGTTAACTGCATCCTAAGCTGTAGGAACAGGAGGAGAGCACATTTAGGAAATCAAGAGAAGTGTTTATTCCTATCTACGTGCCACTCATTAGACTGCTGCAAGACCACTTTGCTTTTTTTGGTTCTTTTTATACAGTAAAAGCATTGATAAAGATGTGTGAGTTCTGCAGGGGCCACCGATATGATTGGATGCTAGATGGCTTTCGTCCTGTGAAGAGAGGTTGAGGGACCAGAGCCTTGAGGTGATCTAACACCTACATGGAGGGGGTTGAGAAGACAGAGTAGTTCATAAGATATATGGAAAAAATTTCTTCCCACAAGAGCAGTCAAGATGAAACAGATTGCCTAGAAAGATTGCACAGTCTCCACTCTTGGACATTTTCAGTCTGAGATAGGATAAAGCCTCAAGCAATTTTATCTGAGTTGACCCTGCTTTCAGCAATGTGTTAAACTAGAGTAAAGCAGTACTGTAGTAACAGTGGGAAGGAACCCCTAGAAGAGAAAAGATATCCTGTGTGTCAAGTTGTTTCATTAAGGATTTTCTTTTGAATGCCTATATACTTCTCTAGCACTTGTGTGAGGTACTACTAGAGTTATTACACATCATTCTGAATAAATTCTACTTTTCTTCTTCTGGTTCATGCTGATTTTACTAACAAGGAAAATAAGCTATTCCAGTTGCAGCACATTTTGGAATTACTATGTCAAAGGCATTTATGCCAGACAAGCTGTACATATTGGTCATGCACTTACTAATATTTCTGTCCATCAGAAGCATATTTCACAAATCTTTGTGATCTCTGGTCTCAGATCTCTGGCTCACTGAATTTCCATTAAATATACCTCTTTCTCTTCGGGTTAGCTGCATTTTTGTTCTTTAAGTGTGAACTATCTGAATTTTTTGTTTAATTTTAGTTAAGTAAGCAAATTAAATTAAAGCCTTGCTTATGATTTTCTAGTCTATTTCTTTTCCATTAGAATTAAAGGGAGCATTATTTAGGATGTGATATAATAGTTTCTGAAAATTCCTATCAAGCAGTATGAGTGTCCCAGGTAAATATACACAGGAAAATAATCTAAATGGCCATAGTAGTAATCAGGCTATTTCCCCCATAACACTATGAAAGTATTATTGGAATACTTTCAGAAAAGCATTTTATTCACCCAATAGGCCAGAAAACCTTCTCTGTATTCTACCTTGTATAAAGATTTATCCAGTCACATAAAAATGTTCCTATATTTGGTCATATTACATATTCTACATTTTTTAAAATTCTATTTACTCTTCAACTGCAAGTCAAACATACCTATGAAAAACAATGCTAAACCTCAATATTGCTAAAAATCTCTGGAAATGTGCACAATCTTCCAGTAGGTACACAATTAATCACTGGATCTGCTGAGACCACAGCAGCAACTTGCTCACAATTCAACTCTTTGTTATCAGCACCAAAAATAATGGCATGATGCACTCATTTGCAAGTTTTTATGACATCTAACCTCTAATACAGTTGCTATCAATGTAAACCCTTCTCTGAGATCTGGAGAATGCAGAACATTTGCCACCTACTTAGTAACAGGTATAACTGAAACTGAATAGTAAATCAGTAAGAACAACTCCTGCCTACTTTACAGAAATTCAGAACAGGAGGGTGAAGGAAACAGCAGAGGTTTGGCCATCCCCAAGAAAATATCAGACATTTGCAACATCATTTGTAAGGTTTTTACAGCTTTTAAGAGATATCATTAACTGCTGTGAAAATAACTACTAACAAAACAAAGGTGAAAAGCAAGAAGGTAATCAAACTAATATAATTTTTATGATTCAAGGGTTCAGATCCTGCAAGAAAGCTTGAAGATTTTGAGGTTTCAACACAGCAAGGCGTTTACTGCTAACCAAGATAACTTGTGACTTGTATGATTTCTTTTGAAAGCCATTAGGGTTTACCTTCAGCTAATCATTGTGTTCTGAGAAGATAGGAGAGGGGGATTTTCCTTCCTGACAATACCAGGAGACAACTCAGCATTCAGTCATTCACCACTAAGGAAGACATCCATAGTAGATGCTCTATGATTCACACTTACTCAAAAAGTGCATTGCTCTTTTACCACTGTCTAGATGGATTTGGGATTGATAATGATCTCACATATAATTCAACAATTTCCACTAACCTGAGCAGAAGTCAATCCTGTGGTGTGGGTATACCTTCGCAGAGCACTAACACCAGGTAGGCAATGGAAAAGACCCTCCTGTTGTGTTCCAATGAGGTAGGACACATGACCTTTCCTCTTCTCAGCACTTTGAAAATCATCTCTCAGGTGTACAGACTGTGCAGGGTGGGAAGGGAGGGTGTCTGGTCTTTCATTAGAAAGCTGCAGACTTGCTTAATCTAAACACAGTAGGTTAATACGGATAGACAAGTTGCATTAATGCTGAGTTTGGCTTAAAAATTGTTCCAATATAGGCAGATCCCTGGTTATACAAATGTATTTGTGTATACATGCATTTGTACACTATACATATATCTGGATGAAGATCCCTGCCTATGCTAGAAAGAACTGTAGAAAAATTATTTTTACAAAATACTGTGTTGCAAAAGGTAATAAAGCAAACAAGCTTAATTTGCATTTAACACTGAAAAGTGATTGGTTTGTCCTGTTGTTCCATGGTTTGAGAAGTACATCTAAATGAAAAAAAGAAAAAAGGCATATTGTTGATTAACAATACATCAAAACTAAATTAACATGAAAGTCTTCAGATATCTACAGTTCCCAAACCTTCCTCCATCCTTATCTCACACTTTTTAGTTTTCATACATTTGATTTGCCTTTCAGGCTTCCTCTCACACTGTTGCTGAAGGCTGCAAAACCAGAGTAAATTATATATTCTTCCTTACATTTTTTTTTTCTTTAGAGAATTCATTTTGTTAATAGCTTTCAAATCAAGTGTTACTCTTTCACCCTGGAGGGAGGAGCTGATGAGAAGAGAGAGGTCACAGCCATGCAGAAAATACAATATAAGGCAGATGAACTATTTGGGTGAAGACAGTAAGGGTTGCCTCATTTTAGAAGACACTCATAATCCTCCCTCAAAACATGACCAAGGCATGCCCACTGCAGTCCCAAAATGTAAAACAGGTCACATCTTTCCTTTTTCCAGAATGCTTTTGTGCTCTGGTGGAGCAGAGAACAATAGATACCAGAAGGTATTTATTGAATTTCAGTCATAATGTAGACGTACTGTTATCAGAAAATTGGGAAGGACTTGTAATATGTGCCCTAAACCACTTCCGACCCATTCCAGTCAAAAATTCTTTCCTTACAATTTGATTCATGAAGAAGATTCTCAGTGGCAATTCGACAGAGCAGGAGATCCTCTTCTTGAACAGCAATTGTGCCACAAGGTCCTCAATATAGTCAGATTATGCCTCTGGCTCAGTATCTCTTTAGCTTACAGCAGGCTCAGGCCTGTTCTTCTTTATATACTTCCCTTTCAGTAGTGTTGCAGGAGTAGGAGAGCCCAAAACCACTGAGTTTTAGCAGTTACTGTTAGGTGGTAAGGCTGTAGCAATAACCAATCAAGCAGACAGTAGCTCTAAATGATGCTGTCAGCTATATAATCTGGAATGGAGTTTTCACTTTCACTTGCCATTGCTAAGCACAACTGAGAATGAAGACTACAATAGTCCCTGGTGCTATGTTTAGACACAGCGAAAAAAAATAAATGGTAGTAACACAGAAGGAGAAAATTTAAAGGGAAGACATAGTTTGTGGGGAGGAAAAAAACCCCCAAAATCAAAACAAACAAACACACACATACACACACAAAAAACTCAAGATATGTCATTTCTAGAGGGTGTGCTTGTCCATGAGGCATGGCCATTTCATCTTCTGCTTTTCCCAAGGGCAAGTTGGGAAAAAGTTGAAAGTTGCTGGCATTTGCTATCTGTCCCAAGGGGCAAAGATGACTGTATAAAATAAAGGAGCAGAAATTAAGTGGAGCATTTTCCCTGACACTTTTTCCTTTTCTCTTGTAAGTTTTCACAGCAGTCACTTGTACTTATTACACTGCACTTCTTGATCTGGGGCTTGAGATCATGGGGTATGATAGAAGGAAGTTAAGAAATGGAAAGGTAGGGGAAAGAAGGAAGGAAATGGAATACAAGAAGAGAAAAACAGGCAGTATGAGAAGTTCTATGTTCTTCAAAGCAATAAATAAATTAAAGAACTGGTAAGAAATAGTTAATCCACAGCATACTTCAGCATAGATGAATAAAATAACAACCTCAGTTACACAAATGGCAGAACTGGAACAGGCAATCCATTGGCAGAAAGGAGGTGAAAGCTAGCAAAGGTGATTAAATTGCAGCAAAGAAGTCAGTCAAATGGTTTGAATGTGCTACAGCTTTTAACAAGGCAAATTAAATGTCAAGAACCAGCAAGCTGTGAAATAGTTGGACACAAAACTGACAAGATTTGTGACAGAGCAGCAGAGAAGCAGAGGACATGGGAAGTCAGAGGTAAAGTCCTGTCTCTTGCCCTGAGTGCTAGGAGAATAGACATTCTTCTGTCTGCTGCAGTTGGAAATTAGTTTTTCAGTAGCTACCTAGGCAATACCACAGATTTCTTCCATTCTTATTGTGTGACTAGCTGTTTCTAGATGAAGTTCAGATCTCCAGAGTAATGTTATGCTCTATGTTGATGAAGATCAGGAAGTAGACTAGAAATAGAATTCCTCAATCTTTCAAACATGGATAGCTGCCAGGAGTCTTGGATATGTACCTATTTCTTGATTGTTTCTTGAGAATGAATGGCAGTATTGATAACAGGTGATGCATCATGCTGTATTGGATGGAAAATGAGATAGTGACAGCTGGGATGTGTGGGTGGGTGATGCTGTAGTTGACAAGGAACTGTTAACCAACAAAAGAAAGGAAAAGAGTAAAAAAAATTTCATTATTTAAGAGAGTTAAGGAGCTGAATCCATTTTGCCTGTGAAGAGAAGGTTCATATGTGGTTTGATGTTCATTTATGAGTAGTTGCATGAAGAATAGTATGTATAATCTGTAGTAGGGAGCAATGGCTGAAAATTCAATATAGGCAAACTCAAATGTATGATTAGCGTTGAAGGCAATTAGCCATCATGATGGATTATCAAGAGTTTGGTTATATTTATAAGCTTTATGTTCTTTCTCAGTTAAAAGTTATTGTCAATACAAGCATTTAAAAATCAAATTAGGCATACTCTGTCGCTGTTTATACCAGGAGCGAAGAGATGCAGCAACACAAAATCAGTAAAGAGAGAGAGCCAGGAGAGGAAGAAGAAGAAGACACTTTATTAATTTATAACCCCATTTTATATACCCTAGCCCCATAGGGCGATTGGTCAGTGATCACCCA
>WUAM01000288.1:413896-434351 GCA_024336885.1 Actenoides hombroni
AGTATCTGAAGGGGGCCTACAAGAAAGCTGGTGAGGGACTTTTTAGGCTGTCAGGCAGTGATAGGACTAGAGGGAATAAATTAAAACTAGAGATAGGTCGATTCAGGTTAGACATTAGGAAGAAGTTCTTCACCATGAGGGTTGTGAGACACTGGAAGAGGTTGCCCAGGGAGGTGGTGGAAGCCCCATCCTTGGAAGTTTTTAAGACCAGGCTGGATGGGCCTCTGAGCAACCTGGTCTAGTGGGAGATGTCCCTGCCCAAGGCAGGGGGATTGGAACTAGATGATCTTTAATGTCCCTTCCAACCCTGACAATTCTATGATTCTATGAATTAGAAGGGCAAAAGATCATGTAGCAAAATCTTTCCTTCTGAAGATTAGTTTTCATCTTCCTTTTTTATTATTTAACTAGGTAGCAGGGCAATCAGTGATACTGTAGCACTTTGAAATGGCAAGTATTTATTATTTTTTCTAGTTTGTTTGCTTTTGTCCTGTAGTGGTTTCCCCTCATAGTTAATAGAGAACTGTTTTCACAAGTAGTGCTCTATTTAATACAGTTTTTAAAAGAATGATTAAATTTGATTTTTTTTTTAATTCCTTTTTTTTTTTTTTTTGAGTGCTGGCTACAGAGTGCTGAATCCCTGTCTTCAAACTAAAGCCTAAGATTTAGTTATGTATAATCCCTGTAAAATACAGTGAATTAAATAATAATAATTAAAACCAGCAAAAGCCAACAAAGCCAAATACAAACCCAAAGGAAACCCAGACCCACAGCCCAGGAACTATGGAAATCTCAATGCTAATAAGATGACTGTTTTCTGTCCCACACTGGATAATCTTATCAGTATCTGTTTAACTTAATATTTAGTACCAAGTACAGGTTTCAGCTAGGTAGTGTATTATCACAGAAGTCAAGCACTCAGCTCCATCCTCAGATCATCACAGTAGATCTTTATAAATCTGGAATAAATGAAATGTTAAAGTTGCTGCCAGCAGCTTTGGCAACGGAATTGTTGATCTGCCCAGATTCTCTTTCCTGCAAAAATTTCTTATCAGCAGATCCACACATCCTACATGATATGACTGTGGATTTGCAGATAGGAGAACAGAATGACTGAAAGCAGATGGGTGACATAAGCATAAATAGGTCATGAGCTATGGAACTTGATCCTGAGCACCAGGAGAGGTGATTATAAATTTTAGAATCCCTCTAAGGATAAGGAGCTCTCTAGGTAGAAGGGTTTGGCTTTACTTCTTCACCCTTCATTTGTCCAAAGTTGAAGGTGCATAAATCAGTCTGTACAAGGAGAGACAACTCTGAAATTCATAAACATTCATTTCTGTGACACTGAGTGAAACTATTGGATCAAATACATAGATATTCTAATTATGAACCTCTGATATTCAGAACTTCCCTTAGGGCATCAATATCTCATATGCAATCATATTTTACAAGCTGCTGAATGACTGTCTGGTTATGCATGTGCTGACTGAAAGAAGACATCCTACAGTGTAGCCAACCAGCTGCAGAAAGATGATCCTTTTTAAGCACTAGAAGAATAAATCTTTAAATTTCAGATAGCATTAATATCAGTTCACAAGCTACTTACGTCTTGTGAAGAAATATTTGCGTACCTTGGGAAAGCAATTTTAAGTATAGCCCTGTATATTGTCTTGTGTTGAATGACAACCATAATTGACAGAAAGGCATTCTATTTAACTCCTTCAGTGCTATGCTAAAAGAGTATCTCCTGCAGAAATAATGAAAAGACCTGCAGCCTTGCTGTGAATTTTACAATCCCACCATCTGAGATACTTTTATTGACATGCATTTATATTCTGGCATCAGCATACTTCTCTCCTATTTCTCTCTCTCACTCTCTCTATTTTTAAATACATGTAGTGGCACAGGATGAATCAGAATTTTTAGTTAGGTCTTCAGCTAACAAGGATATCTCTTTTAAGCTGGAGTTCATTCTGTTATGTCTGTCATGTCAGGTGCATTGAGGACACGAAGTATCCTAAATATACTAATAAAACTAAAATAAACAGTAATGCTGATGGAAGCTTTTATCTTCATTGAAATATTTCCCTTATTATTTTCACAGGTCAAGTATTGCAGTATTGTGCAGAGGGAAAATAAAAGCAGGAAAGGGAAAGTGACTAGAAAGTAACTAGGGGAAAAACAGGATGAAAGTGAGTAATCAAAATAGTCCAGACCGAATGAAGTGCAGAAATAAGCAATGAACTTTCTGTGCAACAGGAAATCGGAGTTTCCTAATGATGACAGTTTTAACCACCTAAGCTGTTATTCATATGAGAGGACGACTGTTCACCGCCATGAGAGGGAGAAGTAGAAGGACAATGCAGAATCTGAGAGGGGAGAAAAGGATCTGTGAAGTCCCCCCAGTTCTTTCTGTGGTGAGCATAGCATATGGAAATCATCAGACAGAGTTAATGCTCTCTCAGAGTGTGTTAGCCCTAGAACAGGACCCTTATTGGTTTGGTGAGCTTTGGTGTATTCCCTTATAATATGGTATAAATAATTATTTTTTGTGATCTTAGAAATTGTGCATGTTAACCATAAGAAAAAATGCATATGATGGGATGGATAAAGCAATTAATGAGTAACTAGTCTCAAATTTTTCTCTCAGGCATGATTATACGTACAGAAAATCCACTTTATATAGATAAAGGGGAATAATGAATATTATTTGTTTTTTGAAATATATAGATCCTGGCAGGTTTTATGTAATTTAGTTTTTTCATGCCTTTAGACCTCTCATCTAAAGAGACCCATTATGTAAAAAACGAAGAAAAAAAAAAACCAAAAAAAACCCAAAAAAAACCCAAAAACAAACCCACCAAAGTCAAACCAAAACCAAACCAGTCTGAATTAAGGAAACACTGCAGAAAATACAGCGGGGGGAAAATGGCACTGAAATAGGTTTTTATTATTCCTGCTTAAAAGAACCATGCTGAAGGAAATGGTCATGATGCACTGCAACATAGAGAATTCTGATGTTGCTTCTGCATTATCAATGTGTTCATGCTGTCCTGTTGACTAGACCACTGGCTACGTCAAACATTGATCAAACTCTACGTTATGGTCTGGGCTTCTGGTATGCTCTTTCCCCTTGCAACTGAAAGCAAGTCAGAATTCAACAGTTAAGGGACAAGAAGTGGTGCACGCTGAGGACCGAACTAGCAGTGATTGGAGAAACTCCATGCATGTGTGTACATATGGGAGTGTTGGTACTTCTCTTCCTCCAGGCACACCAAATGCTCACAATCATCATCAGCACCAAGTCTGAGCTCTTCATAGGAGAAATTTATGGGGAAGGTTATACTGAAGATATATGACTTTGCTTTCTAAGAGAGGGTGTACAGTTTTTTTGATTTCAGCATTCTCCACAAGTGGTCTGATAATAATAATATTCAGAACAATATGTAACTTATTTGCTTACTTGTAACCTTAAAGAAAGTTAAGTAAAAATCTGACAAGAATTCAGGAGGAGAAAAAATTCTGTGAAAAGATTGCACTATATGAATTAACATGTTAGTCCTTCATTCTTTCAGATCAAGCTTTCTATGAGCAATACAGATGAATTTGGCTGGTCTCAGTCAAGCCTCTCATGGGTTGGTGCCCATACAGGAATAACTACTTCATAGATTAGCTCTGTAAATAGTTCCAGGACAGGTGTCGGACTGAACTGCATTGGCAAAACTGCACTGGTTAAGATGTGTTCGGTGTTTCACTCAGTGGTATATGTATTCCCTTTTCATGAGCGCTAAAATTCAGCCAAACATTTTTTTAAGTAATGTTTTTTTTAGGGAGTTGGAGAAAACTCATTTTGTCAGATTTGCAAGTCTTCTATTAGACATCTAGAAGAAATTAAGTACAAGTGAAAATTAAAATACCCTGAAATATTTTTTACTAGCCAACATGTCCTTCCTGAGAACAGGAACAATGAAACAGCTTCTGACCCATCTTTCCTAACTGTTTAGGACAACAAAAAAAGTGCAGTATTTTTAAAGGTTAAGAGGAGACAGAATGATACAGAGTTTCTCCTGCTGAATACAAAATGTTTCTGTTTCTATTTGGAATCCACACACAGTCTACAGTGATCTGTATGAAAGGAAAGGTGGATTCAGGTAAACCCACCACTATTAACAGACCCTCATTTTTCTAGTTCCTGTCAGAAGTGAAAAGATTTATTAGGTAAGGAGGACAATCTGCTCTTTCACCTCCATATCCTCTTCTTCCTCTGTTCTCACAAAGCAAAACTAAGCCTAAGTCATACTGTACATGTCCTTGTAAAAAGCACGTTATCAGAAACAAACTCTGCACTATTTTTCCTGACATAGGAAAATGCAATGCAAACAAAAGATAGAAGGAAGAGTTAATAATGACATTTGATCAAAGGACCGCTGATGCACAAGCAGAGTCAGAAAGCTGCTTGATATATGTATAGTGCTTGCATAAATCAGGGCTGGGACAGTTTATAGCAACTGAATATCTACAACATATAACAGAAAACTTCTCTGTTGAGCGCCTTGTTAGAGCCATGCCTGTAGGCCAGCCTTCCTTCTTTAGCAAAAAGGGGAAAGGATCATAATCTGGGAGCTGACACTCTGCTGTTCGTGCCCCAACTGCCTCGGAATCAACAAAGGACCCTGCTCTTCAAATCTTTCACACAAAGTAAATTTTTTTTTTCTTGATTCAACTAGTGGTTTAAGGAAGTGCTTAGGCATATGATTGTCTAAGCTCAGGTTTACAGCACTGCTACACAGTTTGGAGTTTCAGATTCATATGTTGACATTATTATGTAATTTATTGAGGCATCTATTTGTACTTCAGTTATGTTTCTTATGTCTGTCTTGTAGCAATTGCTGTACGCATTGTGAATGATGTATTTTTCATTACATTTTTCATGCATTCCACTATTACTTTTCTAATGAAGCTTGATTTTCACATGCATGTGACCATCATGGGCATGTAGTATGTCTTTAAAAAATTTACCAGCCTAAACTTCAGCTCCTTTTGCCAGAGGACTACAGACATAATGGTTTTTATCAATGCAACTGTAGAATTTTGGCACTTGTATTAAATTTCAAACTGATTATTTTTAGTGAATTAGATAATTTATCTTGATATGGGAACTCTCTACTGCAGGAGCAGGGAGAATAATGACACATGAAGCCTATAGTTGTGCATATTCTGATGGTGGTGTTGCCTAAGAAAGCTAAGAATAATATGAGGAAATTGCTTTAATGTTACTGGAAATAATCAAATACTACTTCTTTGTGGGTGAATATTTATGTCCAGAATCTACACAGATTTTAAACTGTTGTCTCCAAACAGAACTGGGCAACAAAGTGTGTGGAGCGTTGCTAGTTGGTAACTGATGATGTCTTTAAACCTGTGATTTAGTGGCCTTTTTCCAGTAAACATTTCAGTACTACCTAAAAGGCAGTTAATATCTAAAAAGAAATGTATACATTTTGTTAGGCATTGTTTCCTTTGTAGAAACTGGTACAGTGTTTTGCAACTAAATATGAAACAATCTGAATAACAATTCAGAAGCAGAACATTCTGTTCTATTTCATCTTGCATTCTGCTCATCACTGTAGTAGCCTAACAACAATCCATGAAACTTCAGTGTCGTTACAAAAGAATTTTGGGGTGTTTGATAATATCAAATGACTTTGTTGCTTGTAGAGAATTATTAATATGCGACATGAAACCTGGTCAGTCAGAATTGCAAAGATTTAAATTCCCCTCTGAACATGAAATTCAGGGCAGTAGTTTGTACCGCTAAGTATTTATGAGTGCATCATATTTATAAACACACTGACTTCATACATATGAACAATCTAGATAGTAATTAACAAAATTATATCAATTGTACTGCATATTCCAACTGTAAGTAACAGTGTTGCAAAAGTGACTCCCAGTGGACTGTTCTTTTAGAAATGTAATATGCAACATCTCTCTCATGGTGCCTCTCTCTCTCTCTCTCTCATGCTCTCTCTCATTTTAACCTCCAATGCTTAAACCCTTAGATCTATTGAAACCTAAGTCTTCCCACCAAGATTAAAGGCTTGTACTTTCATGGTCCTATGATTCTATCTATTTTAACATCTCTTATCTGAGAGAGCTACTTTAGGGAGGAGTCTGCAGGTTCACTAATAGATATAGGTACAAAGCTTGTCATTTTAGACTGTGTGGAAATGAGATTAGACTCAATCTGACAAGAAGCAAATCTCCCCTTCCTTCACTCTAGTTTCTTACTCTCTGGTAATTATGCAAGTTGGATTCACCAACCCAGTGTATTACTTGCTTTTCAGGCAATTTCCAGTAGGAAGATTCTCCTTATCATAAATAAGTATATGTGCTTTATAATTGCTGACAATCACATGGACATCCTTACTTCTTTCCCTTATATGTGTACAATGCTGCCAATAAAATCATGTGAACTAAATATCTCTATATCTCATATTATTAGCCTGAAATAAAGGATAATCTTTTTGACAATTTTTCACTATTTAAATCTTCTCATGACACATCAGTACAAAAAGTAATGTGACTGGTCACACTGTAACCACAGATTTCCTCCAGTATAAATCCATTTTTATTCTTCTGAAATCTGCATTAGTTTACATCTACATAACTGAAAATGAAGAGACTTACTCATTTTTTCAAATCTTCATCCATAGCATAAAGGAGAAAGAAGATGAGCATTCTCACATCAGGCCAACTGAGTCTCTCTGCAAGACGTGTTTAGGGCTGTAAATAATCAGAAATGCAGTGCATGTGCAGAATTGTCTGAAGTGCCTGAAGTAAAGTAGAGAGCACTGATGGTTTGTGAATCAATGTATAGATGTCAGTGCATCGACAAATCAAACAGGGAACTATGAAGAGCTGCCTATTTGTACACACCACCCATATCCATAGTGGAGTTTAAAAAGCAAGTGCAAATATCCACAACATTGTTGAAATCAGAATCAAAAGTAGAACATTTACTCAAAAGGATATGTCCAAAAATTCAGGGTTTTAAAGCATAATATTTTTGCTTAAACATAATAAGCAATAGGGACATGAAAAAGAATCCTCTACTTTTTAATATAATCTGTGAAAAACAATTACATTCCATAAACAGCAAAATTAACAGATTGTTTGAACCAAAATTCTTTATTTATTTTTGATGATTAGCTTACCATCCTGTAGAGCAAAACATACATGTGCTTAATGTGTGGCCAGTCAGCCACTTGACTGTGTGTGTGGCCTGGAGGAATAATGAAAATTAATACAGCAAAACAATTGTCTGCTTCCAGCCCAAGTGTAAGCATTAGAATTTTTAGTGTAATCAAGTAATTCCTAGTGAAGCTGTCACTTCACAGTATCTGATTTTTCCATATGCAAACTGAATTTGGAGCAAATAGGAGAAGGACATTGTAAGGCTGTCCGGGAAGTACAGTAAAAAAAAGAATACTGTAACAAAGTGAATATTACTGTTTTAACTTATGTATATATTAATTTTCATAGAGAGCTATAGATAGCCATGGTTGATTTCTAAGGGTTTTGCTCTACATTGCAGTGATGTAAGTGACGAATATTTTCGCATCAGTATTTCTGTGCATACAGAGTATTGCTCCTGAGGAGAACTGACTCCATATTATTTGAATTTAACAATATCTGAGACAGCTTTTTTTCCACCCAAAGTTTAAGGCTGATGTAGCTGTACTTGTTTTGTACTTATTCTGTGCCAAAACAATAGACATTTCTTTGATTTTGCCCTTACCTTCATCCCCTCCCTTAAAAGTGACTAAGGTATTATTACTGTGAGATGTAGGATTGCATATTATGCTATATATGACATTGGATCCTTCAGTTTCCAGCTTGATCAAAATTAAATTTGGGAAGCAGTCCCCTTTCTACAGCTGAAGACAAGTTGTGGAAAATTCTGCATACTTTCAATTGCAGTCAAAGTCAATAGGTTTTGAACATGACAACCATTTTGAAGGATCTCCGCTTATATTTTATTTACACCCACAGAAATGGCTTGTGGCTATCTCCATTTGAAGGATCAAGAAGTATCACCCATTAAATTGTCAGGTTTTTTGAGTGAGAAGGACTTAATTTCAAAATAGAGTTATGACCTAAAATACAAATCTGAGACAGTTTGAAATGAAAGTACTTTCTGAAGGTCAAGTTTTCGCATGCTGATATTTTTTGCTTAATTGTAGCAGTATTGCCTGTGAAGTCCATAAAAAACCAGTAATAAGTAATAGAAGTCGTAAGAGTAGGTAGCAAGTTGGCTGGCATACAAGGAGAATTACAGCAAAGACCAATCTCCCTTGGTAAATGTCAGTATGAATTATTAAATGAAATAGTGGCAAAATAGTCTGTCAAAAGCAGTTTCCTTTTAGAGACATGGGAGGACTTAAAATTTATTTCAAAGGAATACTTTTATGCATGTCTCCAACATTTTGATTTTCTTGAATTGCACAACTTATCTTTGCTCAAGTTATCTTTGCACAAGTACTAAAACTTCCCAAAATAATTTCCCAAATAAATAATGCTTATTTGAATAATCTTTGCAATATGAGGTTTATCCTAGTGATTTCTTATATATATCTGAAATTTACCTTCTCTAAAGTTTCCTGGACAGAAAATACAGTAATATCATTGTGGGTGTGATTCCAGTGGGCTGAAAGTATGGCAACCTGATTTAATATTAAGTGTATCTGACTATGCTAGAATATATATTCTGTAATTTGAACATGTGGGTCTGCTCCTCTGTTGATCTATACTGACATAATTTTCTATGGTTTAATTATGTCCTCATTAGATGAGTCATGCTAGTTTAAGAGTTGAACCAAGGAATGAATGGTCAACTAGATGGTCTGATCTCTAGATTAGCTTTCCAGAGTAGCAAAAAATTAAAGATAATGTCACATATTAATGATGAATCCATTCCTCTTAAATTTAACACAAAGTCATGAATTTTCTCTTTGATATTGTGCTCAGAATTGGCTGAATATTTTAGAAATATGTAAATAAATTTCAAATAAAACATTTTAATATGGTGAAACACGGTATCTAAGATGATGCATAATTACTTATTTGCTGCTCTAAATGCTATTTTGATCTGCACACAACCCTGAAATTTAATAGAAACCCATTGTTATAAACAATTGATTAATTTGGATAGTCTATTATTAGTTACTTGTGTGGCTAAGAGCATCAAAATCTAAGAGTCTCTGTTTAATATAAGTGACAAATGTTCCAGGAGTCGAAGACCTAGGTGATGTTTTGGCCTTCAGCAAAATCAATAGAAATCCCACTGATAACAAAGGAGTAGAGTAACTTCTTCTGAATACCCTTTCCCTATCCCTTATGGCTAGTTAGGGCTTCATTCAAGCACATAATGGAGTAGCTGCTAAAACTTTTAATATGCTTGTGAGCTCTTTATACTTCCTCTGTCATGCAAAGGAGCATCCGTTCAACAAAAGGCCACATATAAGCACTTGTGGTCTGATTGCTAGTTTTAACTCTACAGTAAAGTCCTACAAGCCATCTGGAAAAGGACCTATTCCTTTTCTTTCTGCTCAGTGCACTAATAGAACTTGGGTACTGACATAAACATACACCCCAAATGCAGGCAAAAAAATATTATACAGACACATGGATTCTCAGCTAATACATATGAGTTCTGTGTATAATTCAGACTCAGTGCTGCACGTTAGCATCTTTCAGCAAAATCTTGTAAAAATAACTTTGAACTTAAATGATCTGAAAAAAGTCTGTAAAACCAGGTGTCAATACTTAAATGTGTATTTTGCCATATAGACTTGTAATGTTTGGGCTTGAATTCTTCAGACAACCTAATAAACTGCCTTTCTTAAAAGTGTTCTTCTACAGATAATCAGATAATAAAACAGTGGGAGATGCTGATTATTCTTTGAGAAACTGAAAACAATGATACTTCTCTCAGTAGCTCAAATGCCAACTTTATTCTTTTAGCCTTTATGTCAAATAAGCAGAACATTCGGACATTTTTCTAAGAGGAAAAAATATTGCACAGTCTTCAAGAAATTATGGAAGCCTCATTTCTAGGTAGAAATAAAATGAGCTTTGACAAAGCATTGGCGTAGTGTTGAAAATATGCCTGCAGTGACAGGACTGGTACAGCTGGCATAAGGAAACTTTCTCATCTTTTCAAATAAATTAATTAAACAAATGTAGTCATTTGGAATGACACAAAGGAATGACCAGAGTTGAATCGTACCATGTGATTTATATCTTCTCCTTTGACAGCATTTGCTGACTACAACATCATTGTCTTCAATTGGAGCTGTAGGTAAGTAATGAAGAAGAAAATGGGAACACATGGCACTGACATAACAGTGAGGTTCTATTGAACACTGATCGAGTACTTGTCCAGACACCTATTAATGAAGTCTGTTATGTATATATTCCATATCGTATATCCATAGGTTCAGTTTGCTAAACCCTTACAAATTTCTGAATTTCCATTCATTTCCAGAAACTGCATTCACATAAGAGAAGTACATATGTTGCAGCGAGCAGTTAAAATTGTGTACTGTGTAAATCTCTGGAAAGATACTATGATCACTTCTGATGTCAAACTCTGTATGCATCCAGTTCTTTTCCTGGTCCTGTCTTACTCCTGTTGTGCACCTCCTCAAGTTTCTTTTCCTTCCTGATGGACTTCAGTGCAATAAATCATTTTATAGTAAAACTTATTGCAACAGAAGTAATGCCTTGCTGACATAAACTGCTATGTTGCACACAAGATAGGGAAGTATATTTTATACTCAGATATTTTAGGTGGCATTAATAGCATCAACATTTATATTACTATAAGCTTTGCTTGCACTAGAGTGTCATTTATACAGTGTTATGTTTCCTTCAACTATTCATCCTGTCGCATTCATTTCTGGCTTTTTGAAGGTAAACATGCAGCAGGACAAAGTCATATATATGGAGTTTCCAGTATTTTTAATGTTATAGCTATAAAAATAATGACCTTTATGCAGCCATCTGCAGCCCTATGCAGTGCCTTCAAACTCAGATGTTCTTTGAGATTATTAATAGTAATAACATTATCTCAGTAATGTGAGAACTGTAGCTGTCCAGATTGAATGTCATCGGTAAAACTGCACTGGAAAATATGCCCATCTGTATTGGTCAAAGTTATAAATATTAAACCAAAGAATCACTTCTTCCATTTCAAATATTTCTCAAGCATTTTGAGCAAAATTCTGGAGAGTTGCTATCATCATAAAATTATTAGGATTATAGGGAAAGCAGTGAAGATGTATGAGCTAATATTTCACTAATTTTTTAAGTGTTGCTGCAGAATCATTAAAAGCTATTTGTTGCTTGCAAACTTTTTTTTATAAGCTTATCAAGTGTAGTAATAATAAACAAGAAATAATAAAAAATATTTATTTTAAGCAAATACCTGAACAGCTTTGTTGCTGTCAAAATAAGGAAGATTTAAATCTGCTGAACTATTTGTGTTTCTCCAGACCGATCAAAAATGCAATAGTTTTATTTCATTTACTTTGGTTCAGTTTCCAAAGATTTAGGACAGAAAATATTATCATTGTTTATTAGTATGAGTCTTATACAAATAAAAGTTATCAAAACATTTCTAGATTAAGTATAAAAATATTGTACATTATCATCATGTTTTTTGTTGCAAATAGCCTGAAATGAGATTTATCCTTCTACAGATATTTTATTTATAGCTTACTTGATTCAATTTTGGTATTACACTGTCATTTTCATTCCCTATAATAAGTTAATGCTATGCTGGAACTATTTAAAGGGATTATAATGTCAGTAAATTTTAAATCATGCTACTTGCCTAAGCTTATATTAATGAAATAATGCATGATGAGCACATCTGTGAAATCATGTGAAATCAAGTACATGAGTGGGCAAAAACCATCACCAGCAGCACCAACAAAACAGCCTGTAAAAGTTTAGTAACTGAAGAGCCACTTACTGCAATTATACTTCAGTTATTAGAGGAGGGAGAAGCATATTACAGAAACTGAAGTGAAATTCTGGCTCTGCAGAAAGTGTTTGGAAATTTATGTTGGCTTCAAAAATATGTCACTACTAAGTCTTATTCCTTCTGACTTTTCTGCTGACTCACTAAGCTTACTTGGTCAAGACATAGAACTTTTCATCCTATTTGGTTAAAAATTCTGACCTATCCTAGAAAGTTTGTTCAAAGCTGGGTCGGTAAACCATCTATTGTCTGTAAAACAGTTATAGACGATGCAATGAAAGATTGTCTTTGTATGAAATGTCCCATTTCTTCAAAATTTAAGTCAACAGCAAAAGAGTGTGTCCTGTGTTTGGTTTTGTTGCTTTTTCTTTTCCAGAGGAAACATGACTTTTTCACTGCAAAATTTGTTAATATTGTGAGGAGACATTACACAGAATAGAAATATTTATCTCAGAAGGGAGATGCTCAAAAGGACCTGATGCTGTAATAGAAAAGCTATTAGGTAGACATGAAGAAATAGAATATTCCAAAGTGTCTTTGTCATTATATCAGATCAAGGGTCTATATAAAGAATACTAGAAAAATAGACAAATACTTACTAAAGTGATTATATTCTCTATACTGAAGAGCTATCTTGTTAAACTCAGTGTTACAAGATATCCATAAATTCCAAAAGTTATGATAAGGACAAGTAACAGCTATTTATATGGATAACAGAACATTCTTAGTTAAAAAATAAAAATATTTCATGGATATTAGGATATGTGTTCTTGTAGGCGAGTGGATAAGACAGCTATTAATCATTCAGGAGCTGGGTAGAAGCTTAGAAACTTGTTTACAAATATGTGAACAATTAGAATTTAAAATCTCTTTATTGTTTTAGTCTTGAGAACTCTCTGAAGCAACTGATGATGGCCACTGCTTTTGATTGATCTGGATTGCCATTCTTCTCCCTTCTGTGATATACAGCATGTATTTTCCATATGAAACAATTATGCTTTCTGTCCAGGATCTTTACACTTACCATACTGTTTAAAAAGTTATACTATCTTCTTATTCATATATTTTTAGCACTAATCTCCTCATTCTGTCTAATAGCATGTAGTTTTTTTAGACTCTGTTTGCTAGGCTTAGTACCAATTAAAGCGCATTTATCTAAGTTACTGGTCTACATTACTGAGCTAGATTTTATAGAGATTTTTCTTGCATACATATATGTACCTACACATAAATATTGTCTATGCTGCATACATTTCTTAGTAGAATTTTCAGCCTATATAACATTTTCTGTTTCTCATTTGTTTTCACATATTATGAAGCTATTGTAATAAAACTGTAGCAACTTTTGCCACTGTAAGATTATTAATCTGTAACAATAGTAACAGTATAATAACTTATTATCATAGCACAACAGCAAAAAGATAGACTTTAATGATGTAATCTAGATGCACTCGTAGAAAATACCTAATATGAGAGTTTTTCATTTAACTTGTGAGAGACCTAAGGAGGTTAGCATTCAGACACTTGGTTTATGAGATTGTAATGTTTACTGGGGATACAGTGATGCCATAGACAGTGCTTTTTATTTCTAAAGCAACACATAAATATAAGCACATCGAACCTCCTAACCATGCTTTGAGTGACATATATTTAATTATCCCTATTGTAGGGAAAAAGATGAAGAGAGAAGTTTTTATAAGGCCTTCCAAGTAAGTTAAATTGGTCTCAGTGTCAAGGTTAGAACTCCATTACTGTGTTTTCAGTGGAGATGTCACTGAAAAATGCAAAGGCAGAAATACTAATAGAAACATGTATTTAAAAACTGATGTTCCTTCATCTGAGAACACAGCAAAAGTACGGGGAACATAAATTTCACCCTGGAAATCTGGAAGATTTGAAACAGTAATTCCTGAAGCATCTTTCACAATTGGAGAACATATGAAATGGAAGGAGAGAACAAGAAAGAAGTGATCATCTTTGTTATTGTGGCTAATGGCTGTTTGTCATAATCATGAATTTATAACACATTTTGAGACAAATATTTAAGAACATAGACATCTGTGAAAAATGCAATGAAATGCAATTTGCATTAGGCAGATATAGAGGAAGGAGTCATGCTAGGCTGATGGGTGTATTTAATAATTAGGTTTCTAGAAGAAAATAGTAGTGTACCTTCTCTATCTGGACTTCAAGAGGACATCTGATATGGTGAAATTATTTAGCCTGAGGAAGAGACTTAGAGGCTTATGAGACTTAGAAATGATTCGTTATCTAAGTGTAAAACAGCTTAAGGGAGGAGAGGTAAGAGAAGGAGTTATTTGTCTCTAGAACTATTATTATCAAAATTCCTCTAGCATTATCTTTGGAGCTGACAATTATTAGCATTTTAATTTAGGAATTTAGTTTATTAGGAATAAAATCAACCAATGCCACAAATTTAAGATAAGTTCTCATTAAAGTACAGCAATAATTTATAAAAAATATTTGACAGTTCTAAGACACGGAAGTAACAGATGTATGATGAAATTAAGCAAAACAAGTATAAAGGTATTCATATATTTATATTGTTAATTAACAAAAAGTTTAGCTTGCAAGCTAGGAAAACAGCAGATTGGAAGGGAGACTTGGATGTATGAGTCAATCACAAAAACACTTGTGTGACTTGGCCATGGCAGAGATAGACCAAGAAAGGAAAGAAAAGAAAGGGGAGAGAATGAGAGAAGGAAAACATCTTAGTACGTATGAAGCAAGGTAATTCCAGTAGGTAGTGAAAACTTGATGGTTAATAGTAGGAAGTGTTAATAATATTTGGAACATTAAAAAAAAAAAATGTTTGAACCAGAGCAGGTACACAGATCAGCTGCTTTGATAATTAGTGGAATGAAGAAGCTATTTTACATGAGGGGACTGAAAGAGCTGGGCTTAGACTAGCAAAATAATAGCTGAGAAAAAGTATGATTGCTTTCTATAAATAAATGGAGGGTGGGAGGAGTATGAGCTATTTTTGCTGAAGGACAAGGTTACACAAGAACAAATTAATATAAACTAGCTATGAATGCATTCATTCTGAAAATTCGTAAAAAGGATTTTAAGATGGAGCTCAAATGAGATGAATGGGATTATATGACATGATTACTTAGGATAGCAGGGAATTGAATTCACTGACCCAGGGTGTCTCCTCTAGTTCTACAGCATATGCTCACACAAATTGCAGTTCTGTGCTCAGACAGTAGATCACCTATTTCTGTGATTAGTTACTTCCGCTGCTGAGATCTTGTTCAACATTGTCTAAAGTCTCTTCAATTTTCATTTCCAGCAGTGATGCAGTCAGGGAGACAGTTTTGGATTTGTTTCTTTTTTTTTTCCTTCCTCCCTTCTCTCTCTGTCTTTTACGTGTAAGGGAAATAATGGTACACTACCACATTTTCAAGTGAATTTTCAGGTTTTATTTCATGTATTTTTGGCAAAGAAACAGATCAGGGTGCATGAAGGCAACAAAGTACGTGAAAGGTAGGTGGTAGACTTTCTGAGAAGGAATTATGTATGACTAGATATGAACAACAACCAGTTTTACAGCTACGGGAAGCACTACTTCAAATATGAGCAGTTATGTATACTCACATGTTACATTTTAATTTTGACATAAAAGGAATTAACAGCTACTTTGATTTAACATTAAAGAAGTATTTTATTTTAACAGACATATAGGAAACTCAAATACAAAGATGTAAATATTTCTCTGTAGATGTTTTTTGTATAAGTTCTTCTGATTCCACAGAATTTTCTTGGTCTCACAGATCACAGAGCTGATTCTATGAGCACCCTGGTGTTTGAAGTTCCACATTGGCTCAGGTGACCTAATTGGCTCAGGTAACTGAGATGATCAATGTGAATCTGCTCATCTTGGTGACTCAGATTTCTTTCTTGATGAATGGGATAGGCAGATTTATCTTATCAAGAACAATTGTTGATAATTTACCTAGAAGAACACATGTGTAAACTATGAACTAATACGTAAAATTGTCCCCGGGCCTTAAAGAATTAGCTTCATAGTCCTTCACCATGATGTTGCAAGAATGTATTAGCCAAAAGAAAATCATATATAATCATGGTAAAATGCCATACATAAAAAGACTCTTTACTAGAAAGAAAGTTTTGTCTTTGCCTTTCATTTGATATTGAAAAGTAAGAAAATCTTTGGCATACAGGTGAGTGATGTGGGAAAGTGGCAGCAGAAAGAAAGGGAATCTAGGAAGAATTAAAGTGCTAAACTTTATTCATTCACTGTGAGTTTTGAGGGCATTAGTGAGACAAAATGGTAAATCAGTCATAATGTTCAGAATTGCATCTCTGCCTTGCTGCTGAGTGTGTGATGGATCTGACTATGGTATTGTCAGGCATGTTAGAAAAATATCAAAGGAGTATGAGAGCAGCAATGCAGAAAAATTCAGACTTGTGTGTTGCATTATGCCCTGTCAGCCACAGTGAATGTGGCCTGACACAGCATGGTATTTGTACCCGGATGGTCTCAAGGGCTTAAAATTCTTAAAAGGAAAGTTTCTCCCAAGCTCATTTATTAAGAGTTCCATCTGAATAAGGAATGAAGGATGTAGCCCTTTAGAAACAATGGTGTTCCAAGAGATTCCTATGTCTTTGTCAATTTAAAATGATGGCAAGCAGTAGCAGCATATTTATAGTATAGCAATAACTGTATTAATAACTACCACATAACAGCTGAAAAACATTCCTTTTCTATCTGGGCATGTCGCCTTAGTACATTAGCAAAGGTTCAAGAACAGAAGATGACAGGCTTTCGTAGAGAATCATGCTGTTAAAATAACATTCTCTCCTTTGCCATAGCTTCTGGCATTGGAACCCACCATCCTGTCTAAATTGCTGACATCAGTGTAGTACAGCATTAATACTATGTCTTTAACCCCTTTGATACAATTTCTCTGGGTAAACCTGTAACAGATTTAGAAGAAAGGGAAAAAAACTTCACAGGAAAATATACACACTTGCATGCATACACACATATGCTGTACTTCTTTCAGACAAATTTCAGGACATAGACTTTAGATTTCATTTAGAACTCATCACTTGTTCATAATGATGATAGTTCTTTACTTTTCATTTATAAGTGAAAGAAAAAATTATATCCCATATGTTTAAAATGTCACCATTAAGAAAGTCCTGATAAAGTCCATCTACATCAATGTATTAATTTCAGTAAGAGCAGAGCTTAATGGGGAAGAGGAGAAGCACTCTTTAGCTGTTCCAGTAGAATTCTCTTTTGGTGACTGTAACTACTTTCTGTATATTGATCCTAAATCAAAGTTCTCCTCTATTTATTCTGTGAAACTTTTAAGTTACATTAGCTACTGTGAAACAGAGTCTTTGTCAGTTTTTGTAGCCATTTTATTCTGGTGATTCTTGATTTATAAATGAATACATCATAACTATAGATATGACTGAATGCAAAGTAAGAAGACAGCTAGAATGCTGTCTAGAATGCCAAGGCTTCTTGGTTTGCAAGTGGGCCAAACTGTTTGCAGTGTCAATTTATAAGTTATAGATAAATTTCTGAACTTCACTACAGCTGAAAGGGAAGTGAAAAACAAGCTATGATCAGTGATTTGAATGACCGTAGAGGCATCTTGAATGTTTGTTGGAAACAGGCAACACAGTCTATCACACAAATGATGACCAAATCTGAGTTTCTTAACCTAGAATCACAATGCTAATCACAACTCAGAGAACAGTCTCTTACATGTGAAGTTAATACTTAATTCTTCCTGTTCAACACATTAAGAAGCTGGCTTTTTTATAGAGCCCAAGGTAAATCTGTAATTCATTTCATCTTTGCTCTACATAAGTACCCTGCATTGCAGCACAGCTCTTCCAGGTGTAAAAAATACTTTCCAACACCATATACTGGAGATCCCCAGCCACACTGGGTCAGATTGGTTTAAATTTACCTTCTTTTCTGCCTATAAAATATCACTTCATTTAAAATCCATATTTTTGCAGGTCCCCATATTATGGAAATAATACATTCTGACATTTGTTTGTCTATAGTTAAAGGTAATAACATAGTAAAAAAGTTTATTAGATTTTCTGCCTTTGTCACCCAATTCACTGGCAGAAATTCTATTATATACAGTTTGGCGCAAAAGTATTCTTGGCATAATTCCATTAAATCTTTCTTTCTGTTTACATCAAATTCTGCTCACATGTAGGGGGTCTGATTTGGTATGGGATTTAACTTGCAAGATGTGGGGTAAGAGAAAGAAGTTGTTATAAGGTATGATAGCTTGCCAAGACTGATCTTCATCCGTGAACCTGTTTCCTTTGCTTTCAGTGCACATACAGTGAGAAGAGAGAGAGGCAAACAGAAAGAATTAACTTTTAGCCTGCAAAATTTTATTTAATATACAGCCAGCTATAACAAGAGACCATCTAGTTTAAAATATTATTTTTGACTTCTGTTTACTTGGAAAAGCACAGAGTTTTTCATATACATCTTCTTCCATGTTCCTTTTGCCATAACAAGGACAGACACATTTCTTTCCAAGAAGCCAATTACTCACTAAGAAAACACAGTATACAGATGGAAAGTATCACTTTGATTCATTCCTGGAAAATAATACCGTATCTTCCATTCTGCACCATCATGGATATGTATACCACTATTTGTGGAGGTGATGATAGGCTTCCTAAGCTGCTTGGATTTGTCACTCCTTTTCACACCAGCTCTATTTTTACCTTTTCAGGACCCGCTTGGAATCCAAGAACCCCATTCCTTTGCAAACCACAAACTTCTGCAGTGTTTCTGCTGTCCTCTATTGCAATTCCAGTTACAATTTGATTTCTCCTGGTTTGTTTTTTTTCATGTTTGTTAAGTCTTACTCCACCATCTTTTCAGTTCTTCCCTAAATTATAAAGGGTAGATGTCTACTGCAGGGCTTGGGGATTTAGCCAAAAGCTCCCATTAATGTTGCTGGAGATCATACATAAATGTGTGCAGCATAAAGTAATCTCTCCAATTTTTGTTGGAGGGTGATACAAGTGTGATTATTTTTTTTTCTCTGAAACCGTACTAAGAATGATAAGAATAAATACTTTTAAACAGCTTCTTATTTTAATATAGAGTAGAAAATATACTAAGATGCCTATACACTTTTCTGTATTTACCCATCTTGTCATTTTAGTGAGTAGAAAAGATTTGTTTTCACCATTTTCAATTATTAGTTATTGTAGTGCTGGTTTATCAGAATGAAAGCCGTCAACAATGAAAGTCTCTAATTATTCATAGAAAAAATACAGCACAAGCTCTATGAAAGCAGAAGTCATGTTTTTGTCCTCTCACACATAGATACTGTCTCAGTCTATCCTGCAACTAAGTCCAGAGGGACCTTTCAATGAATAAGTGGATAGTTTTATCTTCATGCATATTTCCTTTTTTGGCCTCACAAGGGGCCAGTCATTATAAATGGGAACCATGATTTTTGTGATGCACACCTGCCCAGTGATAGCTGCACTGGAGTCTTACTTGTTTCATACAGAAGTACCATCAGCTGGCAACAACTGTTGGGTCCAGCTGAGATTGGTTTGAAATAATATGCCAAAGTTTGAGGAATCTTGTATTCTATTTTCAAGTTTTTCAGCAAAGTAATTCCTCATAACTATATTAATGTCTACATTCTTTGTTCTTTTCAGAACAATATTTCCAGTTTAAACTTTTATAGGAGAAGGTCATGCAGAAATTCCTATAGATCTGTATGACTTTGATGTGGAAGCTAGGGTTAATTGCATTTGACTCCTACTACTTTGGGGCAATTCTGCACTGTTCTAGCTCTAAATCCTGATTATTTTCTAATTGACCCTCAAAAAAAAAAATATCTGTGAAAATGATGAATGTTGAATTTTATAATTTTAAAATGTTTTCTTCTGTAATAGTAATGACAAATAGAAGTCTTGAGATTTTCCAAGGCATCTTACTTCAGCCTTGATAAAATATATTTTTTTTTCAGACATACTGGTTAGTTAAAACAAGTTTTTCTGTCATTGGTAACTGTGAGACCTGAACTTGGCTATGTGAACATGGCTATAGCATGTTGTTCCCAGAATATATGCCTGGAAGGAAGACTGAGTCCACATCTTCATATATCCAAATCTACCTTTTCTCCCATCCTTGCTCTAGAGAGCCAGGGTGGGCTGTGGGAACCTGGCCAAGAGGAGGTGCGGTAGCTGATTATCTATTCCCCTGTTCAAAAAAGTGTGAGACTGGTTAGAATCAACTCTGAGTCATCTGGTCCCTGGTTAGCAGTAGGAAGATGCTGGTTTGTATGAACAATGAAAATATTATCCATGTATGAATATTTTTAAAATTCAATTTACAAT
>WUAM01000288.1:434451-476345 GCA_024336885.1 Actenoides hombroni
GGAAAAAAAAATTATTTCTTTTTTATGTAGGATTATTTGCTTCCTGTAAAATTGCTTAAAGCTCAATTTTTTCTCTCTCTCCCTCTTTTTTTTTTTTTTTTTTTTTTTTTTTTATATTTCTCCTTCTGTCCCTCTCAGGTTTTATTGTGGACTGCCTGTCTGCCTTCCTGAACTAGTTTGAGATGTCTGGTTTTGTATAAGCACAAAACGCTGATAAAAATACTGCTGTGATTCCTTGCAATAACAAGTGTGCTGAAAAGTGGCACAAGGACACATATCGATAAGGAATGCATTGCCTGAAATGCTTTGGCATATGTCAGATGGAATTTGCTTTTTGGCTGAAGGCCAACTTCAGGCTTCTGCACCTCTTAGGATCCACTTAAGAACTATTAGGAGAGTTTAAGTGGTGTGTGTCTCTTGTTGCCTGTCTGCACAGGTCTAAAGAACATCCACTGTGAAGCATTAACAGTAGAGGACTATGTTTTTTTTGCTCTACTGCTGGTAGGTATCATTTGTGGGCCTACTGGCAATTTTGATCTCACTGATGCAACCACACACAGACCTCAAAGGCTAAGGGGAGAAGTGGAAGAAAAGAAGCTGAATTGCTTCATTTGCTTTCTTCTGTCTTTGTCAGGATTCATTCAACATGACAGCTTTGAACTTCCTAAGTGAGATAATCTTAGGAGAGCTTTTTAAAAAAAGTTTTAGAGCAGTTACTGAGGAAATATAATGACAGAAAGTTTAGGGCAGAATACCGGGGGTTTATTCTGCTATGAGCTGCTTCTTAATAAACACACATAGATGGCAGGCTCTTTTCTGTCACTCTGTGCATTGTAGAGAGAATTAGACTTACTGCCATTGCTGTGTCCTCTTTCCTCTGTTCATAGTCAGAAGACTTGCTGTGCTGTATAGCATGTGAAACTATTTCTAGCTTCTGGAAATACGATGTCCATTTGGCTCTGCTATGTCTTTGTGCACCTCTTGTGTTGGCAGCATCTCTGCTCCTTCAAGGAAAGAGTAGAGCAGAAGGAACACCAAGAAACAATTTTAATCATAGCTGTAGTTGTAAACATCATTTCTTCTTCTTCTCTTCTCTGTATTTTCTTCCCCAAGGAACTGAGATGCTGCCAGAAATTAAAGGCAGCTAGTAGTTCCCTGGTTGACGTAAACTGTTGCAGCCAGTGTTTAAACTGTATTCTGTATTCCTTCATCTTGCAGGATCAGTCCTCTTGCTGGCTGACACTACCTTTATTTATCCCTTAAGACTTCTCACAGTCTTGTGGTTTTAACTCCCATGCCTCAGAATCATTGGGTTAGAAATGTCTATTTACTATTTCTAGCTTGTTCTTATTTCTCCTTGTACCTAAAACTGAAGCTGCACTGTATTAATTTCTGTGCAGTCCCATGCAGCCTCCCTTTCTCAAAGAACTTTGACGTTAAATGGGAAATCTGAATGACCACAGGGGAAAGGTAGTATTGTACCCATTCCCCAAAGGAGAACCAAACTGGAGCAAAGTGCCAAAAAAATGTGCCCTCTGTCAGAATCAGGAATAGGGATTCAAATATCCATTACACCAGATAAATTCTTTAATCCCACCACCTCTCCTATTTTCCTCAATCCTTTTGTTCTTCAGTTGTGTACAGTCTTAAGCATATGTTCTTGGCCCTAAGTGATCCTGCTTTGACAGGGGAGTTGGACTTGATGATCTCTACAGGTCACTTCCAACCCCTAACATTCTGTGATTCTGTGATCAATACTGATAATGGACAACAGGACCCTCTCACTGAAAACACTGATTTTCATACAGAGTTACTGGAAGCCTGAATGAAATTGAACAAAAAATAAATGGCAAAACCAAACAAAAGTAACTGAAGAAGAAAAATAAATCTGTAAATGGTCCATATCCTTCATAAACTGTTCTCCCCTACTGCCTCTGGTGTTCCTTTCCTCTCAGTACTCTAAGGAAAATCACTGGGTTTACTGATGTCCAGATAAACAGTGCATTTTGAAAGAATGCCACCATATGCTGGATGTTTTGGTCCTTCTATGAAATAGTTACTGCTACATCTTTAGTGTTTTATATTTCTGTAAAATTAAAATTTTTACTCTAATGATATGTAGGAGCACAAGGTGTTTCCTGTAGGAAATGTTCTACTGTCATCCCAGAGTAGTAAGAATATTGCACTTTCTCCACCCGTGCATACAGAAAAGTATAATTGGATCACTGGGAAAAGATAATAAATCCAGATCCCCAGACCCTTGTCAGGCTCTATTGATGCTGAGATATTGTACAGTTGATAAATAATTCAGCTATTTAGCTGAATAAGGATTTCAGAGGTGTATCTGTACATTCTTCATCCATCATTTTAGTATCTTTCCTGTTTTCTGTTAACTGGCAATCTGATGGCAATGATTTAAAAAAAAAAAAAAATGTTTGATAACTTTCTGTTTGCCTGTTACAGAGACTGTCATATAAGCAAGATTTGTTCTCTAGCCAGGGAACATCTTTTGTTCAGCGACCCCGTAAGTAACTGCACCATATGTGACAGGTTCTCTGTAGCAGTTAGGATGAAAATGACTTTATAAATATATCTTGATAGTTTCTTAGCAGTGTTTATAGAGTAATTCTTAGTACTGTGACAGAGCAGCATGCGAAGTAAGTAATATTAAAAAGGGAAGGCGAGTTCTCCATCTGGCTTTGTTGTAAAGATGAACGTATGATGACACTTTCAGCTTTACTTATATCAAGGTGCCTAAGAGGTTGAGGGGCATCTAGGACCATATTTTCTCCTTGGGCTCTGTGCTAGAAATAGGGAAGGTAAAAACATAGCAGCCCACACTCATTTGCCTAAGATCCTAAAGATACCCCCCAAAGTAATGTGACACCATGCAGAATCTCATCAATGATATAGCCCCATGCAACACATTGAAAATGTGTCAAGATGTTGTCTCCACAGAAGCAATGTTTAGTCACTTAGGTCACTAAAAGCATCTTTTTCAAATTATCCACAGATATTTTGCCAGGCTGCCCACACATCTCTAGATAAAAGCAAACTGTTTGCTTCACAGTGTAGAATAATTTATAGGTAAGGACCAATTTGCTTGTGAAGAAACAACAGGTTGCCTTCATTTTTTCTTAGTACAAAATGCATTATGCTAAACACAATACAGAATACTTGTATTCCAAAAGAAGAATTATTTTAAATTAGTTTAGTATTATTGGTTTTTCTCAAACAGATGTGTCCAGTTTTTGTCACAGAAAACTGTAAGCACTCTGGGAAAAGGTCAAGAAAGCAAACAAAAAATATCTTCCTTTTCATTTTACTATATTAAATGCAGCTCTCCAGAGACAGATAATTCCACAACAACTTTCATGGGTTTAAAATGTGGAAAGGAAATGCTATTTTCTGAATGCTCTCATGAAATGAAATTGTGTCAAAACTTACCTTTATTGGGTAAAAGGATCAATTTTTTACTCCTCATTCCTTTTTTCTTTCTCTGCCTCTGGTCATAAATGATCAGAAAACACTGGGCCTCAGGCACATTTTCTACTGAAAACATAATCAAACCTGACAAATCTCTGTGAGAGATTTTGGCTTCGGTGAAATCATATATTTTAATGAAACTGCATTTTGCTGAAATGTTCCAGATAACTCCTCATGTAAGATGATTTTCATCTGCCATTTCCATTCTCTCAATACAGCTTTACATCATCACATAATTCATTTCTGAGTTTATGGAGTCCTAGATGGGATACATCAAAACTATTTCACCTAAGATATGAGATCAGTTCTTTGTGGATAAAAGACTAGGGAATTAATTCACTGCCATACAAAATAAATTGTTCTCACTTCTTGACAAATTTGTTAAGTTTTGAAGAGTGCAGCATTAGACTGGTGAAAAATTAGACTAGGCCTTGGGGGAAGGTTAATGAAGACACCAATAGTCCTTTGCTAGTAGGTGCAATACTCCATTTAATATGAGTCCTGGAGGTGATCATCTGTTCCTCTTTGCCCACTGGAGTGAAAATATCATGATGGTCACCATCTGGAGTAAAGCAATTTAATAATGAAAGTAGGGATATTTCCTTATAAATAGATGCTTGGACTATCAATGACTTTGGGCTGCCTTGAAGTCCTGCACAACTCAGAGGCTTGTGTTCGTGAAAAACCTGGAGTTCTGCATGCTTCCTTCTTCCTTGTGTTCTATGAGGGAGTCCTTCCTGCTTGTTCACAGGCACTGAAGACTTTGCTCTTTCAATTTGCCATGTGTGTCCTCATTAACTTTTACTCTGACAGATACAGTAAGATGAGTAGTTTTTGACAATTCCTACATTAGAATTCAGGACTCCACAGGCAGGAAGTCCTTAATGGCAGTTTTCCATTTCTAGAACTTTCCTTCAAGACCTTTGACATGGTGCTCCACGACATCGTTCTAAGTTGGAGAGATGTGGATTCAATGGCTGGGCTATTCAATGGATAAAGAATTGGCTGGATGGTCTCATTCAGAGGGTAGTGGTTAATTGATCAATGTCCAGATGTAGATGGGTGACAAATGGTGTTCCTCAGGGGTCCAAGCTGGGACCAGTGCTGTCTAATATCTTCATCAATGATATAGAGTGTGGGATTAAGGGCACCCTCAGCAAGTTTGCGGGTGACTCCAAGCTGAATGGTGTGGTTGATATGCCAGAGGGATAGCATGTCATCTAGAGTGACCTGAACAGTCTGGAGAGGTGAGCCCAAGTGAACCTTGTGAGGTTCAACAAGACCAAGTGCAGGGTCCTGCACTTGGGTCGGAACAATACTCATTATCAATACAGGCTGGAGGATGATGTGATAGAGAGCAGTCCTACAGAGAAGGACTTGGGGATACTGGTGGACAAAAAGCTGGACATGAGTCAACAATGTGCACTTGGAGCTCTGAAGGTCAATCACATCCTGGGCTGCATCAGAAGAATCATGGCCAGCAGATTGAGAGGCAATTCTGCCACTCTGCTCTGCTCTGGTGAGACCTCACCTGGAATAACGTGTCCAGATCTGAAGCCCTCAACACAAGAAGGATATGGACCTGATGGAGTGGGTCCAGGGGAGGGTCACCTCTCCTGTGAAGACAGGCTGAGACAGTTTGGGTTGTTCAGCCTGGAGAAGAAAAAGTTCTGGGGAGACCTTACAGTAGCCTTACAGTACCTGTAGAGGGCCCATAAAAAAGCAGGGGAGAGACTGTTTACAAGGACATGTAGCAATAGGATGAGGGGCAATGGTTTTAAACTAGAGAAGGGTAGATTTAGTTTGGACATTAGGAAGATGTTCTTTACTATGAGGGTAGTGGAACACTGGAACAGGTTGCCCAGGGAGGTGATGGAGGCCCCATCCCTGGAGACGTTCAAGATGAGGCTTGATGAGGATCTGAGCAACCTGATCTAGTTGAGGATGTCCCTGTTCACTGCAGGGGTTTGGGCTAGATGACCTTTAAAGGTTTCTTCCAGCCCAATGCATTCTATATTTCTATGATTCTGCCAGAAGCGGAAATGATCAATAGCAAAGGTCTATGCAAGATTAATCTGTGCAGACAGGCATTCAGATTTGACTGGCTGGTATGACAAAACAAAAGATATATTTGGATGGAGAGCACAACATCATACAATGATGCTGCCAGCAGTAGGATGTGCATGATTTCTATGCTGTTTCTATTAGATGTTCTATAGTCTTTCTTTTTTTTTTGATTATTAAAAATAGTCATGTTCCTGACATACATTGACAAAAATTGTAGAGATTAATTTTTTTGTCACAGACTGAAAACACAAATGTTTCTCGGATCAGAGGTATGTTAATTGTAATACAGTCTTGATGAAGTTATGCAACATCAAGTTTTGAGAATATTCTGACATAAATAAAAAAATGTTAAAGTAAAAGCAGGAATGAAGATATGTTAGTCTAGGCAGGCTTTATTCTTCACATCTGAACTTTGGCACTTCAGTGCCCTTGTATGGACTGGTTGGAGAAGCTGAGTACAATGTGTGGCACATCATGGTGCCCCTTGGGATGAAGGGCAGCCTTGAATCCATGACTCCACCTGAGGCCATTGTTCTTGTAGCTATTTTATTCCAGCTTCCTGGAGTATAGTGACTGCTTTAGTGATTATGTCTTGTAGCTTGCTCTCTCTTTTGACCTGTCACTGGTTTCTACTAACATGTAAAAGGAGAAGAATCTGCTGTAGTGGAGCTGTATCCCTCACAAACCTCTGTCTCCTTTTTTTTGCATTGCTAATTCTCTTTTCCCTCTTCCCTCTTGCATGACTCCTCATACCTATGCAATAATTGCACTCTGTAGTAACCCACAAGTAAAAGACATAATTGAACCATGAAGCACAAGGTTCAAGCTTTAATTCAAGCATGAATTCACGGTGGGAATAATGTTCATTATTGGAATATAGAAATACTCGTTTTCTCAGAAACAAAGTGCTATACTGCTTGCTTTGTCAAGTATGTCACAGAGACTGTCAAACACGCCAGCAATCACTGGCCATCTGAGTCATCTGTGAGAAGTTTGTGCATATGTGTGCTGATGCCCAAGTGGGAAGGAAACGAGTCTCACATTTGTTCAATTATTTGTTTATTCAGAGGAAAGTTTCCTGCTCTCTTAGCTCCCTCTCCTGGCTGTCAGGAATTGCTCTCTGTCGTATTATTGACTGACAAGAACCTGTACACGACCCGAATTTCCAAAGACAAAGCTTTTGTTGATTACAATCTCATGCCTTTTAAAAAGGGATTTCCTGAAGCCTGCATCCTTCTGGGAAGTGTATCTGCTTAATAATTTGCAGGAATGTAGCTGGAAAGGGATAAAAGGCTTGGAGAAGTGAAAGGTTAGAGAAGAGCAAGGGGGAGAAGGATAGCAAATGATGTCTTTACACCCATTGTTGCCTACCACTCCCTAAACTTTCTCCTATCTTCACCAAAGAGGATCCAAATCCATTTCACTTACCTCCAACAGGATGCCTGATCTGAGCTTTTGAGAGTAATACATAAGTGCAAATTGAGAGGCAAAACCAGGAATGTCCTGATCAGAGAATTAAAGAACAGGTGGCAGAAGAGCTCATTTGTGTACATATGCTGAATCACTTTGCTAACAGTATTTCAAAGGTAATGATGTTTCTCTGCCAAAAAATGTCCATATAGACTTCATAGTGTCTGTAACAGTGTACAGAGACACTTTAAGGTTTCCTTCCAGTACTAGCTATTGATCATTATCATGGCATTAATATTCACTTTAGAATGGGGCACCAAGAATGGTTTCTTATCTCCCTTTTCACCTCTTTTTCTGCCTCCTTACCTCTTCCTCATACATAATACACACTCATAACTATGAAGCAGCCGAGCATGCAAAAGGGTTTCCTGGAAAAGTATTTTGGGGTTTTTTGGGTCATTTTCTCCATGTTTTTAATGCAGAGATTGTATCCTCATATTAAATTTTGAACACAAAGTTCAAACTAAAGTAACTTTTAGAGAAACATATACAGTAAACCATCACCTAAGTTTCCTAATCAATTTAACAGAAAAAAAAAAAAAAAAGCAGGATATTCATTCATATGCAGATACGAATTCTGTTTATGTGGAAAAATTCTATTTGTTAGGTATTGTTTCTAATTATTTTTGTTACCAAATGGTAGAAATTCAGGGACATTTTTCCTAAGCACTAAGATCTCTGTACAAGTTTTCAGAGGAATGGAATTAGGTTTAGTTTCTGTTGTCATTCAATTCTAGACATAATAACCCTGTACTTACTGTATATTATAATTATGTAGAGTAAGATTATGACTTGATTATGACCTTGGTCTGCAGTAGAGCCCAGAAAATTTATACCAAATGGGTCTGTGCTAAATGAGAGTCACTGACTGGTAATAGTGAAAAAAGTAGATATGACCATTTGGTTTTGGTTTTGCTTGCCTTTCAATTCATGTTGCATGTCACGCAGATTCATATAAAATGGATGAACTGCCAGGAAAAGTGGTGTTTAGAATATCAGAAAAAAAAACATAGATTCCTAGGACTTATTTTTTATTATTTTCAGGATTCCTTGAAGCCTTTAAGGAAAGAGTAGCCAAGTGTTGTTAATCTTATTCCCCCTAAAAACTTAATTACCTTAATATAAAGCAAGGGAAGACCAATGAAAAGGGACAACTTGGCTTTAGAGAACAACAATGTTCTTATAACATAGGGTTGTAAGCCCTCATATGTAGGCTGTGCTCCATATGCTGTGTCCTCCCTTTTTTCTCTGTTAGCTCCTCTGAACATTTAATACGTTCACAGGCAGCCTCAGGGTCCTTGACTGTTACACCTGGGACTGCATGTTTGGAAGACTGCAGCATGAAAGCTGGGGAGGATGGCCCTGAGGGCAACTTTGGAGCTTTTTTAGATGCCATAGACACAGCCACTGGGGCAATACTGGTCAGTGAGGTAGGAAAGAGTTCCATAAGCAGACTGATAGTGGGTTGTTGGGATTTTTTTTCATAGACACCACAAACTGAGTAGCATTTTCACAAATATATTAATTATTGAAACACGTTTGTTTATTACAGTGAAATTATTTCATGGCTATTCACAGCAGAATGACTAAATCTTCAGGTTGTGTGTATGGTTCTGACACTTGAAGGGGAGACTGATAAAACCTTCACCTTTCCAACTTGCAACCTGATGTTTCAGACTTTAAATACTTTAATAAAAATACCTAGAAGGAGCTGTTTGGTTCCAGCACTGAACAAAGCAAATTTGAAATTTTTACCGAGTACATGAAGCCAGAATTGTTCTTCTTCAGCTAGCATTAATCATGCCAAAATAGAATTCAAATAAGGCAGGTTTGAGAAAAGACAGGGAGATGAACATGTTGTTCAGAAATTCCTCTTAAGATATGAAAGGGAACATTTCCATTCATGTCAGGAACTCAGTCCACTAAGCCAAAATTTTAGACATGGCCACCTAAAACATATACATATGTCCTCATCTATTCCAATGTGCTTTTCTCAGCTTTATTATATCATTCCTTAAATCCTAATGGGCTTTAATATCCTGGCTGAAGTAAGACAGGAAATGTCCTAGACACCTGGGAGAAGTGGCTTGTGCTCTGTAGAGGATATAATGAGAAATAATAGAAATCAAGTGTACAGGGTAAGGACATAGAAACAAAAATTATCAAGATGACAATGGGCAGATGTGTTATTACTGGGGCATTTGCTTGTTCATTTCTTTAATTTTAGGTTAATAGCAATGGATTCCCTTACCCTCATCCTCTCTTTCTAGATTGGTTTTTAGAATTTCTGGCTTCAGAATAAGCAAAGTCACTGCCATCAACAGTTTATGAGTCAATTCCCAAGATTTACAAGCATGAGAACTAGGGATTGCACTTAATTTTTCCACTTCCAAAACTCTACTTGTGCAAATGGCTAGTTCATTCACAGAGAGACTCAGTTCAGTTCTTGTAAAAATATTGAAAACATAGAACTTGCTTTAGGAAGCCAGCATGGCAGGGATGGGGAGAAAGCTCAATTAACTGCCTTCACTTGTGGCAGTTTGCTAAAGAACAAACTATTTTAGCTTTTCAGCCTTCTAGAGTTTGCATAGGATGCTTTTCAGAGTTTCTTTTTTAAATCAAGCAGGTTGTTCTACTCTTCAGTCTCTTCAGTGTTTTTGAGGCAGAGGTGTCTAATGCAAGGGAAAAACTCACTTTTTCATTAGAGTCACTTTTTTGCTGAAAAAGACTACATCTGTGACCCCAAATATGAGTTATTATTAACCAGTTGTAAAAAACTACTGTCTCAAAGCTGTTCCAAAAAAATTTAAACACATTCAATTGTATCCTTGCTTTCTCATTCCTGCCCTCTGTCACACCACAGTAAACCCCAAAGTTGTAAATATCTAATTAGATTTGTCCTAGTGCTCTTGTTTAATACAATCAACAGTAGTTACCAATGCATATTTTCTGTACTGAGCTTTATATTATTGGCTTATTAAGGACTGATAACTGGAGATTAGTATAGTGCCATTAATAAAAGGAGTCACTTTCTCACCATCCTAATGGGAGAAAACAGTAGGAAAGTTTTAACATATTTCTAAAGGCAAAATCCATGTAACAATAAAAAAGTGATGAACTCCACAGTGCCAGCTTCCAAAGTGCTGATATGTTTAAGTGACTGTCCAGTCAAAGCTCTCTTGTAATATCTAATGAGAAGTGCTGTATGTTTGACCCAATTTGCTAGAATCATTACTGAAAATTTTTATTCAGATGCCACATTTGCAGAGTCCTAGAATAAAGTGAACTCATAAATCAGTTTTAATATGACATTCTCTCCTTAGGAGATCCCCAGCAAGCCAGGAGCTGCAGCTGCCTGTGGCTGCATTGTCCTCAGCTGGGTTTTCTATCATACCTGGGAGTCAAATAAAACCTAATCAGCAATTGGACTTGTGATCAAAAGAGAGCTCAGTGCAGGGTATTGGCCCTGTTAGGAAGTGAGGACTGTCTCTCTCTGATGATGGAAACGTTGAGAAAACCACTATTATTACTCTGTGTGGTCCCAAACATCTCAGAGGAGGCTGTGCACATCCTTTCTAATTTTAAAAAGACAGTGTCATGACAGATCAGAGCAGTATCATGTAGATGGGAGCCAGGCCATATTAAAGGAGGATAAACTGTCACACTTGGCTCATGATAGAATATAATCCTGTTAGAGTTTCTCTACAGTATCACGTCATCTTTCATAATTGAAAAGAAACCACTTTTGAATGAAACATGTCTGCAAGAGAGAAAACCTTGGAAGTGGGGTAGTTAATCTGACTGTTTCTAGAAAAGGACAACACCTGGTATGGACTACATTACAGTATATGTACAGTTACTATTTGAACTCATAATGATAAGCGACGTGACTATTAAGGGTCTCACTTTTTATTTCCAGCTGTTCTAGTTTTGACACTGATACCTGATGATATTCCAGATAAATATAGTAATCTGCAAGTGCAAGGTTGCAGTGTTATAGGAGTCTGACTCTTAAAGAGACTTTCTGTGGTGTCAGTCCATGGGGTTCCCCAAAGCAGCATTTGGGACATGTTATAAACTGCACAGTTGTAGCAGAAGAACACGCTTTCATGTACTCCAGAATTACATTCTTTTTTCTGCATTACCTGGATGGTCTATAACTACTTAAATAAAGGAAAAAAGGATTTTTAAACACTATTTCTGTTCACTGAAATTCTATTTTCCTGAAATCCCATCCAATGAGTTTTGATCTGGCTAAATAAAATCTGGAAAAAAAATGTGCTTGTGTAACTGCAGTTCAAGAACTGAGATCTACACATGCTTGTTACTTGTCAAGGTTTATATCCTTCATGAGGTTCAAGTATGTAAAATGCAGCATTTTTTTCAGTAATTGGAGACAAAGTATAACAAGACAAGATAACATCATGCAATACGTTATTTTTCATTGCATACTTTAGAGAATTTAATTATTTGGTTATGTATATGAATAATAAATAGTAGCTGGGAATGTAAAAGTTAAAAAGTACATTTTAAAGATGAAAATATAGATAAAGAACTAATCTATACTACAGCTAACAGATTTATTTATGTGGCCATTCACAGACAACTGTGTAGCAGAAATAAAAAAAGTTTCTAACCTTTATGGTTTCAAAAAAGTGCTTTTTCACAAAACTGCTGTAGTTTGATCTGCTATCCTAAAACAATAACTTAGCAGATGTGAGCCTGTTTCATTTAGTGGAAAGCTAATTCTGAAGTCTGTTGGCAGCACAGTTCACATCAGAAACAATATGGAGATGATAGTTTTAGCAAATACATGCCTTACAGTGCTGTGTTTTGTGTTTATGGATTACCATACTTATTTAAAAGACTCTCTTCATAAATAGCTAATTCACTGTAGTTAGGTGCAGTAATCTGGAAGTATGCACTCATTTGGAGAATATATATAATGACATTACAGAAATAGAAACAGAACATTCCAGAATCTGGTAGGAAATTAAAAAAACCAACAGAGTGCTATTAAATAATATAGCCCAGAGTCTACTCCATCAGGCATCAGCAAATAGCATTCATTGAAGTCAGTGGTTCTGCAAAAGAAAAAAAATACCTGAGCAAAGATTTCCAGTTAAACAGGTTAATTTTAGGTTTGTAAAATGTTTTAGTTCTCAAATTTGAAACAGAATGTGAGAGGACAAAGACTGGAGGTACAATATGCAAACACAAGTGATAGATCTAGCCTTAACTGAAGTCACTGAAAGTCCTTCAGTCACTGCAATGACTTTGTATCAAATCTATTTCTAGACTATTTCACAGCAATATTAAACTAATGTTTAATATTAATTCTTTTTTTTTCCAGAAAGTCATAAAGAGCACAGCCTTAGAATAGTCTTCCAATGGGCTTGATCTTTCCTATTAAACATTTCATGCTATTCAGCTTTTCTGTTCTCTTCTCTTTTTCAGACAGGCCAGATGTGGCAAAGAGCTGATATGAGGACTTTGCAGACTTCAGAAAGCTGAGTGTAACACCAACAGACTTCAGTGAAAGGAAATATTATCCCTCCAAGCAACTCATACACAGATGACTTTTGGTAGCTTTAAATTAACCTGTTGCTCACCTGCAAAGACATGGATATTATTTCTTTCAGCGCACATGGAAGAAGGCAACAAACTCTGTAACCCTGGCTAATAAGACTGTAGCTTTCTTAGTAAAAGTAGGACGTAGGCAAATTATAAAAGGATTATTTTATATTTAGCCTCCTGGACTTCAACTCTGGCCTGAACACTGAACATAAATAGAAGCCAATTTTAATGACCTGAGATTTTGCTACCTGTGCTTTATTATTGTTATCAGTTCTTTATCTCTTTGGTACTTTATTTCTTTAAATTAGAAATGGGTTTGTGGACTAGAGTGTGGCCCACAGATTGGGCTGTTCTCATGAAATCATGGCTTATCTTTTCCCTGGGGCTCTACATGCAGGTCTCAAAAATTTTGGCCTGCCCAAAAGTGTGCCGCTGTGACCGAAACTTTGTCTACTGTAATGAGCGAAGCTTGACCTCAGTGCCTCTTGGGATACCGGAGGGTGTAACCGTCCTCTACCTCCATAATAACCAAATTAATAATGCTGGATTTCCTGCAGAGTTGCACAATGTCCAGTCTGTGCACACAGTCTACCTGTATGGCAACCAGTTGGATGAATTCCCCATGAACCTGCCCAAGAATGTCAGGGTTCTCCACCTGCAGGAAAACAACATTCAGACCATTTCTCGGGCTGCCCTTGCTCAACTTTTGAAGCTGGAAGAACTGCATCTAGATGACAACTCCATCTCCACTGTTGGCGTTGAGGATGGGGCATTCCGGGAAGCCATTAGCCTCAAGCTTCTGTTCTTGTCTAAGAATCACTTAAGCAGTGTACCAGTAGGCCTTCCAGTGGACTTACAAGAACTTCGAGTAGATGAGAACCGAATTGCTGTCATTTCAGACCTGGCCTTCCAGAATCTTACAAGCCTGGAGCGTCTGATTGTGGATGGCAATCTCCTTACTAATAAAGGCATAGCTGAAGGTACCTTCAGCCACCTCTCCAAGCTCAAGGAATTCTCAATAGTGCGGAATTCACTAATCTACCCTCCTCCTGACCTTCCAGGTACACATCTGCTAAGGCTCTACTTGCAGGACAACCAGATAACCCATATACCACTTACAGCCTTTTCAAACCTCCACAAGCTGGAACGTCTTGATATTTCCAACAACCAACTTCGGATGTTGGTAAAGGGGGTATTTGATAATCTCCACAACCTGAGGCAACTCACTGTAAGGAATAATCCCTGGTTGTGTGACTGCAGTATTAAGTGGGTCACTGAATGGCTGAAATTTATTCCCTCTTCCATCAATGTACGGGGTTTTATGTGCCAGGGACCAGAGCAAGTCCGAGGTATGGCAGTCAGGGAGCTCAATATGAATATGTTGTCATGCCCCACCACAGCCCCTGATCTGCCACTTATCATCACCCCAGTCCCAGCTACAGCCATGCCAACTACATTAGTTCCCACCTCATCAGTTCTTCCCCCAGGTAGCAAATATAATCCTCTCACTCCTACCATAGTCACACTCCCCACTGTGCCTGACAGGGAGGACAGAGAAAGGGTGACGCCTCCTATATCTGAACGGATTCAACTCTCCATCCATTTTGTGAATGACACCTGCATCCAAGTTAACTGGATGTCTCTTTTTACTGTGATGGCATATAAACTTACATGGGTTAAAATGGGCCATAGTCTGGTTGGAGGGATTGTTCAGGAAAGAATAGTTAGTGGTGAGAAGAAACACTTAAGCTTGGTAAATCTGGAGCCCAAATCCACCTATCGAATTTGTTTGGTTCCACTGGATACTTATAACAATTACAGAAATGGAGAAGACACTGTCTGTTCAGAAGCCACAACCAAGGCTTCCTTTTTGAGCAATGGCAGCAACATCCCCTCCAGCCATGAGCAGACGACTTCTCAGAACCTGGGCTCCCCATTTCTGCTGGCAGGGTTGATTGGGGGTGCAGTAATATTTGTCTTCGTGGTCCTGCTCAGCATTTTTTGCTGGCACATGCACAAAAAAGGGCGTTACACCTCCCAGAAGTGGAAATATAACCGGGGCCGTCGGAAAGATGACTACTGTGAGGCAGGGACCAAGAAGGACAACTCCATCCTGGAGATGACGGAAACCAGCTTCCAGATTGTCTCCTTAAATAATGATCAGCTCCTTAAAGGAGATTTCAGACTGCAGCCCATTTATACCCCAAATGGGGGCATTAACTACACAGACTGCCACATCCCCAACAACATGCGATACTGCAACAGCAATGTCTCAGATCTGGAGCACTGTCATACATGATAGTGAGGGAAGATGGGGGAATGTAGGACAAAGAGAAAACTCTGGAAAAAATAACCCCCAACAACAATGAAAAATTACATTTGATAAATGTTTCACAGATGCATTTATGCATTTGAATACTCTGTAATTTATACGGTGTACTATATAATGGGATTTAAAAAAAGTGCTATCTTTTCTATTTCAAGTTAATTGCAAATGGTTTTGTAACTCTTTGCTTTTTAAATCTTTAAAAATTATTGCTAAGTACTGTACAGGGTTGTACAATGAGAACCCAACATCATGGCAAAGGAAAGAATGACTCATTCTTCAAACATTAACCACTTTGCTGTCGAAGCTGTCTGAGGGGTGTTAAGTTTCTAGATGTCCTGTAATAAAGGAAAATAAGTGCATATTAAAACAGGGTCACTAGGAATGCATGAAAGCAATTCAGATAAAATGGGAACAAGCCTTCTGATTTGAATCTGTCAGTTGCTGTTGAGCTTCAAACAATTGGAACTACTTCTGTTCCCCTTTGTCAGTTCTGCATTTCCTACCTCCAACTGAAAGATGGAGTTCCGAGTGCTGCCAAAAAAAGTCAGCTTCCTTGTTTGATTAATTTTCTCCCAGTATACTTGGAATAGGAAAGGTAGACAGAGCTCAGTGTCAACTCAAAGTGACCTTGATTCGTATTTGCAAAAGCTACTCTGAACATGTCCCCCAGTGCTATATACTTTTGTGATAGAAACTGTGCCTGCTTTTTATTAAGATGCTTTAGGCATTCTCTGACCCTTCTCAGTGGGTGATGCAGGTTATCATTATGTAACAGATAGCTGCCGTTAAGTTGCACCTCACTTTAATAGAGCAGCAGTTGTTAACACAGCATGTTCAGGTAAATCTTGAATGAGGGAAATTCTGAGTGCTCCCAGCTCTGCAATATTCATGTGGAATTTGGAATCTAAAAGTGTAAATAGCTAAAAACCTGATGCAAAATATGATGCCAATGGAAAGGTTGCTAATGACTTGTCTAGTTCAAGTCCTGTTTGCTTTAGGGGTCTGAGTTATATTCAGTATGCAGAAGTAAGAAAAAAAAAATACAAACAGGGAAACAAGTAAGAAAGATATTTTTTAAATGTATTTATTATTGGAAAAGCCTCATGGCCTATTATGAACTGAAATATGTTCAGCAGGGAAAATCAAGTGTAAATCCTGGTTGCTTTTGTTGTTTGTTTTTTTTTTTTTTCCCCATTCAAGTATACAGAGTTGGATATTAACTAAGAATTTGATTAGCTGAGGAATTTTGAGAATACAAGTGCACACTGTCCCTCTGAATTATCCTTCTTTTATCTTAAGCTTTTGGAGTTTTCCACAATGGTCTGTGCTTTAAAAGCAGTAAGTGGGCTTGGAATTTACTTTTATATTCCCTCAAATTCTTTCACTGGAATACCTTCTGAGTCCTTGAGCTTTACTTACTTACATTATGAGAAACATCATGCTTGTATTAAAACCATGATGCTGCTCTCAAAACTATATAATGTTGCAGCCACTCCATGGATTCTGTGACAGACAAGAACTCTGGATTTCATGCCAGCTTAGTGGTGGAATCTAATTCTTTCTTCCAGTTTGTTTGGTTTCTAATGTGGCTCACTTTCCCTTGAGCTTGGGAAGAAGCAAAAGTTCACAACAAAGAGAAAAATAGAGAAAGGCAAAACTTTCCTGAGAGTAGGGAACCAAAGAGAAAACTTTTTACAGTGACAAACTAGAAATTGTTAGAAGTGGATTGGAAGTACTTTCACTGTGGAATGCTTAGACTTTTCACTCTATGAGGCTGCTTATGTTGGGAGAGAGGGTTATAATCCTTTCCTTTGCTCATTTCACTCAACCCATTCTTGAAATCCAGCAGTCTATGAGTGTGCAGTTTCTGTAGATCAAATCTCATGATAACACTCATTTTCTGCAATGGCAAAATGAATCCAATTATAATTGATGGCAAAGTACAACCATTGTATAAGGAACTGCATCTTTCCCCAACTCCTTTTATAATTACATTTTGAAATTCCACTCTATATTCTGTATATTTGCTATTTTATCCAGCTAACAGGTATTTTAGGCAACCTGTGTGGCTACTGTAATGGTAAAGTCACTGAAATTTTGCTGAATAAAATGCTGCCATGTGATTTCAAATGGTGTAATTCTAGGTAGAAACATCTATGCAAAGTGTTTTTTCTTGTCATCTGTTTACTGAAAATTATGATGAGAAGGTTGATACTTTTGTTTTGTTTGTTTAATATATTTTATGTGCCAAAACCCACAAGACATGCAGCAAATAGTAGCGCTTCCACACACTTCCATTGCATGCTGGAGTTTGTTTGAAATTAAGTCAAGCCAGAGATTCCCATTGGGTGTGGATGTAATATTTAATTTCACTGAAATAGCTACCTGTATGTTGATTTCAAAAGGCATCCTTTGAAAGTACACACTTCCTAGAATTTGATAATTCAGTGATTGGTACTGGAGGAATCTTTGTCCTCCTCGATGAACATCATCTTTTCTAGGCCTCAGGATATCATAGTTTCAAGATGAGCTAGACGCCTTATTTGTAGCAAATGACTTATTCAGGGAGTTGAGCTGTACTGCAGGTACAGATCAACAAGCCCAAACCGATGACAAGAATTGTGGTTACTCTCCTAATAGGGTGAAAACAGAAGGCATTCACAAACTGCTAATTTTGATCTCAGGTGATGAAACATACATATATCTATCTGTGACTATTACTTATTTACTTAGTTCAAAAATCAAAATTATATTAAAGGTAGCATAGTTTATGCTTCTTTTCAGTAGGAAGAATAATATATATATTGGTATGGGATTCTGACAAAGTTTCTTTTCTATAAATGCTCTTCTAAAAATAAGGTAGCAAGCCACTTCTACCAAAATTTGTGGATAGAGCTTGGAGTATTATCTGAAAAAATTCACAGTTGTTTTCAACTGAAAAGTCATATGCTTCATTTAAAGAATGTTTCTCCCAGTTCTAATTGCTATCCAGCTGTGAAAGAGTTAATGTATTTCAACCTACAACAGAATTTGGAACTTTTCAAAGTGCCAGTCATACAAACATCTGAGACTTCATTTCAGGTCACATCTTGATAAGTACATAATGGGCAATTTTCACTAGATGAAGTATTTGGAGAAAGCCAGAGTTAAAAGTGGACAATGATCTTTTGGAAATGTAAAGTTTAAGATTAGTAGCTTTTTCCTTGGGCTTTGTAAAACTGGGGGCATCTTCACTTAGTGCACATATATGACCACAAGATACTAACTAAAGGCTAAGAGAGCAGAAGTCGCAAACGTGTGCATATACAACTCAACCAAAATATTCACTTCCAGGTCCTGATTTGAACAGTTTCATTGCACCTGGGGGCAAATGAGTGTTTTACAGACAAAATCTCACCCAGCTTCCATTGTATACTGCTAACAGCTGACATAAATGTACAGAAAATATTGACGAGTGTTATGAAATAAGAGTTGAATTGAAATTATGTTAAAGCAGTATCACAACACTACTGTGCCAGGTGCTTGAGTTTCTTCTGAAGGCTTATTTATTTACAAGAAAGTCCTCGTTTTCTCAGATTCTGTCACTATTCCAAGTGTTCCTTGCATGTAGCTTGTTGGCAGAAACAAACATCTGCTGAATGCATGTACTTTGTGTTCACAAGTTCTTATTGGAGATATTTTATCATTGAATTTCTTTATAAGAATATTTAGGGATTGGGTTACTTTGGACTGAAAAGATATTAGCAGTTTTCCCCTTAAGCCAATAGAGGACTACAAGGAAATGTCAGGTAAAAAAGAAAAATGAAGTACTATATGCTATTTGCTGCTAGAGTAGTTCAACTATATTTTTCTTTCAATCATTTTTTTCTTTTCAGTCAAGAAAATTTCTCCCTCTGAGCAATGTATTGATTTTAATTTTGCATCAAAAGAACTTTATGCATATTGAATTGTTGTTGTGGTTTTAAGGGTCTACATAAGGCACTTTATTAATGATATTGAAGTGAAAGTTCAGTCTCAGCTTTTGACAGTGAAGTGGTTAATTCCCATTGAATTCTCCATTTACAATACTTCTTCACCTTAAATTTAACATGGAGATATTAAATTTTTTTCTTTAGAACATGAGAATAATGGTTTTACTCATGACTTATCTTTCCATCTCAGTGGAAAAAGAGAACAAAATAGAAATGAGTGCCAAAACCAAAAGTTACTGGCTCTGAGCCTCATCAAATCCTGTCTGATGCTCTCTTCTAAATACAGAGATTATCCTAGGAAGCTGATGATCACTCCTTCCCTGAACTCTACTGAACAGGGCACTTTGTATCCTAGATGATACAGACAATATTGAAGCATTTAGCATTAAACTTTTGTATAGCAGCAAATGTCTTGCTCTTTAAAAGGATGCTGGCTATTAGTCCGTCTGGAAAACAAGTATAAAAGAGATTTGGCAAGATTTTATTATACTGCAGCTCTGTGGAAATGTGCCTCATGAGAGCTGAATTCTGATCCTCTAAGAAACAGATAATCTACTAAACAAATTGTTATGATCACTTGTTCCCAAGTAGCTGAAAATGATCTCTCATAAAATTGCTTTTAACTGAGACATGCACACTTAATTCTGTTCTGTGTTTGGTATACTTTCTATCTTTAACATGGAAATAATAGATGGTTTGAAGTCTTTATTATCTGTTTTCTGCAATCTGCCATATTGCACGCATTGTTAACTTCAAAACCTCACTATACACTATATATTATCTTGTTGACATATTCAGTAAAGAGTTATTTAAAAAAAGAGAACAATCTTGCTGTATTTATATGAGCAAGTTAATTAAAATAAGGATGTGAATATCTAAAAGGGAAAACAGAAAAGGAAACAATACAAAAATATCAATCTTCTGGATTTTCATTCCTGGAGATATTTTCAAATGTCCTATTGTATGTTTACACCATCTTCAAGATTCTAAAAGACAAATATTTTTATCTTATGTCTCTCAAAGTGTTAGACCATTTGTTACTTCAATTTCTTATATTTAATCTTAGCTTTAATATTATCTCATTCTGAGATGCCTATAGGAAAGCACTGTAAAACAAGAATAGATTGTATTCCAGTGTTTGCAATTAATAGGTACCCTTAAGCAGCTACATGTCTATAACAAGTGTCTACATGTGGAAGCTGCTAGCCATTGTATGCATAGTCATTCGATAAAGGCATTTGACATTCATCCTTGGCAATCTTAAACATGCCTTTTACTTATTAGTATCTCTTTAATCTGTTTCCTTGAAATGAAATGTGATTTCTTTCCAATTCTCCCTTCAAAATTGCCCTTGAATTTTTAGAATGCACAACATTCAGTCATAAGCCTTAATAAATTTTTGTATGTCTTATACCTAACATATATGGTAATATATGCAGTATATAGAAAGATATGCTTTAGCTACTTAGAAATTAAAATTGCCCCTCCTCTAGTTAAATATACAAGAACTGATTTTTGGCTTTGCCAGAAACTGGCAAATATTGAATGTTACAAGCTGTGTCACTTTAAAGCTTAGAAATGTAATATTGCTAAGGGTCACAATTCCTCTATAGCTTACCTTATTCTCTGTCTTAACCCTGAATATCAAATAAAACTGCCAAGAGCTGCTGTACAACACATCCACATCTGGGTCCCACCCCATAATATGCTTCCTTCAATTTGACATTTCTTCTGAGTCAGATTAGATTCTGGTAACTAAACCTTCTTGCCTTACCTCAGGAAGGTGGAGGATAAAAGTAAAGTAGATGATAAACACTTGCAATCATTTGTATATTTCTTCAAAAATAATGGCCTTCAGTCAATGAATTAATTTTTCTCTCAAGAAAAGCCCAAACGTTGACAAACACTGACTACTTAATCAGATAATCTTTTAATAACCCCAAATAATTTGTCTTAGTAGAGCTCGATCTTTAGATGTACTTTTTGTAGTTCTAAGCTCTGTTATGTGGAGCTGTTCACACGTGTGTGTGTATAAATTCCCAGGGCATGGTTTATTTACAAAGTTCCAAAGTAGCATGGAAGAGTACTTTTCATTATTGTTCCAGCAACATTTTTTAATATTTCACTTTAAAAAGACTTCTTCTATCTAAAAAGAGTTATAGTGCCACATGGAGAAACTACATTCAGTCATTTAAGTATGAAAAAAATTTTTTAATTCTACTTGAAGTGACACTTGTCAGTGAAGGCTCAAATGAAAAATCACTAAAATACTGCTATTACACAGGTAGACACTTGGTAAATTTTTAAACAATAATTTGCATTTGTAACACAAATTAGTACACTCTTATGGTGAAATCCTTTTCCCACTGATTTCAACTATAAACCTGAGTTTTTATAGGAATAATATGTATGTCAGAAGGTTTACTAAAAAGTCCAGTATAACACATTGTGTATAGCATCTCACACTGTGTATCCCCAAATGAAACACATCAGCTGAGTAAGGCAGTAGCCCTAAGCATTTGTTTTGAAAAGCCTGGGGAGCAGTGAAAGGGACTTTACAGAAAATGAGGGGAGAGAGAAATGTCTACTGAGCAGCATTGTCCAATGTAAAGCTACAAAATATTCAGATATTCAAAGCCACAGTCTGCTTAGAATAGCAAGAACATTCTTTTAAATATAAATACACTCATTTTCTGCTTACAGCTCTATATTATGGCTAACATATGTGACTGGAAAAATGCATGTATGAGTATTAAGAGTTTATAGTATAGTTACACTTTGGTGGGGGCATCTTTTACAGAATAAGAAGAATCTTGACTCTGCACACTAAGTCTATTATTTACCTTCCTCTGTATAGAAAGGAATTCATATACAGAAAGAAAAAAACAAAAGAAGAACGGAAGTCATGCTGATTACACTATCCTGTTTTTCTAAGTGTAGAATGCCTTGAAGAACTAAGATAGTGTGTAAACTATTATGGAAAATTCAACTCAAATGCACATATGTGTTTACAACTTTAACACATTTATGCAAAAGCGAAAAGTGTTTGTGATGAATGCTAGTCAGAGTACTAAGCTGAACATGACCATTCTCAAAAAGCACAATTGCTGGAAAGATTCTGTTAAAATGGTGTATTTCTTGAGTGAAATCAGTATTTCCACTCCTATAGACGTTGAGCAGGTGATCACGGAGATAAATAAAATTCTTTGTGATGAGGATTGGAATGATGTGTCTAAAGATGGAATGCTGTAATTTTCCTACTTTGAAACTGCCTGTTTGTGATGAAGAAAAGGCAGATTTTGTTCTGTGAAGATGAAATATAGTAATAATGATGGACAGATTATAAAAATACTCCTCTTTACTGACATTTTTTTGGACATGAAAAAGGACACACATGCTCTCTCTATATATATATTTGTGACATAATTTAAATTTTCCTTTACAATTTTAAGACTGTTCAGATGAGATCCACTTCTAACACACTTTAGAAAACATTTACATCCTCAGAAATTATTGTAATCACTTCAATTAATATAATCAAGAAAATGTGATAAATAAGTATTTACAGAAAGTGCACAGTACTTAAAACTCTAGCTGATTTACTTCTATGAAAAGTTTGAGGGATAGGCTACTTTATGTAGGATGTTTGCCTTCATGACAAATTTGTAGTTAACTATACTACTATAACTTTCTGCTTTGGTTTTGGCTTTCCTTTTTATAATTTAACATTGTGAACAAGTGGAAAAATGAGAAAATTTGAAGTAGAACAAATTTAAATTATTTTCTGCTATCACCGCAACAGTGATCGTGTCTTCTTTTTAGCAGAAAACAAAATTTAAGAATACTGAATTAGGAAAGAAATTATTTTAAAGAATTTTGCTATCAATTTAAAAATTTAATTCATTATTTTTCAACATGTAGTTGCAATAGTCATGCTAGGAAGTTGAGCTGGGAAGACTGGATAAACAGATTTGTGGTTATAGGAACGACGTATTTATAGGTTCCATGTTACAGATTATTAGTAGTAGCTGCACAAAGAGACAGGGACAAATATTTCTTCCTTACTCAGGTACATCAGATTCACTTCTGTAATGATCAAGGAGGAAGACAACTACTTCACAGAGATTTCCTTCAAAAAACAAGGTGTCCAGAATGGAAGGAAAATAACTGGAATCATGGCATTTCTCTTTGCTGACTACAGAAGCTGGCAGGTGTAGAGATGTAGCATTTGATGAGGAATGCAGCTCCGTAGCCTTATATAGGACCCTTGGTTTTTACAGGACCCTACTAAGGTACCTTCACTGAGGTGCATCCTCTTGGAGGTCTTCAACAAAAGACATAACTTGTGCCTATAAAAGCAGGAAAGGATCTGAGTTTTATTTTGTTTTCTAGGCCTTTAATTACCATTCCCTGTAAGTTCTGTAATTCCCAATACACCACTATGTTCAAGAAGGAGTGTGTAACAAGGCAAATTTGGAAGGTCATGTTTTTGATGACTCCCCTTCTATAATGCAAACATTAGTAAGGTGCAGAAAAAATTCTGAACCACATTTCCTTAGTGGTCAGGTTGGACACTCTTACTTTCAATTTAGATGTCTACTACTTTTCTCCATTATTCCTTGTCCAATTAATTGTTTTCTTAACATTTTAAACTAAGCAGTTAGTGCCATAGCATATTTGTCACAATATGAGAAAAAAAATGTATGCAAAACCATTATACCTGCAAACTGTGATGAAGATTACCCAGCAAAGTGTAGCTACAGAAATGCTGGCAGTACAGGGAACTATTTTTCATGAACTGATGATCTTTTGCTGTGATATCAACTCAGTTTATACCCAGACTATGAAAAATCCAGAGGCACCAATCTTAAAATCTCCTTTACATTTGCATCGTTTCTTCTATGCCACACCAACCTTCCCTAGCATGATTGGCTTAGAGGATGGATTGCTGCTTGCTGCCTCACATGATCATTTATAAGGGTCTACATTTAAGATTTAAACAAGCAAATAGAAGATGTTTTCTAATTGCCTGAATTTGTTGGCTGCTGTAGCAGTAATTTTCTCTGTATCTGTCTACTGCACTGTTTGTTTCTCACCAATTTTATACACATATAACACACACAGAGGAACATGCATATGCACACTTCATTTATACATTTTTTACGTATATACATTTAGATACTCAAACATACACATAAGTACACATATAGATATATGCTATGTATATCTGTACTTACAAATATGTATTGGTCTAGGTTGTGTCCCATACTCATCTTTTGCTCTGAATTTATCCATCAGTTCTACTTAAGCTTGTCAAAGAAAGCAAAGATGTAGAGCTACATTAAGTTTTTTTTAAGTCTGACAATATAGTTTTTTAAAGAACTGCATTGTCAGTATTTGTGAAAGCATCTTTTCAATAATGCATGTGCTTTCACAGCCTGTGCACTAAAATTTCAGTAAGACAGAGAAGATTAACATAGCTCTTGGAAGTGAATACTACACACATTCTGAAATACACTTCCCAATGCACAAAGCATATCTGAGGAGTCAGTTTATAACAGGACTGTTCTGTGTGGTTGCTGAATAGACTGTAGACTGAGGAAATCGTGGGAAAAGACTGTATGTAACTAAACCCCAGTATGAACAAGATGGGAAAAATTCAGATCTTTCTACATCATTAGAATTACAGGTCACTTTTTCCATGTTATTTTCTTCTCCGCATTTCTTTCCCTGTATTTGATAGTTTTTCCTTCTCATATGAACTGTCTTTTAACTCACTCTTCACTTTCTTGCTTCGTGAAGGACCCTTTGTTATATGGGATGCTCAAAATAAGGGCATCTCTCATACACAAGGGCATGCATTCACATGTAGCAGTCCAAATGGGCAGTAGTCATTACCACCTATCCTCAATTCATTTATCTGATTGTTCCAAAAGATCTTGCTGAGATGAACCACACAGCTAATATGTTATTACAGGAAGACTTAAAAATTTTCTAGGAAATACTCTTCCAGTGTTTCATTTCAGATATCTTCTATGTGCAGCAAACATGAAAGGAAATTTGCATGGAGCAACAGCCTTCTCTGCTACACCAACAGTGCTACAGCACTACCTTCAGCTTTGTTTCCTGCCATTCCACTTGCATCTGGCTGCTGACTTGAAATATGAAAAGTCCATTGTTTGCCTCTGTTGCTCATAGATATCTTAGGTATCATAATTAAAAGATGTGAACAACCACATGTCAAATTCAAGGACTAGGAGCAGGAGCTTCAGGGCTTGGGACTATGACTGTGTGCCTGGACTTGTGGGCCCTACCCGCCAAGTACTCTGCACTCCATACATGGCTCCAATCACCTCTACTTGCACCTTTCTGAGACAACTCTGGTGTAAAAACATCATTTCCTTCAGATCTACAAACCTATTCATCCCTTCCTAAGGTCATAAATTGTAATATAAGTATTATTTCTCTGAAGGTGAGGAGGAAAGGATCAGAGACGTATCTCATTCATTTCTCCAAAAATGGGCAAGTTGTCTGTGGAATGGTTTAAGAGCAGGCTCCCTCACTGTGTATATACTGTTTCCTTGTGCTAACCAGGATCCATCCATGCCTAATAGTACCTACAGCTAGTCTCCTTTTGTCAAATATTTTAACTCTGTAGTTAGAATTACTCCTGTTCATGCTTATACTATAGTTCTGAACACTCAGAACCTATGTTTGACCATAATTTTTAGTAGTTTGTTTACATACTCTCTTTTTGATAGGACTCCTTCCTTACTCATTGCTCAAGATGGAGGCAAAGTAGGGCAGGATAATTCATGCCAAGCTGTGAACCTGATATTGCACTTTTTAAAATTTCTTGTTTTGCAATTTAAAACATATTTTACTATGTGTTTTCAGGTTTTGTTTATAATCTATACATATTGCTGAATATATCTGCCATATTCAGAAATAAGGAAGTATAACAAGTGCAAATTATCCTAGAATTTATTAGTAAATATTATTGGTTTCCAGATAGAGATCATCTCTGCTAGTAAATTAAATGATACAAGTAATGAAGTTGCTTCAAATTTCTGAAGTTACTGTAACAGACTACTCTGAACTTCGAAGTTAATTAAATATTTGAGTCAGAGGGAGAAAAACAAATAGGGATTTGAAAGACAGAAATTGTGCCAGTACGAAATATGTTTTAAACAAGTATGGGCCAAAACATAAAAATTCTGTTCAGATCTTGTGTGTATACATATAATTGTGGTAAATACAAAGATACAAAAGTTCCTTATCTGAGAAAAATTCTCTATTTGTGGGCTTTAATGAGGGTTGTTACTTATTTTAAGTGCCTGAATTAATAGACCACTGATAATTTTTTGCCTGGGTTGAGAAAAAAAAATTGTTACATACATTCACAAACTATTTGGGTTTTTTAAAATTTGAATAACTCCAATATATTTTTACATTTTTCCCCAGATATATCAGTGTCTGCTAAGTTGCAGTGAACTTGGAAAGCTGCATGCTTGTCAATTAAAACAAAAGAAAATTTCATAGCAAATGTTCCTCTAGCTCATTATAGAAGATAATTTGTTTAGAGATAGATTTCTGTAAATGCAAATAATCCAGCAAACAGGGTTTGATCAGTAGACAAGATTTTCTGTGTTTCAAAGGCTGATTTTCATGTGAAATTGTAGAGAAATGTGCTGTCAGATGAGCATCTTCTCTGCATTGGTTTTAAAAGATGGTGTACTCATTTAGCTGTTGACAGCTGATGACGAATAAGAGTGAAATAACCATAACAAATAGAAAAGTTATGAGTAAAACACTAACAGTATTACTTGTTGAGTACTGAGTATTATATGCCTGAAATAACATTAATTTCCTTATGTTAGAATTTACCACTTGCTCTAAAATAGTTGTATTTTCTATTGAACATTAGAGCCTTTAAATTTTTTCTCATAGCATATTTCTCATAATTATTTAAAAAATGTGATTCAGAAACCATCCACTTCACAAAGGTCTTTTAGCCATGCTAAATACCAATCCTCTGGTGTATTAAATGTTTCCAGTACTGACAGGTCTTTGGTAATGCTCTCTTGGATTTGGTTGCAGTTTTTTCCTTTGGTCTTTCTTTCTTCTTCCATCTGGAGCAGATAATGTGGAGTGTATGCCATGTTTTTTCTAGGTACAAGTTTTTCTGAGGCAAGAGGGAAGAGATAAAAAAGGACCAATCTTTTCAGTCCTCTGATGGTGGCACAAGAGCAGTTTGTTAGTTGATGCAGAGCCCTTAGCAGGTGCTATGAAGGGGAAGGATTTCAACAGTATGATGGACCACCACTATCTCTATCACCTCTCCTTGGTGTCAGACTACCTGCCACATGTATCTTTGACATTCAGTCTATTCATATATCAGAAGATAGATCCCTGCTGATTGACCCATAATGTGTTTATGAGCAGTTTGAGCAACTTGAATGACATAGAGGGATCTTTAACCTGGTTTGTGAGTTTAACTCCATATTCTTAGTTTCCACTCATTAACTATGTGTACTACATTCTTGAAAAAATGTTAGAGTCATAAATTAAACTAACAAAAGCCAAAGCTTTTGGAACTTATGGTGAATTCAGAGTTAATGCTAAAGGCTCCAGCTTTTACATATTACATAATAATTTATATTCTTATTTTTAATAGGAGATCCACATCCTTTAAGAATACTTGAATGTATCTCTTAATTAAAAAGTTATTAGCAAAATGTGGCTTGCATGAGACTTTAAAAGGGCTGGAATGGTCTGTGGACCCCTTATAGACTTCTTCACAGGGAGTTATTCTAACAGTTTCAACAAATTCCTGAATCCTGAAGCATATCTTTAGCTAAAAACATGCTAAACCCACTGTCAGATTATAATAATTACATGGAAGGCCATACAAGTCAGTTATAGTTAGATCCACATACAAATTTCTAACCTTCAGTATCATCTAGTACACAGAAAATAGAAATTGTGACACCAAAATGTTAATGATCCTGAGTTTGGAACAATGATAAATCCTTTACTGACCTACTTGGGATAATCACTATATAAAAGCTAGGCATTTTTAATATTTCAGCTATATATGAACTTTCCTGAAAACAGGAGATTCACCTAGAGGCATCACAGTAGGAGATAAGAATGTAATTTGCCATTTTAACAAAAAGTTTTCTTTAACCTAATATATGGACTCCACAGGATTTCAATAAAGATATACAAACTACCGTGGCATTATATCATTACAATATCCACACTTCTGCTTAAAAACATCATGGGTAAAAGGGAAACAATGATTATATGTAAAGCCAGGAGTTCATTATGAGTGTAACTTGAATCTTAACAGTCTAACTAGAGAGTTAGACAACATCTACCTATGATTGAAAAAGAAGAAAATAAGGAACATAAAGAAAAGGATGACAAATACACCAAACTGAAGGCATCCCCCCCACCCTCCCTCAATAATAATATAGTTATAACTGTAACAGACGTTTCCTACCTGCTAGCCCTTTTTCTGGTATCGCACTTACCCTTCCATTGCCCCTCAGGATCTTTTTATCTGTTAGGGTAGCATATGGTGAATCACTAGAACCCCAGCTCCTTCACTGGCAATACTATGATATTGACGTAGTTGGTTTCTTCTTCACTTTCAGATCTGCTGGCATCATTTTTATTTGTTTGTTAATGGTCTTTTACACCTGGCTTTTTCTTCACTGGTCTGCAAGTCCACATTACATGGAAATTTACTTCATATGGTGCACCTGTGATACTCCTAAAACCAGTTTTGGCCAGGTCTGCTTTTCTTTAGCTAACCATTCATAAGTTGTTCATAGCTATGGGCTTTCCAGTGCCAGCCTGTGACCCGTCTTTTATCCCATGCCTGGATTCCTATATACTGCATCCTATGCCTCCTTTTCTCAAGGCTCCACTAACATACTGACCCTGTAATCCTCTACATTCTCTTCATTACATTAGAGTCACAAATATCTCATTCTACACAACTGCTTTTTACAACAATATATAAAACTATTGTTATACCATAACAATAAAACCATTAAACGAAACCATTAAAACTAATTCAGCATGGTCACCTAGTTATAAGAGAAAAATACTATTACAGCCAAACCAGATCAAAGGAAAGTTCCAGGTAAAATAAGTCAAAGTAAGACAGTCTTAAGACAAGTAAGATAAAGTAAGACTAAGTCAGACAAAGTAAATTTGAGAAATCATAGTCCTGAGGCCTCATAAACTCAGTAAAAATCCTATGGTCTATTGTTAGCAATGGAAATGCTTAATTACTGACCTGAAGGCTAGGACAGATAGTACATGTGTTAAAAAAGCTGTAATAGAGTCCCTGTACATCCTCTCTAACGTAGTTTAGAGACTAGCATCTGCAGTATTACAGGAAATAATCTATTTAAGAATAAAAAGCATTATCTTAGTTGTAGGAGTACTATAAAGAGGTATAAACTCTTTAAAGATATAATTAAAAATGTTATTTAAAAAAATGTGGTTTTTTAGTTTTCTACTACTACATCTCTACAATTTAAGATTTATGATTTATTCTAAATAAAGTCTTCTGAAAGAGAATGTGCTGTGGAAAACCATGCCAAAGTAGATAATAGTTTATGCAGTGATTCAGCAACCTTAGATAGGGAAAATCTGTTTCTGAGAAATCTTTACAAGCTGTCAATTCCACTTTAGAAGACACTATCCTTCTTGGTGTGATGGCTGGCTTCTCTAATGAGATAATATTTCTCATAAGACTTTCTTAAAGCAGGAAATGGACTGAATCTTCAACTTCACCAACAGTTAAAATAATTGATTAATTAAGTCTTGTATTGAGATACTGCCCTGTAAGTGAAAAATGTAGTGAATCTTTGCTTATTCTTAAGAGAATAGATATTCCATATCACTCAATACTTCTCTAAGAAGCATGGATCCATATGGTTATGTTTTATATGTCAATTCCTCAGTCATGCAAGGATCAGAAAATCCACAAGGATCTGAAATCCAACTGAAAGTCAAATGCAATACTAAACACATTAAAGAAAGTTATATCATATTTAAATGGGATGCTTTAGTGAATCTCTGTTATACAGTGATCCTTCCATATTTTTTATTATTTAAATAGAATCTTTAGTAGGTATGATACATTCTGGTTCCCACTACTTACATCAAGGACATCCTCCATGACAAGATATCTCTTTTTTTCTTTTTTGAAAGGCAATTTTTCCCTTATCTCTTTCTTGTTGGTGGACATCTAATTATATCTTTTCTCTCTTACAGAATCAAGTGTGCCTACTTGATGTATTTGTAAATTTGTAGTGGGATAATAGGCTCTGCTTTAATCTAATTAAGGGTTGTGAAGCGGTTAACAGCAAATAACCTTTACAAGAATGAAAAAAAAATCCTCTCTTAAAGGAGGAAAACCTATAGACTCAAAAGAAAGCATTTTATATATGATTATTTCATTATTGCTACTTTTTCACAGACTTTCTGCTGTTAAATAAGACATCACTGAATAGATAGTGCTGAAATGAATAAACCTTCATGATAACTATTTTATGTTGTATTTTCAAAGAGCTAACAAACCTGAAAGCATATTTGTACTTCAGCTCTAAAATTCCATATGTTTAATTAAAAAAAAAATAATAATTTAAAAAAGAGCCAGTATAATTTGATAGAAAAGTCTACCAGTGTCACTTCCATTCCTTGAATAATCAAATGAAACAATTTGAAGTTGTTTTTGAAACAGACTTCTACTATAGCAAAACCAAACTCCTGAATATTCTGGTTTGCCTCTGATCATTGCTCAGCTGGATGTCCTCCATATGACTTTTCTTTTTTATTTTTGAAGGTGAACTTGTTTTTTCCAGCCCGGATATGATACAAAAATAGGTTTTTTTAAGCTGGGAGAATTCTGTGTTTTAACTGGTGGAAGAATGTATTCTAGTCACACCTCTGTGTCCTTCCCATCCATGCAAACATGACTATAAACAGAATTAGATCATTTTGGCAAGGATTCTTTATGGTTTATTTTCTAAAGCTTTGCTAAGTCTTAAGTATTTCTCCGCCATGCTTCTTTTAATTATTTCTAATTCTGTGGAATCTTTAAGTAACAGAATTTGTCCTCAAAATGTATCGCAACCTGTTGAAAAGTGCAAGTTCCCAGCCAGGGTTCTCCCTCCACAATAAAACTGCTGCATGAGCAAGTAATGTAGCTGACCTGCTATGAATTTATTTCATATGTCCCATATCTTTCTCCATTCTTATGTACCTTCCTTTTTCACATCCATTTCCACTGTGTCCCTTCTTTTGGTTCAGGGCCCACCTCTAGTGCAATATCTGTTGCACCTGCACAACGCTTTCTGCTCTTTCCATATTACCTACCACCATTTAAATATGGAACTATCTGGATAATAGGCAAAAGATGCTGTAGGTGACTGAGAGTAGTGATGCAGTCATGTAGTGATAAGCCAGTGCAGGGCTGGAGATTGTCCAGCTGATTGAGCTCTAGCTTTCCCTGAGAATAGGCATTTGCAAAGTCTTTTGCAATCTACCCAGTCACCAATTTTCAGACAGTTTTGAGCATCTGTCTGTCTCTGATACCTTTTATTCTCCTATCTGCTTTAAAAAAACCCAAACCAAATCTAAAAAAAAAGTAAACCAAACACAAAACAAAGCAATACAACAACCCAAACAAGTGTAACTGACAATCTGACAGGTAGATGCAGGGCACAAAATACTTGTTTTCTAAATAAAACAATCCAAAAATGGTAAAGTGGCGGTGAAAGAAAATAATCTAGGGAATTATACTAGACCAAATGAATAGGGAATAGCAGAGCATTGCTATGATAAAAGAGCAAGAAAATCAAAGAAGTTGCATTTAGAATTGTCTTAAGAGCAGTGCCACATATTAGGAAAAAAAAAAAAAAGACTGCATAAGCCTCACTTAGCAACGAAGTCTGAAAATTTTAAAATCAGAAAGAATAATAAAAGGAGAAAATAATATCAGAGGATGTGATACAGTCAGTGCATCACCTTGTTCTGTTAAAACATTAAGAAAGGGACAGTATTTATTCTTTGGCACAAGTTATGAAAAACAGATGTGCCCAGAATGGTAAGATTTAAATGTAGGTTTTAATTGACCTGTGTTTTAAGGGGCCACTCAGAAGAAGGTTTGATTCAAGGCTATACTGAAAGCCTCTTTATTATACTATATTGTGTAAGACAGCATTGAATGCAAGGTCACTTTGTCTACTTCAGAATATGTTTACATTTGTGGTTTTTTAATTTATTTAAGCTTCAAACTAATAATAGCACTTCAGAGAAACACAAACAAATCATTATGCTAATTTGTTAAAATTTTACATACCTTCTACGGAACAAAATTGCGGTTTATATCTGCCATACTGCATCAACAGGCTTGGAGCACCTTAATCTGAGATGGAATGAGGTCATTTGGTGATATGTTACTAAGTCTATAGATTACCGAAGCTAAGAAAAAAAGCATGAAATATCCAAATTAAGCAAAAAAATAATGAAAAAATTAAAAATATAAATTTTGCCTTATCCTTTTTCAATGGAATATTTGGTAATCAGTCAGATTTTCAAAGCTTTTTGTATAGATGATTTTAGATTTAGGAAAAAGAAATATGTCAACTGCATATTTTTGTGTGATTCTAGTATAAGAAGATGGCAGAACACCAAAATTGTCAGTTGTGTCACTGGTGATATAATCAAAAAGACTTATAAAAACAAATAATTTCTGGAAAAGGATACAATACTGATTTCCTTGTTAATCAGAAATCATTCCACTGAAGGAAAGCTTAGAAACATGGAGAAATTGTAAATTCTGATCTCAGAGGACACACATGAATTTCAGTACTTTGATGCATCTTAAATGAAGATGGGATGCTGAAACTAAATAGGAATTTATATCAATCCACAGAAATATCTGAGAAAGTTAAAAAAAAATAAATCAATGCCACAACAACAACATATTTGGATTCTGACCTTACTTCAGTGTCCTACTTTTACAGCTTCCTTAATTCCTGCAGTTATATAAGGTGAATTCCATGTTTATTTCTGTAAAATTAAAATAAATAAATTCTTGCAATAAAGTCCTATAAAAAATGAGTAACAAGAATAGGTTGCTATGACGTACCTCCAAGATTCACACTCCCCACCATGGTTCCACCATCCAGAAAATGTTCTTAGTCATTGATTTTTCCTTTCAATTGTCCAATCCACTGGGACTTTCACTTAGGGACTAGGAAAATATCCCATCCTCCAGCTGATGGCCCCAGTGGTTAACTGTGAATGCATCAGATGTTCTTCTAATAACCAGGATCCAGTTTTTCAAAGACAACACCAACCTGTTTGTGTATTCTTTTCAGCTGTTTCTGTAAAAGATTACCACCAAGATAATCATGGGCAAAATAATGGAGTCCTAACATCTCTTTTTTGGTTGGTTTCTGAAATTTAAATTCTGCACACTCCAGGACGCACTGTCTTGATCTCCCCATTTTTTTATGGTGAATGCAGGTTTGAACAGTTTGAGAAGAATCTGACAATATAAACTGATCAAACCCAATGGAAGTTTGTTTGAGATTGCAAAATCAGATAAAAGTTTCGAGTTCCTTATCTACCATGAAAAAAAGGAAATAAATGAAATATTGTCATTGTACTCAAACTTTCTAAAGTCATATGGAAAACACATTTTCAAAATAATCTAACTCTGTCTCAAGAGCTACTTACTTTTGCCTCAGTCCTTAATTGCAATGCTTAAATGTCTCTGATCTCATATTACAGGGTGCAATTTTGTCTGATAAGACCTTCATCAAAGCCTGCTATTTTATCAAAAACATTTTTCTATTGATTTTGCAAAATGTCGTTCTAACTTTGTAGAAAGAGCTAACTCCCAGAGCAGACTTAGGTTCTTAAATGAGTTTCCTTTCATTTTTGGTGTGTATATCCCAGTTTGGGATCCCTTCTTTTTCCCACAAGCCATGTTTGTAATCTTTACTTCTATAACTGGCTTTCAAACTATTAATGTGTACAGTTTGTGGTACAGCCTGACTGTGTACATTTCCTGACATTGTAAGTGGACACATTAACCTATTCATTTCCTTAAAGGTTTCCCACCCAAGAGATTTGCATCTTAAAGTATTTTTCAAGGATAAAGGGTAGCACAAAGTCATCCTCTTCAAAAGAATTCTTGCAAATATTCCGGCTGTACCACTTCTTCCAAGTCCTTTGGCCTTTGATCATATTTTGTTGCATCAAATCTAATGTGGATTCTAATTCACAACATAACACTCTGAATATATGAAGTTCCTCCTTCAATCTAGTGCTGTTTCACAAAAAATATCCCTTGAGATCTGAAGATTTACGTTTTTTCTTTCTCTATGGGTGTCTAAACTGATGAAGAACACAGACTCCTGAAGTACCTTGTAGTAGTCACAGAGTAAATGAAGTAATATATGCTGCCATTGCAATCTTTTTGGTTGCATATATTTTCAGTTCAGCTTTAAGCACTTCAATGAAAATGTCTATTAAACAATTTATTAAATTTATTTCTGGATAATAGGGGACAAATGTCATAATTTTATAATTGTTTGACAGATCATAAAAGTTGTCTTTTCAGTTGTATTCTGAAATGACAAAGAACTTGCTTTAAGATAGCAAAATTTCTTTCCAAGATTAGTGGCTGGGTGTTTTTTCTACATCTTGCCGGATCCATAAGTGACTATGAAGACCATTCAAAGTGGCTGTTGGACCATCTGAGAGAGAAACTTATTGAAACTTTCCTGGAAGCAAATATTCTTCTCAGCTTTTGAGACCTGGTCACAGAAGCTTCAGCAGTCGTTATTTCACCCCTCCTGCTAGGGTGAAGAAGAGTAATTTCTAGAACACCTCAGGAACTTACTTGATCTCAAATGAGAACAGTAATGTGCTAGCTGTGAAATGTAACGTGTCTAACAGTTTACAGGTCTATTTCTGGCAAGGCCCTTCATCTTTGCGGTACCTCTCTGTATAGACAAAATTTTCATGAAGCATTTCTTTTTTATTTTATGCCTGCAATGGCACATTAAGGCAATGTTTTCTACAGAGAAAGAGTTTCTTTTCTGACACATGAAATCTTTTTTTGGTGATGGTGGTCTTATTCAGAAGGGCTGGTCTATACACCCAAACTTCTCTGACTTCCCAGTATTTTTGTCAGTGAGTGGATCCTAGTCCTTAGCTTCCTCTGGCTTACTGGCAGCGGCAGCTCTATCTGTACTGTTACCCACAATTTCTCTGATTTTAGACATTCTACATTTAGCACAGAAGAAAAGTCATAATTTCAGGCAGTGTGCCTGCAAGTAAGTAGTAACTTACACTAGTGAGAGGCCCTGTATTCCCTCAACAGCCTTCCTGCTAGAGGATAAATTCTCGCTTTTCCCCAGCCAATTCCTCCAGGTGTATTGTCTTAATAATATTCTCCATTCTTCATAATGTATTCCAAGTCTGTAAAAGCTTCTGCCTATTCTGGCTTCTTTTCTCCCCTCAGTGTCCTATATTCTACACTCTGTCTATGTCCTCAACGGGCACGTTATGTCTTACTTACTTGCCATCAAAAGCAAGCAGTTCTCTGTGTGAAGTTACAGATCTGGCTGTGACCATTCTCTCGGGTAAGCCAGTACTTAGTCAGGCAAAGGATTTTTTATTCTGCAACTTCCCTGTGTTGACTTATCTTTTATTCTCCAGCAGAAATGTACTGGTTGAACCTTACTCTTTTTCTTTTACCTGTTCAGTAAAGTGAGTCCCTCTCCCTAACAGTACCTGAAAAAACCCTTATCCTTGATTGTTTAATAAACAAAGATTCAAGTGGCCAGGCAGCAGGAACACAAACTACCTTGGCTATCGCACTCTTGAACAATTCCTCTGGGACCTTCAGGCTTCAGTTGTCCTGTTCACTACAGTGCCGCACAGTAACTACTGAAAAAAATACATTTTTTTCCTGTATCTCATGATAATTATATCTTATCCCTTATCTATGTATCTTAAATGGAAGAATAGATTTTTTTACCTTTTTAATTTCTTGCATCAATATTTAGTGAAGCTATGAACTTGATAAGGACCCAATTTTAAGGATTACAACATCTGTTGGTATAGAATATCTTGGTGTTAATAATATGTATTATAGTGGTTATATGAACCAGATTATGGCAAAATGCAAATAAAAACTTATTAAACCTTTAAATATATAACAATGTTATAAAAGCTTATAAAGGATGGGTAACAAAAATACACCACTTTACTGAATTATATTAACAGCAGGCTTTTCTGTTTATTGCCGGTATTCAGCTGGAGTATTCAAAATGGGTCTCCATTTCATAAAGATTCATAAATTTCATAAAGAAAAGAAAATTAAGGGAATTTTTTTTTTTAACTGAGTTGCTTTTTTAGATTATGTGAATTTATTTTGTCCATTTCAAAGGTAAAGCTACTTTAGTCAGAATAATCTTGAAACTAGTTTAAACAAACTCATTCTTTTTAAGTCTGAGATAGGAATCAAGTGGACCCGTCCACTACCACCACTCAATTTTAACTTCCTTTGGAAACATAATATTAGACAACCATGTGGGCCATGAATGAAGCAAATTGTTATGGTAGTTATGGATGCAGTAACATAGAAGAGTTATTACTGATGTGTTGTTGGTTATGTTATGACTAAGACTTAAATTAAATCAATCACAGAACTGAATCTATTTGCAAATGCTGATCCATGTGCCAAAGATCTTTGATACAGGAACTAAGGAAGGGCTAATTCTTTAAAGTACAGCCATCTCACAGGAGACTGTATTCTAACTTCTGAAAACAGAGTGGTCAGATTCCTTCCTGAGAGAGATTTTTGGTCCTTCCAGGCAAGAAATAGCTTGGTGAAGGTTTTGGAATCACAGGTTTGGATGTTGGCAAGCCTCACAGATGATAGGCAGAAAATAGACCCACTAAGCTATTTTGTAGCTTTCTTTGAACTATACTAATTTAACTTCATTCTTCTGTCTTAAACAATACCATATAAAAAAAAACCCAACATGATCCAAAATGCATGCTTAATGCTATATGCTTATATAGCAACAAAAAATACCTCTCCTCTTTATAAGTGATTAAATTTTAGAAGCTGTTTTTAAACTACTTATTTTCATTGATAACACATTTCCATTAAATGCAGATGCTAAAGTTCTGCAATGGAGAATTAAGACAATAATGTGTGTTAGTTTTGTCTTTCTTAAGATTATACTGGGGGACAGTTTAGCAGATGTCTGAATTACACTTTGTTAATAACAGGGGCAATGTGCAATCTGAAGAGATTCATTTTTTGATTAAACTCTAAACAAACAGAACATAGGCTTTAGGCAAATCCAAGAAATAAAAAGGAAATAAATTGGATACAAGGGCCCATATGCTGCATACAAATCAGGTCTATTAACTATGCTTACCTTGTCACAGAAATATCATTTATAAACCATCTTTATTGCTGAGCAGAGAAAAAAACCTGTATGTTATCAGTACATTATAGCTTATCTCTCACAAACAGGTGAGGAATCATCTCTTTCTTTAGGGAAAAAAACCAACCAACCCACACCAGAAAAAAAACCAAAGCAAACCAAAAAAACGCCTAGGTGTGTATATTTACTGTGTTTATGTCATTATAGCATAGTGCAAACATAACTAACAAGAAATACCACATTCTTCTTCCCAGACACAATGTATCCCATCTTCTCAGCCTGAGCAATACCAGTTCAGCACCAGTCATCCCTTCCCAGACACCTGAATGTTTGAATTCAATCACACTACAAAATTATTAAATTAAAAGACCAAAAGGGTCAAAACTTATATCCCATGAGCTTGAAAAATGTCCAGGCTATCTCAAAGGCTGGTGGCTTGAAATATCTTTTCATGGTTAGGATAACTGTTTGGTTGTTTTTTTCATTTCATCAATAGTTTTAATATAACTTCTCGGTGATTGAAAAAGACTTCCTACTTTCAGATATGCTGTTGGGTACAGGTAATGTTGCTGCTCACATATACATGAAAAACAGATTCACCTAAGCTTTTCTTATGGTGCTTTAATGTGATCCTACTCTCATCATCCTCCTCATTGTTTAAAGTCAATCAAGGTTGGTGATGTAGTGGTGTATGTTGGAGAATTAAATCTTTCATTTTTTTCATTAGAAGAAGCAGACCCTGTGGTTAAAAAAAAAAAAATTAAAAAAAAAAATAAAAAATGCTGGAATATCATCCTGTTTCTGTTACATATTTCGTGTGTTGGTTTAGCTGAGTCACTCAAACTGTTAGTGTAGTATAAAATCTAGGATTAGTGTGTATGATAATGTATTGATGTGATAATGTATCATGATCTTTATTATTTTCTTGGACTGTTTTCCTTGTCTGTAAAATAGGGACAACACAGTGACATGTAGTGTAAAAGAGATACAAAGCTAGATCTATTAACACCTAAATTATAAAATTTTTCTAGGACAAGCCATGAAGGATATACCTTCATTACATCATCTGTCTGTGTATACCTTACTATATAAGTACTCCGACCATCTGCTAGTTGCAGCATAATGCAATATTACCCCTGTAAAAGAAACTGTTCTGATTTGGATTAATACATGTTTTTCACTGGGAGTTTTGGAAAATTTCCCAGCTTAATCTAAGCATAACAGCATGCTGGTAAGCTAGTGGTAATGTTTACCAACTACATCTAACAGTCAGCAAACACAGCAATGATGGAAACTATCTGGTTTATTTGTCCTTCTACTGCAGTACGTTATTTATATTTATATTCTGCTTTTAAAATGTGACTGAACAGCAAGGAAGATTACCTATTTGACTTTTCCTTGCTTCAAAATCCCTAGATCCCTTTTGGAGATGGAGGATGAGCTTATGTCTTTTTAAGAGGAGTGCCTGTGGAAGTGAACCGACCATATGAGGGGTCAGCAGGGATGGAGAAAAAAGGCAAGCTGTGAGCATCCAGCAGGAGCAGAGAGGAGGAGGCTTCTAAGTAGGAAGGAAATACATAGCCAAGTCAAACAAACACAGAGCACAGACAGCATGAAGTGTGATAGAGCTCAGAGGCCCTAGAAATAGCTTGAGTAAGAGAAAGAAAGGAGGAAAAATCCATCTTGCAAAAATATGTATATGTGGGGGTATTTTTTTAATCTTTTATTTTAATCTGTGTCTACTGTGTGCTTCCTATGTTGTTCACATTCTTAAAAAAGAATAAATGCAATAGGTCTTCTCAGTGGAATCCAGTGAGAGAACAGGAAGACAGCATAAACTAAAATACGTTAAAAAATTCATTTAAACATTGAAAAAGAGAGGTTTTTTTTTTTTTTCCTGTGAGAGTGACTGAACAGTGGAATAGATTTTCCAGAAAGGCTGGGGAGTCTTCATCCTTTGAGATATTCAAAACCCAACTGGGCACAGACCTAAGCAAACTGCCCTAGGGGATCCTGCTTTGAACAGAAAGTTGGACTAGTCCAACCTCAATCAATCTGTGATTCTGTCTTGTGAGAGGTTGTTTGTGGAAAAGGGTAAGCTGACATGTTTATTTCAATTAAAAATACTTCTTCTTGTGTTTATTTAAGGAAAAAGTGTGGACATATCTGTCCCTCACACTTGGCCGACTTGTGCTTCCACAACACCCCATGTAAATATGCTGCTGCATCAGTAGGTCCAGGTGACTACAATTAATTGAAGGTTCAGGAACACAGAAGGCAGCAAAAGCCAGTACACATCACACGAACTATTTAAAAGGACATGAACAAAGTAATTTATACTCCAGCTGGGAGTCTTTTCCCCTTGAATCTGCTCCCCTTGCTTGGCCATCTCAGCTTACCTCCCTTCCTGATACAAGGTGGTGGTCAGCTATGTTTAGTTTGTTTCCTTGTAGAGACCGATTTTCTGCTCTGGTTTAGTCATGTGGAGATGATATCACTTTATAGAGCAAATTCAACTGTGATCACAGGCCATGGAAAACTCAAATGCTAGTGAAAAATATAATCTCACGCTATCTGAGAGATGTTTGTTTTGCTTTCCAAATATGGACTCAGTGAGTGAGCAATACAGAGTATCAGAGAGCAAGAGCAAGCAGCAATAACAACAGTATTCATCTTTGCAAAACCAATTCAACACTCAGCTTTACAGTTTCTGTGACCCATTTCAGTGGGTTTTATAACAGGAACTCAGGTGAAAGAAAAACAAGAGTCTTCAATGATGAGGCTGCCCCACCTAAAGCTTTGTTATTACTTTCACTCTAATACCCAGTCTCATGACTTACAAATTCAGAGCTTATTTTCTCACAACTGTCCCTTCTTTACATTTGCTTTCTTCTTTGTCACACGTGCAATAATGCGAAATAATGTTTCAAATCCAAATGCTCTTTGATTTAGGTTGTTTTCCATTTTATTATGGTCTCCCCTCTTCCCCTTTCTTATTTGTTTATTTTGCCTAGAGTGTCTATCTGTGGATATCTTCAGTATGTCAAATTGCTTCCTTCATACAGGTCAAAGGCACATATGTGAGGAAGAAGGAAGACAGAGCTCTGTAGATTTGCCAAGAGCTGCAGTGTTCAATCCCTGAATTTGGTGTACAAAACAGATAAAAAATTCTATTTGGAAACAATCAAACAAACAGGAGTATTTTCAGCCTATACTTTGTTTCAGCTGGAGTTATCACTTGTCAAGATAATTAACTATCCAGAAATTTTTTCGAGATGCTTTTGATTCCTATTCTTTTCTAAATACTTCTAGGCAAGTTACACCAGCTAGCCCCATGTCTGGTATGTTAAATATGGTATTTCCTTACCTCAATCCAATGACGACAATGACTCAATGTGATGGTACTGATGCTGAGGGTCATATAGGTAGTGAAGGATGATATATGGCTTTACTGTTGTATGAAGATAACTGGTTTGGAATATTGCACGTTATTCATTAGGACAAGCTATTTTTTTATTTGTTCTGTTTCCAAAGAACAGGGATAAAAAGAGAGAGAGAGCACCTGCCAGAGGAAAGTTACTGTGGAAGAATGCCTGGCAAACAGAGGGGACCCTAAGTCAGTCTTATCGTCTGAATTAAGGCTGGAACCTGATCTTCCTGCTGTCCTTAACCAAGGCAGAAGCTGTAAATATGAGCCCACTTAAATTATCCCCTTTCTAGCTTCTCTGTTTAAGCTCCTCCACATTGGATTTTGTAGAGGCACAGAATAAAATAGATATAAAAACATCTGCGTCATATACCTTAATATATTTTGTGTTCACCAGTGACCACAGCAAAATATTTCCCTTGCTGAAGCCTGTAGTAATAAAGCTAATGATCCATTAAAACATCTCTGTTTTAATGCATACTTTGTCCTGCACCACAGAAAGTCCCAGAGGAGGAAGGAAGAAGCACAGGATTTAGTTTTATGCAGCAAGAGACAATGGGACATGGATTAATTTCCTTTCCCCCTGTAACAAGTGTCTTCTGGAAATCATAACAACAAGGAATTTGCAATGAAATTCTGAAGAATGAGCTTATTGCATATGGCAGGCTACCATATGTTTTTTAGTTAAATAGTTAATGAAGGAAAAACGTGCTATATGAGTTACAGATTTGTACTTTCCTTTATAAGTAAAATAAACTGTCTATGAGAATATATAGCTGGATGAAACTTCTTTAACATAAATTACTGTAATACATGAGTTTGCTGGGTATGTAGGATCCAGTTTCCTGTACTTTACAGAATGCACTTTGCATGCAGATGCAAGTTAGGTAATTCCTGTTCCTTCCCTTCTTTCTTCTTTCTTTTTCTCCTTTTGTCTATAATTTTCCTTCCTTCCTTCCTTCCTTCCTTCCTTCCTTCCTTCCTTCCTCCCTCTCTTTCCCCTTTCCCCCCTTCCCCTTCCTCCCTTCTCGCCCTTTTCTCCTCGCCCTTCTCCTCTC
>WUAM01000288.1:476445-490033 GCA_024336885.1 Actenoides hombroni
TTCCTTCCTTCCTTCCTTCCTTCCTTCCTTCCTTCCTTCCTTCCTTCCTTCCTTCCTTCCTTCCTTCCTTCCTCTGTCAACTCCGTATCTCTCTCCCTTTCTTCTGCAAAACTTCCTTTTATGCTCAATGTATAATTTTTCAGGAAAAAAAAAAAAAGAAAAGGATTAAAAATGTCAGGAATTCTGGGATCCTAGCCTGCTTAGAGATTTTGTCGGTCCGTTGTGGCTTGTTGAAGTATGTATTTTAATAGGTTACCAGGAAAGCTTAGTTTTGTGTAGGTGCATGAGTGTTAGGATAGGGAGGCTGGAGGAAGTGACTCTGCATGATCTGTCAAATCAGACAGCATTGTGTGAAGCAAGCTAAATGTAATTTTCATAGAGTCAGAGTGATGAGAAGAAGAATGCTATTTGTGTGAGGGATGGCTGCAGATGATATCATTAATCTTTCATTTTATGGACACTGGTTTCAAAAGCAGACAAAAGTGACTCAGAATGTCCAAATGGCATAAAAGCTAGTCTCTGAACACTCATGGTACCAGCAAGCATGGTATGGAGTTTGCTTAAATGTCACATTGAGTTGTTATCCCTGGCTCTGAAGAGCTTTGCAACTCTGCTGGAGCCTGGAAATAAGGCTCACATAAATACAAAGCAAGATGTTCACTTCTAAGTCTGGGTGAGAAATATTATTAGGATTCTCTATTAGGATATATTAGTAGGATTCCTACCTTACAGGAGGATGTGCACAGATGCATTGCCACCTGAGACGCTCTGCAGCCCAAAGCCCAGGAACAGCTTGAGATGGACCTTTATGTATTAGTGGCAGCATTATACTGCTAATGCTCAATCGTTTCTGTATATTACACACAGAATAACTCCAGTAATAGTCATATTATACTACTACTTTTGTGCTGGTGATGAGAGCCTTAGTTTTACTTTTATTCAGACCCTCTGCTTTTTAAAATCTGAAAATAAACTATTACTTAAGAAAATTGCTTCCCCTCTCCCCTCCATCCAGTACCATTAAGGAGTTACTGTCTCAAGGCACCTCTGGATATAAAATAACCACTTAGAGAAATGTGGTGTTTTGACATTGGCTGAATGCCAAGTGCCTATCAAGTTGCTCTGTCACTCCTCTACCTCCTCCTCCCAGCTGGACCAGGTGCAAGAAAATAAGATGAAACTCATAGGTTAAGACAAAGGCAGTCTAATGAAAAGTGGAGCAAGGCCGTGTGTGCAGAAGCAAAAGAAAACTACAATTTTTCTCTGCTTTCCATTAGCAGGTGGTGTTTGGCCCCTTTTCCAAGCAGCAGGGCTCCAAACATGTATTGGTAGCTCCAGAGGACAAACAGATGTACCACCATGCCATCCACACACCCCCCACATACACCCTTTCCTACTGTTACTGTTGAACTGATGCCATATGGTATGGAGTATCCCCTTTGGTCAGTTTGGGTCAGCTGTCCTGGTTATGTCCCCTACCAAGATCTTGTCCACCCCATCCCACTGTTGGGGGGGAATGTTGAAAAAAACCCACAGCCTTGGTAATGTGTGAGCCCTGCCCAGCAGTAGCCACAACACAGGTGTGTTATCAGCACCTTTCCATCTCTCAGCTCAAAGCACAGCACTGTGAGGGCTGCTATGGAGAAAATTAACTCCATCTCAGTCAGACCCAATACAGGAAATCTGCTTTGCTGCAAATGAAAGTACACTTCACTGAAACCCTAACTTTCATGAAAAAGTCAAAATTTCACAGACTCCCATCTTCACTAAAGAGCTCTCTCTTAAGGAACTACTTTAAAAGGTCCCCAAGATTTCTAATATGATTTTAGCTGACCTTTACCTAAACAACATCTCTGCTAAACAGCCCATCTTTTGGTTCTCTAGGGTATTTAAAACAAGCTTCACTGTGTGTCTAACTGTGTAAACAGCCCAAGTCAGCATCACTACATACACAGCTCAGAGTGGACTGTGTAACTCCATGGGGATTTCATAATTAAAAATTAATAAATGTCATGGTAAAATTAGATATCCTGTTCTGGACACCTTGGGAAGCTACTCTGAGTGCTTGGCATGACACAGTCACTCTGCCCACACTTGCCTAAAGATGAATATTTCTAGAAAGAACAATGTGTTTTCTTTATGTACTTCAGCATGTCTCAAAATTTGTTCTGAATTTGTACCTGATACCTGAAAACTAAAAAAAACCTCTAAGATTTAGTGTCCCAAATGTCTTAATCCCATATTACCATCTAGGATTGTTTTGCTGAATAATGATTTTTGTTACAAATTTTCCAGTTGTTACATAGGACAAATGTTTAAAAGATTTGAACCAAAGTTTCCAGAGAAGATTCAGCATATTGCAGACCACAGTGAGAATTACATTTCCTCTGTGGCACTACCACCTGAGCATTAAAAAGCAGTGTTAAGTAATTATTTTCTCTATAATCACAACTTCAAGGACAAATATCTTTTGCTTTCCTCACAGTACCACACAAAAAAAAGTATAGTTGCAAGTTTTTCACCTACAGCAGAAGCTCATCTCCCACATTCACACAGTGCAATATGTCTACATATGCACACCACTACTAATGACGAATCTATTAGGTTGACTGTGTCCCTTTACTTTCATTCAGTACAACCACATTTTATGTACTTTTAAGGACCTGTATAATTTATATAGCAAGATAAAAGATTGCAGATTTGCAGACTACTTTATTAACCTTTGGCTTGCACTTCTAATACAATTGGAGCTATATCCAGTAGGACCGTTGGCACATTTCTTTGGGGTTATATTGGCATGCCTTATTTGAGGTGGGGCTTGAGAGACCAGACTCTGCACTGTTCTCTAAAACATAATTCTGTTCATCTGTATGGTAGTACTTTGTCATAAGCACAAAGTACTTTATTATAAGTACAAAGAGGCTGTGAGCTTTAATCATTGTTTATAAAATATTCAGAAAGTGATGGCTTAAAGGAAGTGTGGCTGCTATTATGAGTTGTATCTCCCTGCTGATGTATATACCAACTCTGGTTAACATAAAAGCTAATATACAGTGAAACAAGAAGGGCTTCCTCTAATGAATTATTGTTTATATCATTGTTTACTCAAGTAAAAAATATATACAGTTTATGAGTGGGTCATGTTCATGTGCCTAGAATATTTTGTTTCAAAATATTTTAAATTACTTTGAAAATTTATGAAAAATTATGAAAAGCCCATTGACTGATTTTACCTTGGATGGAACTAAATGTCATAAGTTACTAAGGCTTTGTTTATATGAAATTAATTTACATCAATAAAACTTTGTCAGTGTGAATATCCTGGTTCAATTCCCTTCTGTGGATGTTTTTTATCAAAACAGAGATGGACATTTTTATGAGAATACATGGTTGAAAATGTGATAAAAACAGGATCATCAACTTGTTTTGTCCCTCTGAAGAGCATCAAACAGTAGAAGCTTGCAGTGGATAGTTGTTACACCAGTAGAGAATTCATTAGCAATGAGCCTTTGTAACTATATTACAAGGTTTTTTTACATGCATAGAGGGTGCAGTCCTGTCTCCTGTGTACATCCAATAGCTTGAGTCACACTGTATGTGCAGATATTGTGGATATTATCCGTACCTTTTTCATCTGTTTGTCTGTCAAGTGGGAAAATGAATATGTGAATAAACAAACAGGGCTCAGCTGCTTACTCATATGCACACAGAAATCAGTCCCATCCCTCCTTCCCCAAAGAACCATATATAGCATTGTTTATAAACTTAATAAAATAGACATACTTCTTGTACATCTAATCTTTGGAAGTATTATTATCCCTTAAAATCACTCCAATCCTCAGGCATCACTAGATGATGTTTTTATTATTTTTTTTCCTGAGACACAGTGAAGATGGAACTTTATTTTAATTTATAATATTGGTCAGAATCAGAGTCTTCTACTCTCATTGTACAGTAGTTCACTCACATGGGTGCCACAGAAGATCCATTAATGTCACCTGTTTTTGCAACATGATGCTTTTTGCACTGTGAGGAGGATTATTGGCATCTGCATCTTCACCATCAGTCACAGTACTTGAGAGTTATCAAGACATGAAGCCTTTATAGGTTGACTGCTCACACAAACTTCCCAGGTAGCAACAGCTACAAGTATATATATATAACACTATATATAGGATTGTGCCTACTGCTTGTTTAATGCCTTGTGATTTTCAGACACTGATCATTGTTTTTCTGTAAGTCTATAAAGTGAAAATAAGGTGAATGAAATGTCACAGAGAAAAGAGTCTACAGATAATGAAACAAATTCATAGAAACTCTCTCTCCTTCTTCCCCCATCTTTTTGTCATATGCACACACAGACACATACAGGGGTTTTTTGGATTGCATTCACTAAATTATAAAGTATATGCTGTATGCTCTGAAAGCAATTTTTTTTCTCTCTCTCTGTCTTTCACTGTGGTAAAAAGGATGACTAACAAAATTGATTAAGAACTTTGTAGATATTTATAAAAAATTCTGCATGACAATAATAATGGCTTAGCATAGTACTCTACCTGTCAAAATTATGTCAGTATGCTTTGTATGTTATACAAAGATGAGATGCGTTTTTACTGAGAAGATGGATTTTTACAGTGACACTGGATTTTACAGCCAAGTGGATAACCTGAAGAGAATCTTGTGTGCCCAATGAACCCCTTTTAGCTCTGTGCAATTACTGTTCACATCCATTACATTTTTGACAAAGAGCAAGCATTAACAATCACACCATGAGCCAATACAGAATAAAAACTTTAGCAGCTGTGGTGCAGCAGCTGCCAGGATATAAGAAAATAGTAAGAGTAATACATTGAGTCGTCATACCACCCAGCATAGAATTTTTACAAAATGAGAAAGGTTATGCACCACTGGTCTGAATGTTTGGGCAAGTGAAGAGGGGATAAGGGGAAAGTGAGTTTCAGTCTGTAGCTCAGGCACAGGCTAGATTGCATGCTCTCATAAAGTCTATCTAATAGCTATTTTGTATTCATGCACTGTTAGGTAAGTAGTGCCTTGTCCCTATCAAAAGTAAGAACAGAAAATGCCCATAGAACATGGGTTCTTTGCCATGCTCTCTGTGTGGTGAGCTGAGCTGCTGAGAATAGAGTATATTAGAAAAGCATCCTAACAAATCCATGTCTTGTTTATTCTTTCCAGCACAATTCTCAGTTTCTAGGGGGATTCTAACCAAAATCCCAAAATTTATCTAAAAGCAAGATGAGCTTATTAAATTTCTGGCATAACACAATGTTAGAAATAAGTTGCTTACTTTGAAATCATAGTGCAGCAATATAGTAGCAAGAAAATAGAAGTTTAGCTGGTGTTTTCTGATTTCTAAGAGTAAGAAAAGAGATGTAAGACTTGAAAATGGGAGTCCAAAAGCTTTCTACACAGAGAATCCAGGCTAGCAGTTTGAGGGTCTCAAACTGGTATCTTGAGTGCTGCACACAAGGATACTAAAGAACATGACAGAAAGTGTGGCCAACTGAAGAACATCTCTACTGTGGCCAGGATGTTCAGTGTACGTCAATGCTGACAGGTCAGGTCAAGAAGAGATACAGTTGGCACTTTCGCTGTGCTGTCAGGAAATGATGCTGCAGGAAAATCTGCAGGAAATCCACAGGAAATCTCTTTGACTCAAAAGGTATACAAATTATTATGACAGTTTAGAAAGATTTACAGAATCAAAAGCCATTGAGGGTATGTTGCTCCACAGAAGTAACCAGACATCTTTGGTGCTCGTCTTTCTGTCACATAAGCTCACTAAAACAACTTGCCCTGTAGCGACAGGATCATCAGACCTGACACAAACATAAACTGTAGTAGTATATGCTTAGGAGCATGGCAGGCAGTATGAATTTTTTTTTCTGCAAGTCCCTATAGATATTGTAACAAACTCAATAAAATTAACATCTTAGAAACAAACAAAAAACCAGCAAGTGACAAGTCCTAGAATACCAGTCTACGAATAATACTCTGCAGAGCAGAAAACGTTCAGCAATCCTACAACAGATCAAACAAACAAGCAAAGGCCTAAGAGCGATGAAGTCAGCTTGGTGCAGTAAAGCTCCACTTGAATCCAGAAAAATGGTATCAGCTAAGTAGATTTACCAGAGTTACCACTGACGTCACATTCCCGAGAGCGTTCTTAGTGAACCTCAGCTTCTGCTTAGCTAGAGCAACATTGTAGAGCCAGAAAGGCTGTAAGAAAGCCACACATGGAAGTGTAATATGAGCCTGGGAAGTAAAGACACTTATCTCATAAATATTTAGAGAAAAAAACAATGGCAGAGAAAAAATAAAGAGAAGGAAACTTTGAGGGAAAGCTAGCAGAAGTAAAAAATGTTGCATTTTCCCTTTTTTTTCTTTTTTAAAAAAAGAAAAGAATAAAACGTAGGTGGTTTATTGGCTTATTAAAAGTCACTTTCTGTTGTCATTGGAAGGTAGATTGCAAATTACTGATTGAGACTGGCTTACAGTGAAGAATAAAAATGAAGATTCTCAGTGAAACTGCATCAAGAGAGTCAGGAGAAGTTTGATCAGAAGTAGCTTATTTAACAGATGTACTGAAGATGGCCTATATTTAAGGTGAAGTAGAAGTTACACATCAAACTTTCATATATTATGGTTTTCAGATACATTTGGAGCCTGACCAGAGTTATACATTATTGTAGTTGTAGGGTGGCACACCTTAGGATAGTCTTTATGTGTGCAGACTTTTGCATTTCAGAGCACTGTATTTTCAAAACTTGTGGTTAATAAAACCTACTTAATTCATCTTATATCAAGTGGTCCACTCTGCTGTGAGCAGTTGAACGAAACCAACAGTTAAAATAGGACCTTTTTTTCAAGAAAAAGGAAAACAAGAATGCATGGATAGCTAACATAAGATAAATTATTGTTAATTATAAACTTTCATTGTTTCATTTTTTCTTTTTTTTTTTTTTTAAATGTGCAGAAGGTTCTGTCTTTCAGATAAAATAAATTTCATACCACACACTATAAAAATAAATATATTGGCCAAAATCTTACCAGTCAATGCATATAAGTAGTTAGTACAAAGATAAAATAAAATGCAAAAACCTGCATATGCATTGTCAGGTAAGCTTTACTTAATAATCTCTTTCATAGCTGTGTCTTAATTAGATTGCAAGAGCCTCAGGGATCAAGTTAATTTTTTAATAAGTATATAGAACCCAACCTGCATACTAAATAGACCTTCAGTGTAGTACTGTAATAAGAGTATTAGCAAGTGACATCAGTATTAACTACCATAATAAATGGAAACTTTTCTCCAGTTATATTTTAGAACCTCACAAGTCTGAAGGAAATCCGGTAGATCCAGGTAGATTCAATGACATGGGAATCTGGATATTTTAGCTACCACTGAAATAAGTCTACCTCTGCAGTCAGGAGCCTGTGTTCCTTAGAAGTTACCAGGATGTAACCACAGCCTAACAATGCTTCCTTTTTTTTTCATACATCCCCTTTGTTTGAGTGCTGTCATGTGACAAAAAACATTCTGACAGACCAGTATCACCAGGTTATTTTCTACTCTCAGTTAACTTAGTATTCAGGGAGCTTGTAATTCACAAGGCCAGCACAAAGTTACCTTAGTGGCCACAGGAATAAGACTTACCCAAGTGGAACCTAAAGAAGTTCAACAAGAGCAAGTGTCCTGCACCTAAGGAGCAATAATCCCATGCACCAGTACAGGTTAGAGTTTAACCTGCTGGAAAGCAGCTCTGCGGAGAAGGACCTGGAAGTCCTAGTGATTAACAAATTAACCATAAGTCAGTAATGCACCCTTGTGGCCAAGAAGGCCAACGGTGTCTGGAAGTGCATTAAAAAGAGTGTGGTTTCCAGGTCAGGGGAGGTTATCCTCCTTCTCTACTCTGCCCTAGTGAGGACACATCTAGAGTATTATGTCCAGTTCTGGGCTCCCCAGTTCAAGAGAAACAGGAAACTACTGGAAAGAGTCCAATGGAGAGCTACAAAGATGATGAGGGGACTGGAGCATCTCTTTTATGAAGAAATGCTGAGAGACCTGAGGCTGTTTAGCCTGGAGAAGACTGAGAGAGGATCTTCTCAGTACTTAGCAAAATCTAAAGGGAGAGTGTCAAGAGGATGGGGTCACAGACTTTTCAGTGGTGCCCAGCAACAAGACAAGGCACAACAGGCACAAACTGAAACACAGGAAGTTCCATCTGAAGGTGAGGAAAAACAACTTTACTGTGACAGTGACGAAGCACTGGAACAGGCTGCCTAGACAGGTTGTGGATTCTCCTTCTTTGGAGAGATTCAAAATCCATCTGTACATTATGCTATGCAACCCACTCTAGGTGAACCTGTTTGGACTAGATGATCTCCAGAGGTCTCTTCCAACCCCTACCATTCTGTGATTCAGTGAAGTGTAAGAAACATAAAGAGACTCTCCCTCTTCCTCAGTGACTTGGACAACAAGTAGGTTGTGTGAAGTAAAGCGCAAGCCCCTTGATTGCTTCATCGTCTAGCAACTGCCTCACTAACTGCAAGAGTGTGACGTGCTAGATGTTACTGTCTTGGCTTCTTTGCAGCTGCAGTTCCATTTCCTTATGTAATTTGTACTTTGGAAAAAATATATTTGAAAAAAATATAATAAATGAAGTGTTGCTTTCAAAGTTTCAGACAATGTGATTTTTTTTTTATTGTTCTGTTTGCCAAAGGTGGCTTTAATTTGACTTTCACAAGTGCAAAAACCTGTCCCCTCAGAAGGTGGTCAAACTATTAATTTTATAGCAAAGACAACAGAGTACAGAAAAACCTTTTCACAAAGCCAGGCAGCTTAGCCTAATTAAATGGTTATTTTGACAGGTGGTTTAAAATGGAATGAATGCTATTGAGAATGGCTACAGAGTCATATATGATGAGTGTCTGTGTGTTTATGTGTGCAGGTGAAAATGTGAATGTGCAGGGGGTGACAATAGATCTGTGTCCATAAAACTTTTTTTTTTTCCCAAAAGCTGCAGCTGTTCAAGATTTATGGATTTATTTCAAATAACTGTGCTAGATCTACTGAATCAGGTGAATGACTACACCTGGACAACAGTAAAATAAAGATGTTTATGAAGGTCTGTGATGTCACTCATCATGGAAAATGAGATGTGTGTTTTACAAGAGAAAACAAGCCTTGTAGGAAATATATAAACATTGTCATAAGGGCTCTGATTTCTGGTTCTGCTCAATATCACAAAGGATCTGTACCTCAGTAAAATGTTGCATTTATAGTAGGAGGTAATGAGCATTTAGGTCTCCAAAAGCATGCTGAAAGGGCTCTGTATCCAACAGAGATCCAGCAGTTGAGCACACTGAACCGGATTAGCAATCTTGATCACTCACACAGAAGGCCCCCATCATCCACTTCCTGTCTGCATGAATTCCCAGGCCTTCCCTCCTGCAACTGTTACCTATGTATGCAAGTCTGGCTTGCAGAGAGCTAGCTGGATACAGTTACCCAAACAGTGAGGTAGGTAGGGTCTAAGTTACTATATAGTCTCTCTATCCACTTTTGTTTAGTTCAGATAAGATCCTTATTATTTTATCTTGTCTTGTGAAATTTTGTGCTCTCAAGAATTTTGATAATGTCTTTGATGTTCTCTAATAACAAGGAAGAAATTATTCTCTCTTGTAACCTATGTACACTTTCAAGGAATATTATTAACTGTTGCCATCAAGTGATGACAATTCAGTTTCAGCATCAAAATGAACACATTGTGAACAAGATAACTTGCTAGAACTGTGGTATGATTTCAGCTGACTTCATCTATTGTGCTAAAAAAGTATGTTTCCTTCTAGACATGTAAAACTGTTATACCAATTACCTGTGTGTCTTTGAAGAAGATTTTGTTTGGGTTTGGGGTGCTTTTTTGTTTGCCTTATGTAGTGCTTGCAGTCCTGTAGTTATGCAGTGGATACAGTACAATATGTTTCTCTAAGCTCTATTTTTTAATCTCTGCCTAGAAAGTTACTGATGATGAGTAATTCTGAAGAATAAGCAGGCTGCTTTAGGTTCATACCCAGTCTTCAGTACTCTGATTCTCACTCTGCTGATATTTCCAGACTTTAATAGCTCATTCTGTATTACCTGTGGCATTTATTATGTCACTGAACCAGAAGAAATTCTAAATCACCTAAACATTGCTCTGGAAGGTCTGTTGGTTATTTCTATTTTCTTGTGTGAATGACAGGGGAGAGTTATACAGCAGGGCCTCATGAATTCAAAGCAAGGAGACAATCTACAGACTCACCCATCTCTGGGTTTGTAACAATCCATGTGGGTGATCTCAGGCCCACCTTCAGTGTCCCCTCTTCCCATTTCATAGAGATTTTTTCATCCTTTCTTCATATTTAGAAAGTACTCTCTATAAAGATTCACAAAATTACTTCAGCCTGCTCCCACTTACAGCACACTTGAAACTATTTTGCACCATGATGTCTACAAGAATCTTTAAAACTCAGGCTGTCACTCTCAGTGAAAACCACCCACTATGTTGATCAGTAGTCTCACTGTTCATTCATGCTTCTTAGTCTGGCTTAATCTATTAATTGTCTCTGTTGCTGTGTCTCTCACTTTTGCTCTGAGATGAGCTTAGCACAACAGTGTGCCAACAAGCAGACCTCTGAAGCTATCAAAGGGACTGGGAGAGCAATGAATTATCTTTTTGTGCCACAGTTTTCCCACGAAAAAGTGATAATAATGCAAGATCATTCAGAAAACCATTCTGAAATACACTGAAAAAAAGAGTTAAATATCCTAGGGACAATTCTTGATCTGACCAATAGTAAAAATCCCATTTCCACCCATCAGTCAAAATTCTTATGTACACAGACCCTACTTACATAATATTTAATAAGCTAGATAGGTTTTTCTGAATGATTTCCAAAATAACTGAAACTAAAGTATGAGGGAGTCTATCAGGACATTTTTATTCTAGAAAAAAAAGTATAGTAAGAACAGTATCAGTTTATCTGAAACATTTCACTAAGTTTCAGAAATTTTGCAAACCACATGAAATCACTATGGGAACCCAGGCTCTTCAGCCACTCAATCCTAGGTCTTTATAATTTCCCTCAGATAAAGGGAGAATTGCCATGGTGGATATGGCTTGTGAGCCTCTAGCCAACATCTGAGAACTATTAACTCATTTGTGATAACTGTATCACATGTTAAATGGGATTTAATGTATTGTGGGTCTGAATCAAGCTGGTGATTAATATGGAATAAAGTTCAACCAAACTAAAGAAATAGAGGACAAGCACAGTAAATAAAGATTTTGTGCAAATGATCAAATGGAGGCAGGAAAATAAAATAAACTCATATTAAGCAAAGCACAGTAAAATCTCAAATGATAGAGGAAAAGGATTCTACATTTTAGGTATTTCTGATTTACATGTACACATAAAGCTACCTCTTTTTTAATAACTAAGTCTGAATATTTTGCTCTTGGTCTGACTATTAATCACTTACTTTCACCTCACACTGTCATTTGGCTTTCTTCCAAGACATTTCAGTATTTTTTCTCTGTGAGTCTGTGAAGATAGAAATCATTTACATTAAGAGGCAAAGTTTACACATTCTTTTCATGATAATTGGTGGCACCTATTTTTCACTGTATGCTCTAAGACCTCTAATATGAGGTCAGAAGAAAACACAGGCAGGATAATGCTGTTAGGAACCTAAGTTTTATCACATCCTTGGCTGCTTAAATTGATGAACACAAGCCACCAACAAGTTAAAAAACCCAGATACTCACTTTCATTAGACCTGAATCCAGGAAACTATGTTGTTCAGTGGCTGGAGAAAACTTGCTTTTTTGTCCAAACTTATCTGGTGTTCATGAGCTGAGTTGTCCCAAAAGAGTTCTTGACAGAACAGTCTGTTAGTTACGTGGTGCTTCCACAGGGTCTTAGGAGTTACAAGTTATCAGGGGAAAGCAAGAGTTAAGACAGGAAGACTGGATAAAAAAAAAAAGGAGAGAGGGGAGAGTCAGAGTTTTGAGCTCTTTCCAACAAGAGGGGTACAAATCATGTTTACCAACAGGACCCAGCACTTTACCACTGGTGCCTGGGAGCTGTCTGAAGTAATCCCAAAACACAAGCATACTGCCAAGGAGCATTGAAGACTCTCAGTTCCTATAAGCTTCAAATAATAACACGTAAATTTCAGGACAACGTAGACCTGGAACCTACTGCATTCAGAGACAAAATAATTCAGAAAAACAAAAGTGTTTCTCTTTGAAGATGTAAGCTGTCTTCTGTTTTCTATGGCTTCAGGTTCCACTGAGAATGAAATCAAGAGGGTTTCACTGCAGAGGGAAAGGCTGGAATCTATTGGAATCTTGGCATAAAAGTAAGGAAAAACAAATTTAAAATGGAGCAAGGCCAAGGCCAGAACTTAAGGTAAAAGAGTTCTAGAGAAAAGACTCTCAGGGGAAAAATACGAATCCTTGAACTTGGCCTATGTGCAACTTGCCCAGGAATTGGGCCATAATCAAACACAAATATCATCATTTATCTGCTACTAACTCTAAATGCCAGAGGTACTACAATTTGAAAGCAATTCGCTGGATGTCTCCTTTCAATGCAGTTTTCAGCATATCTTCCCTGAGCAAATCTAAGAGTCCTTAAAAATTTGCCTCTGTAACATGTTTTCTTCTGGAGAAATGAACACTGATCCTACACAAGATACTTGACTAATTTTGATTTTCACTTTTCATTGTGAAACAGATATAACTGCTCTACAGTTAAGATTGGTCACAGGTTTGGTTGTCTGACATCCATCTTTCAATCAATCTCTTTTGCAACCTGCTCCAAAACCAACCTTTCTGATATTTAGCATGTCCCATCACAGCTTCTCAGAATACTAAAAGAAAAACCAAGAGAGGCATTTTTAATTAATTGCATTTCATAAAAGACACCTACCTTTTATTATATTTAAAATAGGATAATCCTGATTTTTCTTTGCTATTCTAACTCCAAAAATGATTTCCTTTTTAAACCTTAGATTTGCGTGTTGTCATTGATTAACATTTATGGCCAGGATAGTGTAGGAGTAACAAAGATACAAATAAATGTTTTTAAATATATAAAGTGCAACAGTTGAAAGAAAAAAACCCAAACAGCTCTGTTGTAAAGGACCTGATTTTCATTTACACAGTTCTGGCAGCATAAAGGGTAGCATCAATTTTATCTAAATACACTTTAGGGTTCATTCCTACTGCCAGAATATGAAAAGGGGTCTTTATGTAAATAAAAATCAGGGCAAATATATTTCAGGATTATGTTTCTTTTGAAATCTTTGCTATACCTAAACTTCTCATATTTTGACTTCTGAGACTACTCACAGATTAAGTGTATGAGATTCTTACTCTGAGTCAACAATAAATGGAATCATCCTGTCCTGGTTTGAGTGAGAACAGAACTAATTCTGTTCGGTGATTTTACTTTTCAGCTCAGTTCTTCTAATTAACTGCACTTTCTGAAGTTAGCAGCCTGTTTTCACAGACAGTGT
>WUAM01000288.1:500688-511595 GCA_024336885.1 Actenoides hombroni
GATTTCAGGGCAATCAGAGATCTACACTTCAAGTTTTTGAAAATCTCATCTTACCCATACGTTTTTTTTCTCAACTTTCAAGTAACTTTTTTGATGATGTATTATATCCCATTTTCCGTGGAGTGATGATTCTATGTCCTGACACTTGATCATCAAGAGTTATTAATATATAGATATATATATATACACACTTGCATTAAAACCTGTTTGATATTAGATGTAGACTCTAGCTATCCTACTTCAACCTAGTGTCTAATAGTTCTTATTACTGACCTCAGGCAGAGCAGCTCTGGTTTAGAAGCAATGCAATTATGTTCATATGGCATTGCCTTTATAACAGTAAGCATCACAACATGTGAAGAAATTAGCAATCCTGATTTTGAATTAATGTGAATTAGTTTTCACACTACTACCCACCACCTTTGACCAGTTATGTTTACTGGATTTAGATGTGAACAAATCCAAAGATACATGAGGTATTTATATCTGGATGCAGCTTAGTGGCCCTTCACATGATACTTCTGAGAACAAATTTGTCATTCCTAGATCTCAAGATATCTGGTAAGTGTATTTTGAGCCTTTGTGGGATACAGTCAAGACCTTTACCTCCAGAGCAACTGCAGGATACAGACATAATAGAAAAAGGAAAAGAGATATCTTAACATCAGGTAGACTATAGAGTTGTAAGTGTTTAGTATGCTTAGTATGTTATAGCTGATATTTCTGGATAATTTGATCATAGAAATAATTAGTTAATAAGTTAGCCTAAATCAAATCCATAGGTACAGATGTCTTTAATTTTAGATATATTCAGAACTTGGAACTAGAGTTTTGTAAATGCCTCACCTTTTAGAACAAACTAAGATAAACTAAAAATCTAGACTCAAAAGTTTCTTACTTGTTACAGTTTAACAAATGAAATCTATCTTTACAATAAAATATTTTTCTGTTAAATATAAGTAGAAGGAATATGAGAACAAGTTAAGCAAAGTGTCCAGGTCACACTTCAAATAAATAAGTGACAAACAAATTTCTTTTTAAAAATCACATCACTATTCCTCTGTTCTAATGAGACACATGAATGCTGTCTCAATATTACAGTTATTATCATTATACATGCTAGAGGAGCTCAAGGTTTGTTCTGCATAAGTTTTTCAAATTCTTGTCACGCATTTCATATATTATAATAGTGCATTTGTGTCATTAGAGTAACACAATTAATTTACATATAGCCTAGAGGTTTACAAGTGTTTAGGGAATTCTAATGTGTCATTTTGTAACACATCAGCTCCCTGAAGACTGGAGTTCAGCAATGAAGAGATGGACACCTCACCAGGAGCAATTCCACCCAGCTGCAAGTTCACATGCAACCACAACAGAGAGTAGCCAAAGCAAGTTTCATCATCAGTATATTGGTAAGGGATGTAGAAGGTGAAGGAGTGAAATGTGAGTATATTTTTCCACCATGCCAAAAATGCAGGGCCAGGAAAAAGTTAGATTTATCACTGGAAAAGTTAGTTTCTTAAACTCCATTGGCAGTAACAGTGAATGAAACATTAAGGGTACCTCAACTCTCAGCAGCAACTTTTTTCATCTCCTTCTACACGGTATCAAAAGTGACACTATGTGTGAGGGAGGACAGGTAGCTGGAAGAACACCAGGGACCCTTGATGTGGAAGAGTCAGAGAGGCAAAATCCCTGCTTGTGATGCTCCACCGCACATGTGGAGACCACATTTTTACAAAATGCTCTATACTGCAAATTCATACAAGTCAATCTTAGCAGATGGGTGATACGGGATAGAAAATAGCCAGACAAGAATAGAAAAGATGAACTTTCTTTAACACTTCAACGTAACGTTCAAGGAAAGATTAGTGGGTTGTTCAAAAGGTTACGTATGCATTTGTTCCTTTTTTCTGAGAGCTCTTTGTGTTTCCCTCTGCTTTTCAAATACAGTAATGTCTTTTACAGCTTCCTATTCTCTGCATTAGAATACCAGAAAATATATTACTCCTTAATCAATAATTCTGTAATTTCTTTCCTTCTTCCTGAAGTGGAAATAAATAAATAAAATTTCTTCCTGCATACATTTGTTTGCCAAGAATATTATGCAAAATTCTTTGGTTGATACAACCATAAAGTTCCATTCCAGTGCTCAAGATTAGATGTAGTATAGTAATAATATTGCATTTTATCTGTAACATCATAGAAATATTTGAATGAAATGATCCTATGATGTCAGATACTCCATTCCTCTTATTTGATGCAGGATCAACTATTTCTACACTATTTTTGGCCACATTTTATCTGTCTTGCTTATTTTTATGAAAAAAACAAAACCTTTCAAAGACTAACCTTTAGTCTTTCATGAAGACTGAAATTGTAATCAAAGAACTTTGCATTGCTGCATTTTTAAACCTGTTTCAAAATTATTCCCAACATTATGCTTTTACATGTGTTATTAATTGTGAGTTATTGTATTTATTCAAGGACATATTTCCTGCTTTCTACTTTCCATACTGTTTTTTCCTTTAATTAATCTTTAAGGATTTTCTGATGTGTCAGATTTATCTTCTTATTATTATATTTATTCTGATGTGCAATAGCTAAAATAAAATACAAATGAAAAGTAAATTTTGAATGAAAATGGGAACATCCTATTCTGAGAATATTTCAGATGTCTATAATTCCATTGTTCTTTTTTGAACTTTTGGAGTAATTTCTAAATTAAATTTTCTGTCACAAAGGTGTTTATGTTAATAATAGTTGCATTTTGGCCATGAAAACATTTTTCAAGAGGAAATTGTTTCATAGAGTGCAGTCAAATCTAGCTGTTCCATAAAAAAATAAAATTTTAGCACAGCTTTCAAATTTGTCTCCTGCTTTGTCTTTCAGCACCAGCTTCTGCACCCTATTTAATCATAACATATCCTTTGCACACAAAATTTATAGAGATATTTTATAGCATTAGAAGCACTGAAACCCAGATACAATTTATGTGAAAAACAATGGCATGTATTTGTTGTTGTTTATACATGATAAAGATCTGTTTTAAAATAAGATGATATAGTCAAAATGCTAGTAAACAAAAGGATTTTATTGGGAGTTTGTAGCCTATAGGCCTGTCTCCTAGTGGTTTTTTTTGAGATGAGTATTGAAATTGTAGCATACAAAGTTATTTCAAATTTATCTACCTGTTATGAGATTTAAAATAATTAATTTTGTCAAATTGTCTGTAGAGCTTCTCATACACTAGGGCTGCAAATCTAAATAATTTATTTATTTAAATTTTTGATGACTTAAAAAAGTTCCACATTTGGAGGTTTTCTTAAACAAATCATCAATGAAACTTCATGAATAATCACTCATCAATTTTTCTAGCTTATATTGGGAAAATCAATTAATAGCCAGACAGAATATATGCATTTCAAATGTGCCAATTTAGGACCCTTAAGACATGCTGGCCCCTCCTCCCTTACAGTTGCTGTTGTGGTAGTGTCAACAGATGATGCATCCTTGGGTGATTCTGGGTCAGTAAGGCTCTCCAAAGGTGATCTTTGAGGCATAATTCAATTTTATCCATGATGATAGGCTCCAGGGCAGTGTTATCTGAGGAATTTGCACTGTAAGTTTTATCACCTCATTTTCACCTAGCAGTCAACTGGGTGACAGGGTCAGAAATAACTGTGACTATAACATGCTTTTAACAAAGACAGTGACTCTTGAATTGCTCAAGAAAGGATATTCAACATATACATGGTCAGATATAGTCTCAAAAGCAACAACTATACTGTAGTATTTGTTATTAATTACTCTGACAGAGAAAAATATTGCCAACATGAAGGATTGAAATTACAAGAATTATTCCTTAGAAGGTCATGAGACAAACTTAAAATCATTAGACTTTTAGCTCATTGTATCCTTGCCTGTTTTTTATTATTTCTGGTATTTTGAATCTTCAGAAATCCCAATGTTTAACTTGTAATTCTTTCCCAAAGAACAGAAAAAGAAAGGTGAAATGCATCTTACTGCAGGATCCAAAAGGGAATCTTTAAGAAAAACAGGCAGCACTACAACAGTTCTGTGTCCAGGAATTTGTTTACCTTATTTCTCTTCCTAAGAAGGCATTTTCAGAATTGTCAGTCATGTTACAAACATGCTACTATGCAGAAGTGTTATACTTCAGTTTTCATTTTCCTAACCTCTGTTTCTCAGTTACCTAAAAACAGTGAAAGGCATTTTTATTGCTTGTGAAAAAGGGTAACATTTTTCCCTCAAAGGGACCTTTATCATAAATCAATTCAAGCAAGTAACACTAATGGAAAATTGGGGTAAGTTTAGCATTATGACTCCTCAATTATTTTTGCAGAAAGAATTTTGTAGAACTCAGACACAAGAAATGTTGTTATCCACAATACAGGTACCTCTATTTGTTCACATAAAAATTCAGCAATTATCATTACTTTTTGAAGTAAAATTAACTTATTCTTATCCCTTTGGTTAATTCAGCTCATGTTTCCTCATTAAATTTGAATTAGTTTGTCTGAAAGTACCAAGGATGTGAGCTGACAACAATTAGGTAGAAACCAGTGCCACTATGCTTTCCCTGTGTCAGTGGTGCTCTACTTCAGTCTCACAGCAGCCCAATAGGGTGGTATTATTTGTACTGCTAGAAGTGTTAAGGTATTCAGAATATAGGTCATAGCTTTTGAATGTTTAGGAGGTAAAGACTTACTCTGAAAACAGGAGCAAAGAAAGTTTGTGTCTAGCCAACACTCTGCACAAGAAAAGGTTGTCCATACAGAAAGTTGTATGAGCAAACACCGTAGAGCAAACAGCAGGAGATAAAATCATTTTCATTTGCAAATAGAAAATATGAAATCTAATAACTATTTAAATTATTAACATTTTTTTTCTTTTGTCCACAATTATTTCTTTTTTGCTAGATCCAGAGTAACATTGGATGCAGTGACAAAGTCGCTACTTATGTTCCACGTTCCTCCATTAGATGATACATTGTATATTCGATGAAACATTTTTTACCACACCTGCATATCTCTGTAAATTTGAGGATAGCCAGCATGTAGCAAGTTACAAAATAAATCAGTTACAGAATATAAGAAATTCCACAGATATTTTTTTTGGTTGGTTGGTTGATTTTGGTTTCTTGTGATTGTGTTTTGTGGGGTTTTTGAAGTGAGTCTTGAACATACAGAGTTCTTATTTATTTGTGCACCTATGTCATATCATGCAGTGAGGAGCTGGTTGTCTATCCAAAAGCTCACCGGTATGGGCATGTAACTACTCTGAGTGAGAAAAGGATCATGTAGGAGAAAGTATTAATGTGTTTAAAAGGTAATGACCATAAAAACTGAAAAGTCTCTTGTTTAGTAATACCTTGACAATGAATAACCCATTCTCTTCTTTTGTACCATGGACTTCTGAAAGTTGCATTATATGCATGCACATGAAAACCAAGTTTATTGCAAAACTCCAGTGTTCTTTTTTTCAGCACCCTCCCATCACTAAAAAGCATCACAGTCATCATTGATTCAGAGAATCAAGTGTTTTTATAAATACTGAAGTTTTTGGCATGTTGCAAAATAAATAGAAAAAGAGACTAAATCAGTTGATTTAATTTATTTATTACATTTAGTTCACTTCATTGGTCATGTTAGTGTGAGGTTTATTAAATTTCTTCTGTCAAGCATCTTTACAAGCAAGGGTGAACAAACAAGAATTCATATTGAATTCAAGACAGTTCATAAAATTCCTCTTATCTTGGCACTGATCAACCTCACATCCTAATCCTCTGCCAAAACCTTCAGTCTCCATCTCTTTCCAGTGTAAATGTTTGTATTTGCTGAAATATTTTCTTTTAGATGTCTGAACTGCCAATGGAGTTATTCTTGCCACCGTTGTGTGTGCCTTAAGAAAACATTATGGTTTGCACCTTCATAATTCTTTTCACTGTGAATTGCTTTGCCATGAAAAGTCAAGAAAGCTTAATGCTGAAAGACAGTAGGGCAAAACCTTCTGCATCACTAACATTTTTAGTTAACCCTCTTAAACATTATATAATCTGAAATTGTGTGTGTGCTTTTCTTCTCTCACTGGCAAAAGTATTGTGATGTCTATTGAGCTACTTTAAAGCAAAACAAAAATAATAAAAATACCCTCCTTATGTCTCTACTGCTTTGAAAACAATGGGAAATATCAGTTTCCACTCAAACAGTTGAAATGAAACATTCTTTCATCCTGGGGTCAGTGAGAAGGTAGAATTCCATGCACACCTCTGTCCAAAAGAGCTTATTTCCATGATTTGATCTGACCAAGTATTTGTCTGCCAGGAAAATTCATCATTACCAAGCTAAGATCTATGCCAAATGTGTAGAACCACACATTAAGCACATTGCAGATTTAAAGGGATTCCTGGAAAAAAAAAAAAGAACAAAGACACAAAAACATTACTAATGCTACATATTGACTACGACAGGTAATTTCATTTCAAGATTCATGCATGGTTTTAATTTTGGTGTTGGTTTGTAGTACTGGTAGGAAGAAGTGGGACAACACTGTTTCCCATGTTAATTAGCAAATGTTTCTGCTAACGGGTTTTGAATTGGCTATGTCAGCATGTACAGAGTGGTAATCTAAGACTCCTTGTTATTAGATATGTGTGTGTTCCAGTTCCTGTGTTATAAATATAGTGTGTATAAGGCTTGAATTCTGGAGAAGACGGGTGAAACAGTACATCATTGAGTCTTTTAATTACTTACCAATTTTTGAATAGGTAGACTAACATTTCATTAAACCTCTAAACCAACATTTTCAAACTCAGATTCTTTTTTGGGGGGGATTTACATTCCTCACTTACATACTTAAGATAGACATTTGAAAATGTTGTCATTAACTCTAAAAATGCCTTTGTCCTCACTTACACTTGCTCATAACCATAATTACTCCATGGACAAAATCTGTGGGCAGAAAGAGTACCCAGGAGCCAGAACTTTTCAGATATCAGCATTGAAATCCACAGTACAGATTCAGACTGTGGATTAAATTCTGTGTCCTCCACGTTATCATTCCTCCATGATCATTAATTTTTATAATTTTTTCACCTTTTTATACATAGTATTTTATCCTTCATAGTACATTTGTTGGTCTTTCTTTTTTTTTCAGCAGGCAATAAACTTCTACCTATTACTCTCTTGCATCTTTTTTCTTAGTTACTAAGGCCTACAGTTTATTTTTCTGGAGTTTCAAGAGAAAACAGTAGTCATTATTTCTGAATGCCTCTAATAAACTGCAATGAACCAGAGATGACTAATTATGAATAATTGGGATGAAGAAGTGCTATTCCAAATAAAGTATTAGTCTGAAATAAGCCAGGGAATGAGATGAATGTTTAAGAAAAATTTTCTAAGGTGTTCTTGTAATTACCTTGTTCAAAAGAGGAAGAAATTTTGTGAGATAATTTGCTTTCACACAGGTTTCACAGTCCAAATTTTGGGCATTCTCCTTAATCAGCCAATTAAACAAGATTTCAAACAGTTCTGGTCCTGAAACTTTTGTAATGGAACAGACATGGGAAAAAAACACCAAAACTATTAAGGTATGTTACAACCCAAGGATTGCCTCCAAAACTCTCTAAAAGTCTAAAAGGGATTTGGTTTCAGTCTGAAGTTTTGGGTGGGCTTTTTTTTTTTTAAAAAAAAAACCAACAGTAAAATACCTTATGCATCTATATCTCTATTTATATGCCACTGAAAGTATTTCAACTTTCTATTTTCTAGAAAACAAAAAACCCCTTCCAGTCTCCCTCCTTTCACCCCCAGCAATGTAATGTTGTGTTGAAAAACATTAAAGTATCTGTTTCTTGTGCTGTTGTTATTTGAGGAAAGTGAGATCTGCAGGGATGAAAATCAGCTTATCCTTCACTTATAAATTGGTGTAATGAAATGTATTACCACTTTTCCGAAATTCTTGTTTTCCCTAAAAAACAATGGAACAGGAACTATTATATATTCACTTTTATTTAATATGACTCAAATTTTCAAGGACTAAATAATAATGTTACTGTTCCTTTTATAATCATTTAGAAAATAACCCACAGAAAATCAGTCTCAATTCTCTACATTCAGAAGAGGTTCTTGCTGAAATTAAACAGCATGACAGGTGTCGAAGGTATCTTAATGACAAGGGAAACCCAAAACAGTGGGGATGAGATACAAAGTTCTTAGACTAACTCTGAGCTATCCAAACAGCCATGCAGTGTGATCCACTGTGTGCCAAATACACACAGCAACATGTGCAGCTTATCTCCAATGTGTGCAGAGTGCTCTGTAAGCCAACTGGTTGATGTAATGTATGATGGAAGAGGACCCTGGGGAGAGGTGCAGTATCAAAATTACAGTTAAACAGCAATGCTTTTTTTGCTGCTGACTGCATTCCTTCCGTCTGTTGTTGTTTCTGGCTTTTAATTTTAAGTGTAGTTGCATTAACTTCTGATGAGATAATAGTTGGTCCATCTCCAGATAGTTATTCTGGGATGATATCTTCTATTTCTGACTAATTGACTCACAACTTTATTTTCTATAGGGGAATGTGAAGGATGGAAGATTACAAACTTGGTAACATATATTTCAGTCCAAGCTCTGATTTCTGTCCTTATTGGTATAATTACTGAAGGAAACAAAGATTTAAATTACACACAGCTTGTTATAGACAGTTATAGCACCACTTGGTCTAGACAATTTATCTTTCTTATTTTACTTGAGGCTGTCATGTGAAGATGATAGAGGTCTTACATTAGATTAGATGGAGAGGTCCTTGCATACAACTCCCTCTAGAAGAAGATTGATTGTGCAGCCCAAATTTTTTTGATATGAATATATATAAACTTTGCCATTTTTTGTTATTTTTCATAATGTATCTATACTTTCTTTACAAACTGAACTTATATTTCCACAACAATACAACGAAAACAAAGGAGATTGGAGGGAAGGAGAGGAAGTTGAAATTAAGTTTTGGTCAAAAGATATAGACAGTACAGCCTTGTACTGTTAGTATTCCCACTTAATTTTGGCTATTTACAAGTTTACCTCCTTTTCTAGTCTAGAACCCTAGATGCGCTAAATAGGGGATGGTAACAATCAAACAAAATAATAAAAAATGAGCTCATGTCAGTTAATTGTCACTTGTTTATAAAATTAGATTAATTGCTCTTTGGATACAGAACTCTGAACAGTATTTAGCACAGGAAAGGAAAACTTATTTTGAGTAGATATCTAAATTTCAGATGGCTTAAGTTAGAAAGGAAGGTTTTTATTTAGAAGGCTGAAAACCTCTCACTGATGAACAACACGGGAAATGATAAAGCAAGTTTTCTGTATCATGTTCTTCCAGTTTAGAAAGATTTTTCTCTAAAATTGACACAAAAATTCAGTGTCTACAGTCATAACATCTTATGCAATTCAGATGATATTTTATTCCTGTGTATGAACAGTACTACCTGCAGCTCTGGATACGGAGGTCTACACTGTTGATGATTTTGAACACAGAGACTTGCAGATCATTTTCTACCAAGTGCCATTACATGACATCAGCCTTCTGTTTCCTACCAATTTGGATTCAAAGGAAGCTGAGGCAAAAGTATTTACACTCCTGTATTAAGCTCCTGGGCCTTTCTGTTCCTCAAACACATAATTTATTTATTTACTTATTCATTGTTTGTGCCAAATTAGAGGGGTTTATATTCCTGGATGGTTGTAAAATGTAAGTTCAACTGTTAAAGGAATTAATTACCTGAAAATCAAACCAGATACTAATTAAACTCCTGGGAGACAAACACTAACCTCCCCCATCTGCACTGGCAGGAATCTCTGCACCCCACATTCTGCCAATGGTAGCACCTCCAGCTAAGTTGTGGACTTTCCTACCAGTAGCTATTACAACAAGGCCAGTTTTTCTCCCCCTGTAGTAAGGCTAATGAATAGAGAATCAGACATTAAAATCCATGGGTTCTACCTATGAAAATGTGTTAAAATTGGAACTTTAATTTTCCAAGGAGGGTTTTACATCCCAGCTGTAAATTCCCGAATGGCAGTTGCTGGTTAGGGAACATTTCCAAATTACCTCTCTGGAGCAAGACCAGCCTTTAATTTCTTTTCCTCCTTATGGGTGGTGAACTTTGGAGATGGAAACTCTATCACCCAAAAGGTGAGGATGTAGGTTCAAATATTGCTTTCAAGACTTCCAATTGATTTTGTTGGTTTGTTTGTTTGTTTGTTTGGTTGGTTGGTTTGGTTTGTTTGTTTGTTTGTTTGTTTTAATGTGCTTGTTATGATTTAGATATTGTATATACCTGAAGAAAAAGACAGGATTAGTTTGTATGCAGTATCAACAGAGATTAAGCAATGATTCACAGATACAAGTTAAAAATAAAGAGAATAGACAACTGCGATGTCTAAAAAAAATTAAACTGCTGGGTGGAAATGTATACATGTGGAAGCTCATTGAAAAGTCTTCTTCAAGAAAAAAAAGATATCACCCATTTGCAATCAGTCTATTTTTACCAGCTTCTCTGATCAAAGCAATGTCCTATGGTGTTTGACCTATCTACAAGAGAGAGAGGAAATTTAAGCAAGTGATCTAACTGCTTAAAGACAAGACTGAGAAGCAGGTGAGACCATTTTCTGAAGGGTTCACTATTTGTCTGTAAAAGTGGGATATGCAGATATTTCTTCCATTATCTTTCTAATAAAATTTCTTGCTTACTTGAGCATAAGAAAAGATACTCATTTGTTGAAAGGCATTCCTTTGCCTAGTCCAACAGAGATATTGTCACGGGTTAGGGTCAGGGCAACTCACTAGATGTATTGATATGGTGTTTTTTTAATATTAAT
>WUAM01000288.1:511620-534591 GCA_024336885.1 Actenoides hombroni
ATTTTATATTACTTTATTGATATTTAAATATGTTTCCTCTCATGCTTTTCTTGTTGCTTCAGATTTTGTGCATCTCCCAGAGACATTCCAAATCTAATTAAAAGAAATGTCTGTTACAACATGAAAGATATTTCTATTCTTACATTTCATTGTGAAGGAAAGGCAACAACAACTAAAAACAAAACAAAAAAAAAAAAGCCTAAAGTAGATTACAGAAGATTAATCAACAACTACACAAAAATCTATCTGACTGTAGCTGAAAAGTAGATTTTAGCAAGTATTAAAATAAAATAATTTCACAAACATTTCCTTGAATAAAACTTTAATCTACTTGAAAACCTTTATTCACTTTCATGTGTAAAATATTTGCAGAAGTGTTCATTTCAGAAATATTTGCTACATCAGCCAGAATTTTCTTGTTTAGAGATCACCTAGTCACGGAGCTAAAACACACTACGGGGGAGATACAATTCTCTCTTCAAACACTGAGTTATTACCAGAAATATTTAAATCGTTTATGAGTCAAACAGAAGTTGAAATTTGTTTTCATGAAGTTTTGACATAAATTGATGGACAATGAAGTAACTCATTCTGATCAAAGATGGATAAAGGTCATCCAAGCTGCTGTAAAATTATGCCTGTGAATTGGGAAAGTGAAAACCAACAATGACTGCTGGAGTAGAGTATAATACTAGTTGGCAATTTTAATTCCTGACAGCTAATCTCCCACTCAAAGTATACACATAGTTAGGATAACACATAGGATAATATGTTCAGGACACTTGCAAATTCTCATGTGAATGACGGTCAATCCTGAAAATAGTTTACCTATCTTATATCATTTTTCTAATAGAAAATTGTTCAGAACTTCACTACAGAGACGGTTAAAATTTTATTGGTTTTCAGCCTAAATGTATTCACGGACAATATTATTCATTTCTTCACTAACATTGCCTGCTAGAATTCTTTCCCATCGGTCCAATAATATACACTCCATTTTACCAGGAAAAAAATAAATTCTAAATACTTTAAAACATTTTGTGAAAAGAAGACTGTTTTTGCATCTGTGATCTATTTTATGAGAAAACATTGCAACAAACATTAATTAGCCTCCCTTAGGGAAATAGTTATGCAAAAACCAACATGGACAGGGTGATTATACCAAAGGCACTGTCAGTCTCACATGACTGAGACTGTACACACCATAATTAGACTGTAGCATAGAAGGCCAATGCTCCCTTAGCTGCCTTGATAAATCCAGGTCTTGTCATCTCACCCACTGACAATGTAGTATAACACTACAATTTGTTAAACTCCTGACCTTTCCTATGGATGCCAAAGTACTTCTGTAATGTCCGAAGCATTTAGAATGAACGTAAATGAGGTCATCAATCAGCTTAAATAGACCATGCAGCAGCCTCAAGTCAGTAATGTTGCAGACTAAGGATTGTCTTAACTTAGAAATGATGTGTGACCAGTCTACTGCTCATCCCTTTGAGACCTTCTTTGCCATAGGTCACACCTATGCATTTTTAAAATCTCGTAAATAGTTCTATTACTTGCATTGATACATAACAATGCAAAGAACTTAGAAAACTTAGGGGGTAGGAGTAACAATGAAAAATGACACAGATGATTTCCCAGCCTGTCAGGAGGATGTAAAATAATTGCAGCTCAGATACTGGGTGTTCATGGAAGAATGCATTTTATAGACATGCTTTGACAGGACAATACTTGGGACAAACCATGTTGTATGTGAGCATCAAGTACTGCTCACAATCTTTAATTAAGTGAAAATGGTTCATTTTGGCACTGTCCAAAGGCAGCTTCAGAGGCTTCTACATGAGCTGATTTTTTTTTCCCTCAGAGTAAATTGTCTATCTGGTCAAAGAAATACTTCCTTGCATTGGACTATACTAATAAAATACCATCCTGATATCATTCTTGCAAATATGTAATTGTTATCAGATATATTTTCTGTCATGCTATTAAAGGTCTTTTAAATACCCAGACAGTTAATTAAAGATAAAAAAATCAGGTGCTGTTTTCTTGTATATTCCTTTGATTAATATGATCTCAATGATCTCATGTAATCAAAACAGTGAATATTCCCTTGAACAAACTTTTAATATAAAATTTGTATCTATTCAATGTTCATAAATCAAAATAGTTTTCAGATTTTTTTTGAAAATTAATATAATATTGAGCTTTATTTCCCCTTCATTTAAAATAGTAAGGGACTTCAGCATAAAAAAATATTCACATATATAACATAAAATTGACTATGAAATAATAAATTACAAAACCATGGATGGTTTTCATCATATTAAATGAGCATTCATGTCAGGCACACATATTCAAATGATTATAAAGTTATAGCATCTTCCCCTCTTATTTACCAAAAGATAGTGGTTTCTTCCTATTCTGACAACTAAAACCAATGTATTTTTATTATCATTATTTTTGTAGACTGTGTAGGTATTCAGACTTTATTAAGCTGATATTGGCCAGACAAGTCATATGGTCTTGTTCCTGTTCTGTGCACGGATACATACAAAAGTATTGTTATTGTCACTACTTGATTTCTGCAATTATCACAGACAGGAATCTGGAAGCTGCCTTGAAGAAGCATTACAGACAGTAAAATTCAAATTCAGTCGGTGAAAGTATCACTAAAAAAAACACATTAAAAAGTCTTTTGAGTAGTACAAACTATATAAAAATAATTAATAGTGTAGGCCACATAGGTGCTTGTAGCCTTCAGCGTTAATGAAGCAGAGCAGGACAGTGTAAAAGTTTAACACACCTCTTCTACTATTAGAAGACACATAGGAAGTATCTCAGGAAGCAGTGAATAGTGACTTATACTATATACTTTTTCAGGAAATCAAATTTCCACCCTGAAGACAATCTTCTAGAAACATAAGGAAAAACTGCTGTATTCCAGAATACATCAATTGCTCATTATGTCATTTAGGTTGAAATTTCTCCCCTTATTAACGCACAGACAAATCTCAAGAGAGACAAAAAGAGATTCTTTCCCGAAGAACGTTAAAAGTCCATCTCAGGTACGGGGGACTGAAATTAAGTCCTTGTTGAGTAAGAGAAAGAAAAGATCTCAATAAGATTATCTCCTTCCAGGCCACTGGCTAAACTGTCTAATTTGTACTGGATTACATTTTTCTTTTAACTTTAGACCAAAAAAGCCCTGTAAATTTCTGAACAGTCATGGCATTTCCTACAAAGAAAGTTTTCTTTGAGGAATCACCACATTCTGACTGCAAAGTATGTTGTACTGAAAAACTTCAGTTATTAGTTGATCTCCCTTTATAATTAATTACTTTCATCACCTCACAATGGAGTCTTGTTTGGTTGCTCATTGTTGGGTTTTTTTGCCATGGTGCATAATAAAGTAGTGATACACTAAAGTAGGAGAAAATACGTTTTAATTTTCAGGTATTAAAGTTAAAAGACTAGATGGATCATTGGACTTTTCTGGAATGCTGGCACCTTCTGTAGTGATAAAACCTTGAAGAGGTCATGACAGAAACAACGTATTATAAAAAGGTGAGGCTTGCAAGGTAATCAGCTTCAATTAGTTTGTTACAATCAAGTTTAATATACGAAGCATTACACTGGTAACTTACCTGCTCTGAGAGGAAGACTCCGCAAAATGAGAAAACTGGCAAACAAAAACCAATATATAACTTGTATTTGATAAAGCCCTTCACAGAAACATGTCTCAATTCAGTCACATGGAGACAGTCAAAAGACTGCAAGAGTGAAAATTAAATTTTTAGTTTAAGGAAAGGAGGTAAAGAAATTTCAAAGCAGCAATAAAGAAAATACTTTGACAAAAATGGAAAAAAAAAATTTCAGTGTATTTTTCTGTAATTGAATGGAAACAGCATTTATCTCAATGGTTCTGGACTCAGGTCTGCTCCAGGGAAGGTCTCACTGCACGCTGTTCCTCAATCTCTTCACCCATCACTAAATACCGTTTTTCAAAGGAAAAGAAATAACAGATTGCCTCCTTGAGGGCCTTGAAATGAAGGAGATGAATCTCTATTATTTTCCTTCTGTGTAGCAGTTTGTGTGATGATTGAAGCAGACATGAGGAAATTGGACCAAATGGTGGTGTTAAATCCATTAGCAAAATGACATGTCCTTGTGAAGAAAAAAAACCCCAACAGAACTTTAAGAGTTTGCACAAGGAAAAAAATGTACCACCAGGACACTTAGCTCCTTTGTGAGTTATTATCCTACTCAGTATTTGTTTAAAGTTTCACCATATGTAGAGATTTGGCATATGCTACAAGTTGTTTTCTGAAGTTATTTAGCAGGCATACCCTTAAAATATAATTGGAACACTACCTATTTGGTAAATATACCTGACTTAATAAGAAGAAAAAAAAAGAGTTATATTCTTTGACATAGATTTCTTTGTGAGACACAGCATCTTAAATTTACAGCATGTGATCATTTTCAACAGAAGAGATAGTAAGGCACAGAAACTACTTCAGCATACCTCTTAATTGAAAGAAATTTAAAGCCAGACCTGAATCTCTCAGTGCATATATTTCCAGATTTATACAGAAAATTCTGACAATCTATTTCTAGAATTAAAAGACATAGTTGCTGAGGTGGAAAGAGACCCCTAAATACTATAGATTGCCTCACATTGGCTTATGTTCTCCAAAGCAGGAAATGTTCAGTGCTTGAGAGTATCAGTCTGTGGTGGGTTGACCCTGGCATGGCACCAGGTGCCCACCAAGCCCTTCTATCAACCCCCCCAACCCCCGTCAACACAGCACGTGGGGGGAGAATAAGACGCAAGTATTTGTGGGCTATGATAGATAAGATGTTATTCAGTACTTCCCGTCCACAGGCGATGTTGGGCCAAGTCCAGGAAGCAGGGCTCCAGGAACATGCAGCAGCAGCTTGGAGGACAAAGCCGAGTGCCCCCCAATCCTCCTCCTGCCCTCTCCCTTTATAGTTGAGCTGGCGTCATATGGTATAGAATATCCCACTGGTCAGCTCAGGTTGGCTGTATCCCCTCCCCTATCTTGCCCCCCCAGCCTCTGGTGCTGTGTGAGCACTGGCAGTCATAACACAGGTGTGTTATCAGCACCCTCCAGCTCCCAGTAGTGCAGCATGAGGGCTGGATAGGGAAAAGTAGCTCAGCCAGACCCACTACACCGTCATAGGGAAATAATACCCTGACTCTGACATTAGATTTGAAACTGGAACACCAAACCCAAATCAGGACAGGTACTCTGTGGTGTGCCCCAAAACCTGTGACAGTTGTTGCCAAGGGTTAGGGGTAGGCTGACCACAAGAAAAATGGCAGATGCTCTCTATTAACCCCTCTCCCTTCCCAAAGGGGAAGAGAAAGGGAATAAAGGAGAGAGGTTTATGGATTGGAAAAGGAATCTAGAGCTTTAATGAAAATAATAACAACACAATATATGCAAATATATATGAACTCAATATTAACACCTCCCATAGTGTCCCCCACCCCTTCTCCCCCTTCCCTCTCCCATTCCCTCCAATAGGAATTACATCACCATTGTCCGTGGGAAGGCACTGGGGTAGTTCCAGTCTGGACTCAGCAGCAGACAGGAAACTGATTCATGAACACATGTTTTGGGATTAAGGCAGAACAGACAGAGGTCTCCTGAGATGCTGACCATGAAAAAGAAGAGCTTGACCCTTGTTGATCCCTCCGCTTTATACTGAATATGATGTATAAGAAACAGAATACCTTGTTGATCAGTTTAGGGTCACCTGTTCTGTCTGCAGGTGTGACTTTTTCCTTTACAGAACCCCAGTGTGGTACACAAGACTTAGCAGTGACCTTGGTCTTCATAGGAGCAAGTACAAGCAAGAACCTTTCTGCACACCAATTCTTGAGTCCCTATGAATTTAGTGAAAATAGGAAACCATGTCAAAGAAGAGACACTGCCTTGCTCACTGATGCAAAGGTTCTGCTAAATAATGTTATTGTTAGATACCAGAGAATCCATATGGGAGAAAGATACCATAAGTGAAAACCACAGAAAAGGACACTCCTTAAGTGTAACTACTCTTGGAGCTACCTGTTATGTGAGAAATTCTGGTTTCCAGTTAGGTCATGGTGGTGTAGAGAGAGGCAGAGACATTACATATTGAAGGATTTCTCTAGAATTAACACTTGACTGAGCTGCACCTTATGGCAACTAACAATGTAAATGATCTCCTAACATGAGCTCACCCCATGCTGTTTCAGTCTTGTGACTAGCAATTGCCATTAAAGGAAATAAGGTGATTGCTGAGGCTGAGTGCAATGTGGTGTAAAGCATTCTTGTTACTATAATGTTAGTTTTGTGGTTACAGCTAAAGTCTTTGGCAGCTAGCCAAAGCTGATGTGGGTGCATAAACAAAACATAGCATTCCTAGAAAATACAGAATGTCTGCTGTCAGAATGAGCCTATCAATACATGAACAAAAATCAGGTAGGCGTAATTCATACCAACCTGTTATCTATTGTACAGTAATGCTTCTATATCACACAGAACCTATGAAATAGCATAGCTGACAAAAAGAGGGGCTTCACAAAATGAAAGAGGGGTATTTCATTGCATTTACTATTTTCTAGTAAGGGATATTACGTAGTGGAGGTATGACTGTCCATAGGGACTGTGGAGAAGGTGATCTACATATGCCAGACTGCTCTGCAGTAGCTTTTTTATGTATCCACATCTAAAACATATAATAACTGATGCTGGAAAAAGAACAATGCTAGCTGCAGAGAGGTACTTTTTCAGAAAGTTTTACATTATCCATCAAGGACTCACCAAGACTGAATCTTCCAGGTCATTCTTTCAGTTCAAAAATGTTCTTTCATATTATATAGCCCTCATACCTGAAGCACCAAAGGGAGTAAGTATATTGCTGCTCTTTGCAGAGACTGTGTATGATGATTTTGTTTTCCTACGCAAGCACATTTAATTTTACTATAGCAATTTATTGTTGCCTTGCCTGTTATGTGAATTCTGTCTTGGAGACTTGGCATGCTCCACAGATCATCTGTACTAAGAAGCTTTTGTATACAGGAGATTAAGCTGGTGAGTCATGAATTATAGTCCCTCACAGACTCCCAGTGTGATACAATTTCCAATTTTATCCAGAAAGTACAGCTTGAATTGGAAGAAAAAAATGCAAAAATGTATTCAAAAGGTGAGAAAATATCCTCTTTATATCAGACTAGACGATGACTGTAATTTCAGAAGAAAATAAAGAAATTACTACAGAAATATTCAAAACCCCATGGCAATACCTATGTGTATTGTGACATACAATTCTGAGCTGAGCCATTAGTACCAGCTGAGGCAGATTTGAAGCACAGTGCAAGCACTTGATACATGCTGTTTTCAGTTAAGTGTAAAAGGCCAATTAATATTAAAAAAAAAAACCAACACAGGGTTTCCATAGCTATCATAAACCATCCTGGCATAATCATACCAATGCAACTTGTGGTAGTCCAGTGAATTTCATGCAGATGAAGTAGATAGTACAGTATTCAGCCTTCACTAAGGAGACGCATTATTGATATTTGACAGTGTATTTAGAATGCCAAGCAGCAACATCTGTCTGAGTTTTCCTCAGGTCAAGTTAATCTCCAGTAGAACTTTACCTTTGCAACACACATATGCATAAACACACACACACCCAAGACAGAAATATGAAGATGGCTACAATTTTCTTACTGTCTGAAATTTGACTATAGTGTCAGGCCGCTATATTACAATAGATTTCCAGAGGCCAGAGACAATTTATCAACTGAACTTCAAAGTCATCTTTGGACTTTCAATTCTGCTTACTACTAAGTAGACAAATATGAAGTAGTTTAAATGAAAGAGTTTTCCCTTTAAATAAAGAACAAGTTGCTTTGAATCAATGCAGTTTCTGAAATTAGACCTCATTTCTACCTTCTTGGGTTTTCTTAATCCTCTCACACATTCATGTACTTAGTAAAGTTCCTTAAGTTTGCACATATTTAATTGTTTATTTTTATATATCTAATTATTAGAGCAAACTGGATGTAATCTGCGTTGACTTTATCAAGGCTTTTGACAGTCTCTCATAACATCCTCGTGAGCAAGCTCAGGAATTGTGGGATAGAAGAATGGACAGTGGAATAGATTAAGAACTGGCTACACAATATCAATGGTGCAGAGTGCAGCTGGAGACCTGTAACTAGTGGAGTCTGCCAGGGATCAGTGCTGGGTCCAGTCCTGTTCAACATCTTTATCAATGACCTTGATGACCGGACAAAGTACCTTCTCAGCAAGTTTGCTGATGACACAAAACTGGAAGGATTCGCTGATTCACCTGAAGGCTGTGTGGCCATTTAGCAAGATTTGGACAGACTGGAGAACTGGGCAAAGAGGAACCTAATGAGGTTCACAAGAGCAGAATCCTGCACCTGGGAAGGAACAATAAAATGAACCAGTACAGGTTAGGAGGTAATCTGCTAGAGAGGAGCTTCGTGGAAAAGGACTTTGGAGTCCTGATAGACAACAAGTTTTCCATGGGAAAACAATGTGCCTTTGTGGACAAGAAGGCCAATGTTATCCTGGGTGTATTAAGAAGAGTGTGTCCAGCAGGTCGAGGGAGGTTCTCCTTTCCGTCTACTCTGCCTTAGTGAGACCTCACCTGGAGTATTGCATCCAGTTCTGGGCTCACCAGTTCAAGAGAGACAGAGATCTACTTCAAAGAGTCCAACAGAGTGCTATGAGGATATTAAGGAACTGGAACACCTGCCTTATGAGGAAAGGCTGAGAGACCTGGGGCTTTTTAGTCTGGAGAGGAGAAGACTGAGAGAGGATTTAATTAATATCTATAAATACATAACAGCTGGGCATCAAGAAGGCAGGGACAACCTCTTTTCACTTGTGCCTTGTGATAGGATGAGGGGCAATGGATTCAAGATTGAGTACAGGAAATTCCACCTCAACATGAGGAAGAAATTCTTTAAGAGTTGTAGAGCACTGGAATAGACTCCCCAGAGAGGTTGTGGAGTCTCCTTCTTTGGAGACTTTCAAGACCTGTCTGGATGCATTTTGAGTGATCTGCTCTAGTTTTGACCTGCTCTGGCAGGGGGGTTGGACTCAATGATCTTCGAAGGTCCCTTCCAACCCCTAACATTCTGTGATCCTGTGATACTGTGACTTACAGAGATGTCAGCTAAATCTGACTGATGGAATATTTTAAGACTAGAATGCACCATTATAGTGACCTTGTTGAGAAGCAGTGTGCTTGCCATCCCAAAGAGGGGTCAAAGGCTCCCTGGAGAAGAAAACCTATCTCCAATCTGGTACTTTTTTCATTTCTCATTGAGACAGTTCATAACAACATATGCAGCAGTTCTGCACCTTTCCTGCACCAGTTTGTCTTGACAATAGTCTCTTACTAAAAATGGATCTTGTTTTAGATTTCCTGTTTTCAAAGTTTTCTCCGAAGACATAATATTTAGAAATCCAATTAATTACTTCAGTGAGAAACATTAGGCTTTCTCTATGAGCATTTTCAAAGCTGTTTGAAATGCTGGTGGTCTCCTGTGACTTGCTACTTTTAAAAGCTGCCACCTCAGTCTTTTCATTTTGTGTGTGTGTGTGTTGAAAAAAAACCCCACATTAAATGTAGCTGCACAATGATGTATTCAAAGGGAAGTATATAAGTTTTCTACCTTGCTTTTTAGATATATGTGCCTGTCTTTGAAAAGCTTAGCTCTGTCGCTTTCCATTTATACCTGATAAACATTAATGATTGACCGGGTAATTCTCCATTCAGACCTTAAAAAAGTGATTTAAGATTTCAGGATATTCTATGCATTTGAGTATATTAATGTAAACTAATGTTCTCATGGAAAAAAACCCAAGTTTTGTCTCAAAAATTCTGTGGAGATATATATTTAGGAAGCAAAATGTGTGTTATTAGGATTTCATGACTTCATGGCAAATGGGATTAAATTAATATCTTTGAACATATCCTAAATCTACTGTATTAAAGTATGCTTTGTAGTAACAGACAATTGAAACAATCTGTGCAGGTTTATCTATTCAGGGTTTGCACTGTGCAGTTTTTACCCTAACCCCTGGAGCATTCTTCATTTTGTATATGCTGTTATAGTGATCATATAAATATACATGTCTTAGAGATAGATGGTCAGATTAGCCGAAATAGTCAATTGAAATCCAGGGATGAGTTAGTCCATACCTGCCTACTCCTGCTGTCAATTGAATAGATTTTATCAGATTAGTTTTTGTTCCAAATATAAATGTGAAAATATAAGATGTTGATATCAAAGTCATACTGCATATAACTAGCACAGAGACTGGGTAATTGTCATATTTAAAGAAATGAGGTTTTAATACAATTATTCAGTATAAGTTAACTACCCAAGAAATACAACACAGCAGAACTTTCATATGCATGAGGAGAAACAATCCCTACAGATTCTGTAGAACAAGTGTTAGTGGAATTAGCTAAAATATTTATCTGGATTTTTTTTCAGGTGCAATGAGAATCAACAAAACCTAGTCCAGAAATCATAAAACATGGACTGATTTGTAATTACTTTTTGTAATTAAGGTTACAGCATCATTGCATGTGACCAGGAATAGACCTTTTCCATACAGAAAAGGTCTTCAAGCCCAGAAAATTTGATTCTGACTACACATTTGAAAAGATTCACATGCTTTTATGTTAGGTTTGTGTCTATTTTTGAATGGAAAGAATACTAATAAAATATTTGTACCAGTTATTCTAGATACAGCTGGTTCTAAAATATAAAAATTCTCTATGAACAAAAAAGAATTAATTTGAAAAACATTCCTCAGTTGTAACTTGTATAGGGAAGTAAATACGTATGTAATGTATCAAATTAGCTCTTTTTTTCCCTGTATCTTTCCATAAAATTTAGCAATTTAAATCATGGTTACATCTTTCCCACACTTCATTATTCTCTTGTTCACCAATGACTCCCATTTAAAACTGAAGAAAGTGATTTTCAAAAATAGTTATACAAATATAGTATATCCTTCAAACTTAGAAACAGACAGGCAATTTTATTACCTCATAAATGTCACAGGTTAATATGTGAATGTAATTAGACCTTTGTTATTTTTAACCTTCACTTTAAATAGAAAAGCATACTGAATTTCAACTACAAACAATGGAGAGTACTTCAGCCATTTATGAACTCAGCCAATATTAACTGCTTTTTATTAAGTATCATGGTAGTCAACATTTACATAATTTGGATCATAACACCTTGCCACTGTCAGCTGACCTGCAACTTGCAGATTAGTAATTGTGACTGCAGCAAAATGATGCATACTTTGTTTCAAACTTTTGGATTTTTCCTCATCCTAGTGCTAGTAAAAATGATGGGCAGCAGTATGCATGAAAATTTGCTGTTTCCTAGTAATATCTGAGCTCTTTCTCTCTTCTCTGTTCTCCCTTAAGCAATGCTAATAAGTGTCAAAAAAAATAAATTACCTACATGTGTCAAATTAAGAGAAATAATCATTTACCCTTCTTTCACCTTCTCAAATGACAACAGAACAAAAAGCTACTGTTTTCTGATCTACATACTGGATAGTGACTCCCTAAAATCTCAGTGCTTAGCTGGTAAACTGGCAATGCTGGATAAGTTAAGAAATCTATTTACCAAACTACAGGACCTTCATTTGGCATGTTAGTCCTATGTATTCATACAGAACTCCTAACTCCTCCTCTGAATCCTTCCTTCTTGTTATCACCCTCACCTAATCTCCATGAGGCTGCTGCTCCATTAGGAAACTGGTTTTGATTCATAGGAAGATATCCTACCCCGTACATTCTAGTGCTGGGCTGAAGAAACACGTTGAGCTAACTGTGAAGTCAATGCAATGTATTTTACCCAGCCTACAGGAAGTCTGGAGGCAACATGTACAACTCCAGTGAAGATCACCATACAGGGGTATGTATAGTTTTTATATAAATATATATATATATATATGTCATAGACATCAACCTTGCTGTTCCTTTGATTGGGTTTTCCATATACCAGGATACTGTTATTGCTGGCCTTATATGCCATGAAATGATGACCCCTCTGTACTTGGCACTAGTGAGGCCACACATCAAATACTGTGTTCAGTTTTGGGCGCCTCACTACAAGAAGGATATTGAGTTGCTGGAATGTGTCCAAAGATGGGCAACGAAGCTGGTGAACGATCTAGAGAACAAGTCTTGTGCTCTATGAGGAGCATCTGAGGGAATTGGGGTTGTTTAGCCTGGAGAAAAGGAGGCTTAGGGGAGACCTTATCAATCCCTACAACTACCTGAAAGGAGGTGGTAGCAAGGTGGGGGTTGGTCTCTTCTCCCAAGGAACAAGTGATAGGACAAGCGGAAAATGCCTCAAGTTGTGCCAGGAAAGATTTAGGTTGGATATTTGGAAAACTTTCTTCACTGAAAGAGTTGTCAAGTATTGGAACAGGCTGGCCGGGAAGATGGTGGAGTCACCATCCCTGGCGGTATTTAAAAGATGTGTAGATGTGGCGCGAAGGGATGTGGTTTCGTGGAGACTTGTCAGTGCTGGATTAACAGTTGCACTTGATAATCTTAAAGCTCTCTTCCAACCTGAAAGAGTCTATGATTCTATGATTCTATAGTTTCTTTTATCCCTTACCACAAATGTGCATAAAACAGATTAAATCAGACATACAGAGTATAATAGTGTCAACTATTATAGTGTCAAGGTATAGTGACTGTTAGTTGGGACTAAAGTAACAAACTTAGTCGTGTTCTGAATAGGTCAAGCTGTCTTGTGCTCAGAATGAAATAGCATCATTTGCCCAATGAAGAGAAAATCCTATGACAAAGCAAAAGTGTTTAAGAGACTTTTAAAACTAAAGCAAACTGTAGATATGTACAATTATATACAAGCACTTGATAATGTCCCGTTAAAAAGTACTTTAATGTATATTTGGTTAATAATGAGATCTGTGCTAATACAGCAGAATTGGCTAACCGATAACTGCAGTTCTGAATTTTTCCTGCCATTCTGCATTGAGATGTGTTTGCATTCACTGTTCTCTTTCTCAGTATGAAAGATTATCACATGCTCATCCAGCCCAAGAAAAACATTTGTCATGTATAACTAACCTACTGATGTTTAAGAATGTAAAATAAACAAATGATTCTTACCTAGTTAAGTCTGACAAGTCACCACTCTTAAAGTTTTTTGATTAATTTTCTGCTTTTGAAGTTCTTCAAAAGAAAATGTTTCAAATCTGAGGTACAGAAATGAGGACTATTTTCCAAAGTGTTAACTATTTGCAGTAGGCTACCAATTTGAAAGAGATTTCCTATATGTTGTAAAAAAAAAAATAAATAGGAAGGCCATTCCAAAGTATTTGCAATGACAAAGCAGTGTTCACATATATCCATTTCCACTCACTATGAAAAGACACTGATCATACTGAAACTTGCCATAGATTCTCTGGATCAATAGTTCTTAACCTTTTTAGCACTACTACAGTCCATGCAGCATTGTGCACTTCATGTAGGGTTGAATTTACTGTGTCTAAGTTGGGATGCAGCAGGTGCAGAGAGACACTGCCACTTTTTGTAATCAGCATGTATTCTATGTGGATCTAGACTTTTATGTCTACAGAAGAGATAACGATTCAGCACTCCATTGGCCTTGCAAAGCACAACGATAAGGGTTCAGGTTTTTGCACTGACAACAAAGTAATTTATTTTTCCTTCATTTGGCAGTATCTGCTGTACCCATGTATACATTTCTGTGTATGCATAACAGAGCACACAAATCTCTAAGACAATAATGAATTCTAATGTACTGTGTCATTAAAACTGCATCTCTGAGATATGATATCTGTTTCACATGCTTCAAAGCAGAACATAGCATAAATTTCAGTATCACCTTCCACTCAGTTTCACAGAATAAATGTATATTAATTAACCAGTGCAGAAATGAAATTCCTTCCATGGTGCTGTGGCCATGGACAATAGTTTTGTAGCACTGATTTGCTCAACTTCAAAAAAAAAATCCCAGCTCACAAAAGAGGTGGATTACTCTTTGAATTAGATTTTTTCAACCTCATTTAAATAACTAAAGCAGGAGATGCTTTCTCAAAAAAGGTCTTTGTTTATTCCATGCCACAGTCTCAATATGAAGGATTTTAGACTTTTTTTCCATCTGGAGCAAACAACGTCCCATGACCCCATAGCTCACTAGAACCACCAGAAGTAATTTGAGAATCTAAAAGATCCCAGAATCTTTTGATATCTATAATCAAATGTGCTTATACATGGTGAAAAATATCTCATATACAGACCTTCTGTATCTTCTGCTGTCTGCTTTCCCACGGGTAGTGCTGCATTTCAGTTTTCACACCTTGCCATTCATTTTCATGCTTTCTTAAACTAACTAGAAGGGGTTTAGAGAGTGACAGCAGGCCTACAACACTCTCATTGCACATCTCCTACAGCTATTTAAGAAGCTGATAAAGCTAGTGTTGTAACAACCTTACTACTTCTATGGTCATCGAATATGCAAAACCATGAATGTTGTTAAACACACCCTAATTCTCCCAATAAGTGTCCATTAAAAAATTTATTTACTTTCTTCTATCTTTTAGTAAAAAATCCTCAAAGAATTACCAGCTGATATTTTTGTTTGACTGAAGGCATCCAGAGCTTCCTTTAGATAAGGACTAATTTAATTTCTGTTGTAAACAGAGTAGGGAATATTTATACTGAATATTCAGTAGCTGCATGTCTTTTCTACATTTTTACCAAAGTGAAAAATCCCTTAAATGAAACATAAAGTTACAATTGCATAGCAGAGAGTCAGTTAGTAGACATAAACACACCAAAGAAACATAACCAAAAGAGCCCAGACCTGACAAGAACTTGAGATTTTGGTCAGTTTTAAAGTTGTTTACGCCAATATCAATTGAGAAAAACTCTACAAATTTAAGTTAATGTTAACTGACATAATATAAGCATTACATTAAAGAGCATATTAATATTTTGTTTATAGTAATCAACTCCTGAACTGTGGCTAAAAATAGGTGACCACTGAAAAGATTGTTCATTCATTCAGATTCACTGTTCATTAAATAAAAGAATGTTTTGTTCCCACAAATGTTTATGTCATGACTGGTCCTGAAATATTCTTGTTATTCTCTGTTCAGGCAAGGATTTAATAGATTTTTATGTGTGTGTTCCCAGCTGAATCCCTGGGTCAGTAATGATGCCACCCACAAAGTCCTTTCACCTTTGTGGAATCTAGTCAGACCAGCTTAGATTCTCTCCTGACCTAAAGCGCTGAAACTTCACTCGTGTCTGCACAAAGATGAAGGTTGTGTATTGCAATGGAAAGGTGTATAGTAGCAGTCACAGCTTCACAGGCATTATCATATTTGTGCCCCTTTTTATAAGTAGAAAGAAAACTCTGGTGAGCAGTGGCAATACCTAATATGAAATTTTTCCCTCCAGTCATTCATGCCTTTGAAGAGAAGTTGGTGATAGGCTGTTCCCAAGATTAATTAAGCATATGTATTTCTGCATATTAAAAAGGATCTGTGTTCTGTCCTGGATTCAGCCACGATAGAGTTAATTTTCAACAGCATCTGGGAGGGGGCTACAGCCAAGATAGATAGCTGAACTAGCCAATAGGTTATTCAATACCATAATGATATCACACCTGCTCTATAAGGATGGAGGGCAGGTGGGGCAGGGTGTGCAGATCTGTGGTTCAGGGCTAGATGGTTCAGTGCATTTCATATCACTCGCTTTATATATTGTTTCATTACTATTATTATTACTGTCCTTTTTTCTCTTACATTGTTGTATTAAATTCTTTTTATCTCCACATGGGGTTTGCTTTTTTTGTCCCTATTCTTCCCATCCCACTAAGTGGAGGACGCATGGTTAGCGAGTGGCCACATGTTGCTCAGCTAGAGACTGGGTCTAAATCACAACAGTTCAAATTTTTATTCCAAGTTAAAATGTATAAACAAGGAAGTTCAACAACGATAACTGTAGAGCCCTACACCTGGGGATGATCAACACCATGTACTGGTACAGGTTAGGGGTAGACCTGCTGGAAAGCAGCTCCATGGAGAGGTACCTTGGCATCCTGGTGAACAATAAGTTATCCATGGGACTGCAATGTGCCCTTGTGGCCAAGAAGGTCAATGGTATCCTGGGGTACATAAAGAAAAATGTGTCCAGCAGATCAGGAGAGGTTCTTCTCCCCCTCTACTCTGCACTAGTGAGACCACATCTGGAGTATTGTGTTCAGTTCCTGTCTCCCCAGTTCAAGAGAGACAGTGAAATACGAGAAGGAATCCAACAGCGAGCTACAAAGATGATGAAGGGACTGGAACATCTCTCTTATGAGGAAAGGCTGAGAGACCTAAGGCTGTTCAGCCTGGAAAAGACTGAGTGGGGATCTAAATAATGTTTACAAATATCTCAAGGGTGGGTGTGAAGTGGAAAGGAACAGTCTCTTTTCAGTTGTGTCCTGTGATAGGACAAGAGGTAATGGTAGCAAGGAGAAACACAGGAGGTTCCACCTCAACATGAGGAAAAACTTTTTTACTGACAGAGAGAGAGCACACTGGAACAGACTGCCCAGGGAGATTGTTGCATCTTCTTCTCTAGAGACTTTCAAGACCCACCTGGATCTGTCCCTGTGTAGCCTGCCCTAGGTGATCCTGCACTGGCAGGGGGATTGGACTCTGATCTCCAGAGGTCCCTTCCAACCCCTACCATTCTATTATTCTATGAAACATTTATATTTCAGATTTATGTATAATTTTTTATTTTTCATATTTTATGTTGTATATTTTTTGTAAGTATAATGACCTTCAGAGTTGCAGTGGGAACCTTATGCTTAATCCAGTCTTTCCTACAGGTTAGCAGAAATTATTTCTGGAACTGTTCCTCCTGGCTTATTCGTATACAACATTGTATTTCTTATCGACTCAAATTATTTTCCAGAATTTCTGGCTCTCCACACTGTTATTTTGATGCTCTGTTGTCAAATCCTTCCTAGATGCCTCCTTACATTTCTAATCTTTAAAATAAAAAAGTCTTTTCCTTGTAAAACTTATCATTTATGTCCAGTGAGATGTTATTTAAGGATGCATCTTACTTTTAAATTTTAACAGTAACGTTAAGTTTGCTATCCCAGACTGCCATGAACTAAACTGAAAGATCGTCTATACCTACTGAAAATGCCTAGAGAATTTCTAATGGCATATACAGTACTGGAGGCGTAATTCTAGTTATTTCATGCCAAAGTCAGGGATAACTATGTAGAAGACCAAAACAGACAGTATACATAGTCCTGGTGATATTATACTGAACTACAGCAGAAGAGCAATTAAAATAAAATAACGGGGGGGTGGGGGGTTGGGGTGTGTGCAAGGGGATGACAATATTATGTAATGCATTTAAAGTATGTAACCCTTCATAATTACATTGTTTTCTGATTGGTTTTGATTCTCTGTTCAGTTTAGCTAGGTTTGTAAACAAAATGCACATTGACTACAATGGAATGAAAAATCTATGCATTAGAAAGAATTTGAACTACCCTGGTGCATGACCCTTGACACATCTTGGATGGATCAGCAAATTGTGAGTAGAATAGCAGAAGTGGTAAAATGGAGCCACTGTCTTATCAGTTGCTGGTTCAAATTTGGCTAAGTCATGTCTAATGGCTAAAATTTCATGGCTATCTAATCTGATCTGCTCAAAGCCTTTCCCTCAATTTGTTGCTGATTGAAATCCAAGTCCCAGTGGAGCTGTGTCCATGTCACAACACATATCACTCTAATTGACACCAAGTGTCACTTTCCTTAGCAGACATGGATGAAAGGTCAAAGATTAACTACAGCATGGAGATTGAATTCCCTTTGCAAGAAAGAGTCCAGGCAGAAAGTACTTCGAATGCTGCAGGGAAAGTCTTGGCTTTGGGCTTTTGTGAAGGAATAGAGCACTTACATCAACGATATCTTGATGTTCAGCATATGGTTTATCTGACAATAGGTTACATTTTAGAAGATAGAATAACTTCATGCACACAATGATATCTTCTGATTTTGAATCACTGTTTTGCTAACTGAGGTACTTCACCAAAAACTGGTTTCTCAGTTGTTTGTTCCAAGCATTTTCTCTGGAATACACTTTTATTCTTTTTTCTTGTTACTAGAATCTAGGAAGTCACATTGTGGGGATTATTACAGCATGTTTACACTGTTTTTGTACTTTCTCCTAAATATGTATTTTGTTGAAGAGCTGTTACTGAATTTGATGATCCATATGTTTTCACATTCTTTATAAGTTCATATAGTTTGCCATTTACTTAATTATTAGTCAAGCTGTTACAATTTTCTCAAAAAACCCCAAAAACTAAAGCATTAAGAAATCAGAATCCAGAAATCATTAGATGTTAAAATTGTGATAGTTTGAAGTTAAAGACACAACTTCTTTTTCATATTTTTCTTTTTCTTTGGCTCTTGGTTTCTGTGCTTTTCTGAGATACTGGGTCATCTTTACAAATTTTTTTCCTCTCTGTGAAGACCAGACATGAATCCTTTATTTTAAATTAATTGTTCTTCAGTTGCCTGAAGAACATAAGTGACTAGGAAATTGATGATCACTGAATGAAATAATAAAAATTGCCATCTATTGTTCCCAAAGTTATAGCAGGGATACTACAGAAGCATTTTTTAACAGTTGGCTTTTTCTAACTGGAGGCTTTTTGTTGTTTCTTTATTGCCGTGGATCACTTAAGTTCCCAGAATAGTGCTTCTGCCTTCTGATAAGATGATGTAAGCAAAACACATATTTGAATAAAATTACTTAAATGCTTGTATATGATACATTATTCATTCAAAAACTAAACTATAACTTTTTTTTATGGTAATCCTGCCTAAAAAATCACACCAGTGTATATATTTATCCACATGTCTACTGGTTCTTTTCCTTTCTGTCCAAACCTCAGCCCTCTTGTCTTTCCACTTGTGACTTTCAGACCAAGATAACATCATGATAGATTTTCCAGTTCTTCATCTCTTGCTTGAAAGCCTGACACTTCCTTACAACATACAAGTTGTCATGGGGTACATGTCTCAGCAAAATGAATTGAAGGCTTTTTTTCACATGGATAGTCACAAATAAATTGTCATGCACTTGCTTCGCTGGAAAATGAGACAGTTGCAAGCAAAATATGGACTCATTCTTCCTGAATCCTGTAATCATAGGATTTCATGAAACATATGTTGGAAGTGTAAAGAGGAAGAGGATGAGCTCAGGGAAGCTGGGAGGAGAAGTTTCCTCTTGGAAACTTTGGAAAACTTTGGAAAGTTTGGAGCAGGAGGGTAGGACATTTTCTGACCTTTCGGAGTTTGATAGAAATTTTTACCTGTGTGCTCACCACAGTATGTATTTTGGAAATACTCTGATGTGCCTTCTTGCTAGAGCATATAAGAGACAGATAGTGAGTGATATGTAAGGTTCATGCTTCTGAAGTCCACAAATCAGAAAAACTGATAAGGTCCAAAACTTGGAATTATTGAAGTCAGTGTAATGCTTCAGCATACCTATGAGATAGTGTACTTCTGGTATGTATTTGGCCACCCAATGATGTTGGACACACATCATCAATGCACTGTGAAAGGAATTCTGCACACAATGATCCTTAACATGAGCTGGAATTAATGTTCTTGGCTTTCAGAGATTAAAGATGTTTCAGAGCTTTCAATAGATACCTAAACTTTTTCTGCTACCCAAAATGTCCAGGTTTTGCAGAGAGACAAAATCAACCTTCTGCATTCTTATCCATTGTCATAGCAGTAATAGGTGAATGAACCTTTTGATTTTCTTAAGTCTTTCAGTGTGCAACTTATGAGAATGAAACCTTAACTTTTCTTATGTTCCCCAAAGAGCAAGTGCTAAGAAACCATTTTACACTAGATCCTAGAATAAGGTGAATCTTACCTGAACTTCTGCTTTCTGTTTCAGATTACTAAAACTGTTGGCAATCTTTGTCAAACAGGTTTGGGATTTCTTTCAGCTTTCAGCTATTGCTTACACTGTGCTGTAATGTTTCCAGCAATATTTATTGAAGATATCTTGGTTCTTTAAAAAAAAAAAAAGATCGATGATTTAAAATATTTTGAGATAAGAGGTAGTATTGACCTAAAATAGAGGAACTTTGAATCCTATTAGTAAAAGCAGGTAAGTTACTTCTTTCTTTGTGTCCCATTTCTCCTTCTATCATTTGTATAACTTTGTCTAATTTATAAAGTCACTTAGGCAGATACTGTCTTTTGCTGTGAGACAATGCAGTGTAGAGCATAAAGAGGTCCTCATGCTGCCTCAATCATGCAGTAACTGTAGGAATGATAGCAACACTAAAAATGGAGGAAATATCCATGTAAAACCTTTTTAAGTGGCAGAGTGAGGCAGAAAAACTAGCTATGGGAGTGTTTGATTTGTCTGTGAATTTACAAAACTACTCCAGGGACTGTAAATCCCTTTTCAGTTCAGAGGACTTTATGCTTACTTGAAGATTTTCTGTGCTACAGAGTGCTAGAAGATGAACAACCTTAAGCCATCCCCAGAGACTTCCAGACATATAATCCCAAATGTTTATATTTTTGTAACATACCTTATTCTAGTCCTTTTTCATAGTACTATCCAGAAGAAATAGCACAAGTTTATTATTACATGCAGTTTAAAATACAGTATCCTGTAATTTCAACAAACAAACTTTGTTATATTATGAATTCTACTTTTCCAAGTATTTTTGTTTCTCATCACTGTAGTATCTCAATGCATAAGGCAGAAAAAGCAAGAAAGCTTAAATAAACTGGTTAATTTTTTGCATCATTTTATTTCTTCCCTTTCAACATCAGTAACACCGTTTCTTATTTTCCTTTCATGTTTGTGCTATTGGCATTTAAATTCTCGAAGTAAAAATTGATTCTGGTAAAGCAACTGGAGAGCTTGCTGTAAGGAATTTTCTTCCTTCCTCTTTTTTTTTTTGATACCAGAAAACTTGTGCAATTTTAAACACCCTGTGGTCCATTACTTTTGGGATGTGAATGAATTCCTCTCCATCTTTCTGGCTGACTGAAATGAGATGCCCTGTGAGGAAAGCTTCTCTCTAATTCCCACACTTAGGCAGAACATGCAATGGGAGTTTAAGTTCTTCCTCACCCACCCTGCTCATGCTGTTCTTCATAAATTCTGTTGTTATTTCGAGGCCAATTGTTGTAATTATGTTTTCATTGGCCTTCTTCATTTATGTTTCATTTCCAGATAGTTCTCAATCTGACATGTTGGCTTAGCTTCTCATAAAGAGAATATTATAGTGTTTCTTTCCCCCTCAAATCTCCATAGGCTTATCAATGGGTAGACCCTAAGAATCTACTTTTGGTATATTTCATATCTCAACTAATTTATTATGTGAGAGAACCCTTTCAGAGATCTAATTTTTCACTTCTAAACTAACAATTCATCATTAGATGCTGTGATATATTGACTTGGAATATAACATAAATGCTTTGTCAGCCTTTAATACATTTAAATATATCTACATTTCAATGTTGTACTCATGAACTCTCCTCAATGTGCCAGCTTTCAATATGATGCTAAGGCTACAGTGGTGTAACAACATCCTACAGAAAGATAAGGAAGCTAGCTTTTGCACAGTGTAGGTTTTCATGTGACGGTATCCTGAGAAGCATTCATGATGTTCACTTGAAAGAAACCATTCCTCTTATCAACATCTGTGTCATTTCAAGGCTTTGTATGATTTTTTCAGCTGCAGGCTAAAAAGAAAGTTTGAGTTACAAGGTTTCCTTCAGCAATTACTACAAGCATGAAAATCCAATATACGGGAAGGAGTAATTTCCATGTATTGATAGTATTTTAACTTTTAATTTAAAATGACCTTGTAATTAAGTTAAAAAGTATTTTCTGGTTTTATTTTTAGCAATGGGCCTAAACCACAAGGTAGTTTTTTTAATTTCTAGCTACAATACTTCTAACAAATTCTACTTAATGGCATTTTCTACTCTTTTTCAACTTACAGTTACAATGATTTTTCCAGCCTAATTCCTCAGACAACACCCATGACATTTTTCTTGAATTCTTATACTTAATTGCTGTGTAGCTTTGCTGTCTGCTGTTAAAATAGATGACAAATTTGTCTCCAGAGATGCACTTCAGTGATACATGAGGGAATGTTCCCATGAACTGGATTATGTGGAGTCAGTCTACTATAAACTTGGTTGAAGAACCTGAATGCAAAACAAAACCTTTCCTACAGCATAACAACTTAATGCAAGAAACAGAAAAAATAGATAAAATAAGACAAATTTGTAATGATGTAGCAGAATTTTTTTGAAGGATTTTTTTCACAATGTAAGTCATGAGGTCTGGCTCATAAGTAAGTCAGTAGTCATCTGAGCATAGGTCTGCCATATGTAGTCTTCATCTTCATCAGAAAGGGTTCATCACAGTCAGTTATTCTCAACTGCAAGATTTTATTTTTTTAATATCACATTTTTCTTAATTTTACATAGTAAACATCTTTGAAAAGATCATTTTGGAAAGGTGATAGAACAGCTTGTTCTTGCCTCCACCTCAAAGCATATCGAGGAAAGGAGGCTTATCACAAGTAGTCAACATGTATTCAACAAAGGGAAGTCATACTTGACTAATCTGATAGCCTTTTACGATGTCATAACTAGATGGATAGATGAGGGGAGGGCAGTGGATGTGGTATATCTCTACCTCAGCAAAGCTTTCAATGCCATCTCCCATGATATCCTTGCAGCCAAGCTTAAGGAGTGTGGCTTGGATGGTTGTGTGGTGAGATGGATTGGAAACTGG
>WUAM01000289.1:64658-87056 GCA_024336885.1 Actenoides hombroni
AAATGGTCTTTTCCCTCACATGTGCCAGGAGCCAACAGTTGCAACAATCCCAAAGTGTGGTGTTCTGACCCATGGTGGTCATCCATGGGAAAACTGCATGAGACTGAACTGTGAGGCCTGGCTTTCTTACAGGTGGAAATAACTGTACAGGGGTTGGTGCCGCAAAGAAGGATGACGGCTGTCTTTAAAAAAGGGAGAATGGAAACGCATTTTGATAGATTAGGTTTTCAGTTTTTTTCTTCCACTATACTCATCTAAACAGAGGCAGAAGACAGTAGGTACAGAAGCACATTTTTTTTTGTCCTGTTTTTTTCCTGGTGAAAGGTAAGCACAGGAAATATTCAGATCCCATGTAGTGAGAAGCTACGTAGACAGCTGTCCAACATGCAAAGCCTGTGGAAGGAAGTGCAGAAGAGCTATAATCACAGAATCATAGAATCCAATGTTTTGGGCTGGGACCTCTAAAGGTTATAATGTGTCCACGTGACCTTCATTAAGCTGCAGCAACGAACTGCAGGACAGGTTCTCTTTCTTCACTCAGCCCAGAGAAGGCAGCAGCTAACACAAAAGGTGTGAACTGAGTAGTTTGATTTAATTTCTCATTAATATGCTTATTAAAGTCTTTATACTTAATTGAGGTCCTTCCTCCTTAAGTTCTGCTACAGCTTGCAAAAAGACAGCATATTTGACAGACCCTGAACAGATACAAAAATGGTTAAAACATTACTTTATGCAGGCAGAAATACGTGTTTACACTGTTGAGGAAGATGTTCAAATCTTGAAAAAAAATCTTTGGAAATTGCTCTAGTAGAAACTGTTTCAGTAGCATTCATTAGGATAGCTAATGGTCATTGTTAGCAGAAAGTCAATTTTTCAGTGTGCTATATTGTACGTCTCTTCTGACTGTTCAAATAAACTTGCAGAAAATTACTTTCTGTAAGGACCGTGTCCAGTTACAGGATTTTAATGAGCATAGGCACTCCTAGCATATCCTAGCTTTGCAATGTTTGACTTTTGTACGTTTTGTACTGGTAGAGTACTATTTGCTATTTACAAATATAGCACTGACGTATGATTATAGCATAGAAATATTCAAAGTACAACTAAACAAACAAGTGTATGTGAATATCACTGAATTATTTTAAACATAGGACTAATGCCATAGGCTAGTTATCTAGCTTTGACAGAACATCAGGCTGGTGTTTTGTTACTGGGATAGCTGCCCAAACCCAGAGCTCTCCCATGAAGTACAGCTTCACAGACTTACCAGCTTCATTAGGTGAATACATTAACAACTCCCTGGCTCTTAAGAGCAGATTTTACATATGAGGACTGGGCAGATATAAGTAAACACCATGCCATCATAGGTGTCATAGAATGGAGTGAACTCTTGCACCCAGCAGAAGTGAAGATTTAAACAGGCCTTTTGCCTGCACTTCCAAAACACACAGAGATTTTCCCTTTACACTGGACAATAGGGCAGGAACCTTTCTTCCTGTACAGTACTATATCCAACAGAAGTATCTTTAAGCCTTTTTCATTGCACAAGTGTTTTCATTTGCAAACAGATGGCAGTAAATAAATTCATTTTAGATTGCTTTCCAAAGACAGAAAGCCTTATACAGATTCATTTTGTTTGTAGACAGCAGTTTTCAGTGTTAGTGAAATAAGGCATCCACCTTCCAAGGAAGTGGCTAACAGCCATTCGTGACTCTGAAAGATGAGGACTGTTTCTTGTCTAAATGAAAATATTATTTGAGAATATATGGAATACATAGCACGCTTTAGAGATTCTCTCCTCCTTGATCCTCTGAATTCCTAGAAACCTTGGCATTGCTAACATAAATTCACTTACTGCAGCAGCTGACCATCATATTCCATATATTTTTGTCTGGAATCTATAACCAGCTGTTAAGAGTTTCTAGTAACTTTGCATTAGAAGTAGCTATAGTCATTCTGAAAATGTGGAGGCTTTTTTTTTGAAGAGCAAAAAGGCACACTTTTTCAGTTTTTTAATGGCTCATTGGAATGATTTATGAACCCTCTTGCTAGGCTAGAGCAAAATGATGTATCCATAATGCATGTAATGATTATTTTTAGCAGTTATAAAATGAGATTATGCATATATTCTTACCTCTTGCCATTCTGTAGGATACCAAGAGGGTGGGCAGTCAAAGCGATTACAGGCCTGCACAAGGGATGGTTTAGGTTTGTAGCACAATTCATCTGCCAGAATAACAGTCTCATTGGTCTCTCTTGATAGTAGATGAGAACAGAAGACATCTCGTGTCTGCAACCCAACCCCACAGGTAAGACTGCAGGTGCTCCATTTCCCAATCTCCCATCTGTAAAGGGGTCAGGAGAGAAAACCTTAAACACAGAAAAGAGTCACCTTTATTTTTCTCTTCTTACAGTTACAGGTGGAATGAAGAATCCGTAAATGAAAGGGAATTCTTCTTTGATCACCATCACCTTTCTTGTAGCTGTCCTGGATTTGGCTAGAATAGGGTTAATTTTCATGAGAAGGTAGGACAGACAACTGAACCAGTCTATGGGTTATTCGGTATCATGCAGTCTCTGGCCTGGGTCTGTTGGTGCAGAGCTAGTCAGTTGCTGTAGTTTATATCAATCATTTTATATATTGTTTCATTACTTTTATTGTTATTATTGTTGTTTCTTCTTCTTTTGGGTTGTTTTATTAAATTCTCTTTCCCATCCTACTAAGGGGTAGGGGGTGGGTGGTGGTGTGCAAGCAACCACGTTGTGTTAGACTCCCATCTGGGTCTAAACAACGACAAGAATGAATCTAAGAATATTTACTGGTTTCAGTTCTTGTCAGATGCTCTTGAACTTTAACTCTTTGAGACTTCTGCAATATTATAGGAATAATTCTGTGTCCTAAATGAAAAGGTTTTAGTGTCCAGAAGCCTCGTCAATGTATTTCAAGATTGAATGGATTTAACTAGCAGGGTATTTTTTTTCCTGTCTTTAACAAAAGAAATTAAAATATTAATAAAGTCCATCAAAGGAATGTATCAGTGAATTGCCAAGTAGGAATTCCTCAGAGAAGATCTAGCTGTGGTGTTCCTGACTGACTTTTCCTTGCTGTGGAGGCAGGGAGTGCTAAGGCCTTGAGAGATGCAACCCCCAAGTGAAGATTTGTCACTGTGCCAGCCTTTCTCTGAACTAGCTATGCAAATCCTGCATCAACAGGTTTGTTGATGATGAAATTTAATGTTTATCACATTAAAACAAGATTTCTGCTGTCTCAGCTGTACTGAATACAACCATATACAGAATACGGTATTCTGCCAGCCATACACAGAAAATTGCTTAAAATATTAGGTCTTCTACTCCTGTATTCTACTGGAAGACACTTCAGAGATATGCAAAAATGTGTACACAAAAAAAGTCATACATTCAGAATGAAAATACAAGAAAATAGTCTTCCCATGAACTTCATGCAAAACACTTCACTGACCTATACATACTCTCACATCCAAAATGAAAGTATGAGAAGCAGATACTGCCACTTTTTCTAATCCTGAAGAATGGCTTCCTTTCCTGCATGAAGTTATTGAAGCTGATTTCTGGGTGAGTAAATTAAACATTCAGGACAAGAAGGCTGAGAAAACCTGCCCATGAAAAAACCAAAGCCAGGAAGAAACTGAAGAGACTGATTATGAAGAAAGACACTCTCAGGCTCCAAGCAGGATGGAGGCAGACAATGAAGGGAAGTTATGAAACGTGTCAGCTACATGAAGCAGAATTTGTGGAAGAAGCAAAGGAAAAACAAGCTAATGTTTAAAATGCATCATGTTAATAAACACATTATGGAAATGATTGAAGGTTGTGCCATCCTACAGTCACAGCACAGTTCTAACTTCCCTATTTATTTTATAAAGTTGTTTTGAGAATTTATTATCTCCCTTTCAGTAAAACCCCTAAGAAATGGAAACAGCTAAACTGAAATGTTAATGGAGTAAAAAGCCACATTGCTTCCTTTCTGTGCTCTATCTGCTGATGACATTCTCTGATTTTGTAACAGGACAGGGTATGTCCTGAGCATCGCTGTAAGCACTAATGACATTGTAGCTTGCTTTTAGACAATAGCCTTGGTTCTGTTAGTAGCTATGACAAAAACCTCTAACCCTTTCTAAAAATGAACACATCTTGCATATTGAGTTAGATGTTGCCATGGTCACTTTCTAGGCCATAATACACTGAAGACCATTAAAGCCTGATACATATATTAGCAGCTACTTAGAAGTGGAATTGGAGTGACATCTGGTAGCCAGTTAAAGTAATCTAGAATATGTTTCTCCATATGAATGGTTTGGGGGGAGAGGCCTTCGCAGATTTTACCATAAAATTGTCATAGTTAATGTGGATATCAGCTATGCTTCAGTTTTGGCATGATCTAAAATAAGATATTTGAGTAGGTGCTGAAAATAAGGCATTTTCTTATTTCAGAATTTATTTTGATACATGGTTAGTTGCCAAAGTTTCTTCTATTCAGGTGATGGTAATAGCTACTGTCTCCAGCAACTCATTGTTATTGGTGTAAGTGCACAATGTTTCTGTTGGCAGTTCACATCTCAGTGGCTAGCAGGCCACATAAACTCTTTGGACATCTTGGCTTCTGCAGAAAATGGTGTCTGTTTCTTCTTCCAGAAAGAAAAGCCGTGATTCAGTAAAGAGAAACAATTTGTTTTTTCAGTGTTTGAAATTTCTTTTGCAGGTTGCATCTGTTGCCTTACCCATAGCATCAGTTCATTCCCAAGTCTTTCCAGCCGCTTTAAACAGGAGATTCCTTAGAGATGCTCAGGAAATATGAGATCAAATTCTTTCTTACCCTTGTACTTTCATAGTCTTCAATGACTATTACCAGCTTTTACAGATACAAACTAAAGAATGTAGAGTAGAGCAGAGACATGCAAAGCAGAGAAGGAATGTGCAAGTAATCAAAACCAGAAATGACACATATGATTGGCAGAATTTCAAAGTCCTAAAACCCACAGAGAAGCTCAGTGATTATCTTACAGAATAGAATTACAGAGCTGTAGAATTATTATATACCAGCTAAAGGTGCATGTGACACTTTGAACTAGTATAATCCTACTAAATTTACAACTACTTGTACTGTTGGAGATAACAATACCCCTTTTTTAATATTGCTTTTCTGTAGTAACACAATTTTACCCTTACTGTAGAATGTTACGTGATGTTAACTGAAATAATTCCTGCCTTAATTCGTATGGTCCTTATCTGTGCATTTCTCTATTTTTTCGGTTTGCTTGGGTTTTTTTGGTGTTCGGTCATAGTGAACTGACCCTTCCAATATAATGAATAATTATATAATGAATAATTATAATGCCATATATATAATAATGCCCTCATGTCCTGCATGCATCTCACAATACCAAAAATAAAATTCAAGTAGGAAATAATCCTATACTTAAAAAGGTAAATATGGGAGTTACAGGATGAAGCTAAAGGAACCTTGTGCAAGTAGAACTGGCATCTTTGTGAGCTGAATGTGGTTGTTGTTAAGGTACAGACTAGAAAAATCTGCATATTTGCTAGTTTATAGCCCAGCTGAAAGTCATCAGTTTGGTACTTCTGGTATTGCTTCCCAGAGCCTGATGAAGAGATTGCATGGTTTTGGTCCAAAACATTCTTTTTATCCCTCCTTCTTTCTCCTTCACTAGTACCCAAAGCTATACTAAGTAGCAAAAGAGAAACGAAGACTGTTTAGTCTTATTTACAGCAAGACTTTGGGACATCTGTGCCCCTAGAACCTTGGCTTTTCCTAACTCTAGGTCTGTCTCCACCTCCTAAATACCTAAGTAGTCATTATGCATTTAATCACAAACTAGACTTTAAAAATATTTCAACTACCATTCTCCATAAAAAAATAGAATTCAAAAGGTTTTCATTCTCTTCATAGGCTGACATACATGTGGTACACTGAATATTTGAACTGATTGAAGGAAAACTATATTAATACAAAACCACAGCAACATCCAGAGATGTGACTAACAGAGAGGAATGTAACAGGGAAAAGACAATTCACAGGGCTGGATGTGTTGAAATGGGTATGTGTATATCAGGGATACATGCATTAAGATACACACATGTGCATATTTTTCAAATGAGAATAAATGAAAACCGATTTCCACTGGAAATGGGTAGGGAGCAGAGGATGGTCCCACAATACAGCTTATTTCATGTATCATCACAAATTCAAAATACAAAACTGTTCACAGAAACTTTTCACTTTCCAAATGAACTGTCTCCTGCCTCCATCAGAGTGTTTTGAAGCCTTAGTAGATTTTTTTACACTTGCTGAAGTATATGGAGATATACAATGAACACAAAGATAGGCAAACTAAGTAGTCAACCTGATCTAAGTGCACAGGGCAATGGGTTTCCTTTAGGTTTTCTTATATGCAATGCTAAGGGCGTGGTCTAAAAACTGGACATAAATTCATCAAAAACTCAACCAACTGGGGCACTAATTTTCTTGCACTTTCAGGAGCTGTAAACTAAAAAACTGAATTAGTAATTGTCAGATTTTATGAACAGAAAAATACTGGGTAGGAAATCTAACACTCAGTTCATATTATGAATTTGACTAATAAGTTTTAATTCCTAAAATTAATAGAGTATTACAATTCTAATTTCTAAAGGGCCAATGACAAACTGTGTTTTTATGGAACATTCTCATTAAATAAATTAGGCTTGACTAAGCAGTGTTTATGCATGTGCTTAACTTCAGGTAAACAAGCAGTTTCCACAATTAATGATGGTCAGTATGTTTTAAAATGTCAATATTTGAAGCTCCCTTAAATAAAAGCAAGATTAACAATTATGAAGCTCCAGTTGCAAAAAAAAGGGCAAATAATGTAAAAAAATTGATTTCTATCACCGTGCAATTATTCTATATCATTAATATAAGTCTAAAAATGTTAGAGATGCTCTCAAAAAAACAGCTTAACCATCCTATTTCTAATAAGGGAAATTGTCTTAACATAGTTACCAAAAATTTTGCCTGTGAACCCTAAATTAAATTTTATCATGCTATACTTTAATGAGTTTCAAGTTTTGTGAGGGACCACACATAGAATATAGCCTGGACATTTGTGATCAGGTTGTTTAAAAAGAAAAGAAAAAAGCTAACACATAACATGAGCATGGATTTCAAAATGGTTCTATACATTTAATTAGAAATGAACTTTCCTTCTTTACTGTGACAGAAGAAAAAGTATCAATGTCATATTATGCCCAAGCGGTTCAGGTGAAGATCAAGTGAGCAGGACCTTGTTCCTGGTTCTTCGCTTGAACTCCAGAGATGACTGAAATCAGAACTGCTGACATATGGGCTAGACTCTGCGTATGTGAATGTACCCTTTTGAGTCCAATGGGAAGACTCAAGTGCTGGGCTGGATCATACTCTTCTACCACGTCTGTCTCAACCACACATTTGCAAAATTATAACAATACTTTTTTTTTTTTTTTTCTTTCTTCCTGAGCTTTATCCATGTTGTCCACTTAGGTTGCAGTCCTACAGCAGGGATGATTTCTTACTCTGTCTTTATCTACTGCATAGCATAATGGGTGACTCAGCTTGATATGAGCCTCTAGGCATTAATGTGTTGTGAATAACGACAGCAACAACAATGCACTGTTGCCTCAGTTTTGAAATGTCCCTCTTATTGCTACAAGAACTGGACCCCACATAATGATTCTGCTAGCTAGGTAGACCAGCAAGTGGCACCAGCTAGTAAGTAGCTACTAATGGCAGAAGAAGCTGCTAGATATAGAGTTGTTGTTCCAGCTGAACTACAAGCCTTCAGAACAAAGCACTCTTGCACCCCCATAGTGAGTCAGGAAAAAGTAAATGGTGTAGGTAGAACTTGAAAAGTGTATAGTCTTGAGCCAAGTGCTTTGCATGAGTTCCTATATGCACAGTATATATGGTGAAAAACAAAGCATTCTAAACAGTTAGGTGTTAAAAGTAAAGAACATTTTCTGGAGATATATGATTTCATCCTGGCAGAATCCCTTCAAGCACTGCCAAGAAAACTGAACACGGCACAGGAAAAGTAAACACCCTCCTACACAAAGACCACCCGAACAAGTTCTAAAAAACCCCCTGAAATTATTGTCATTTTTTAATGTGGTTAAACCATATGAAGGTGATACAATAGAACCCTTCTTATTTCTAAATAAACATTAATCACTGTGGAGAGGGCTTTGCCTGGAAGCGTCTTACTCAACATCTGACACCTGCCTGAATAGAAACATTCCTCTGTGCACAAGGGCTGGGTGGCAGCTGCATATATGTGCATGCAACAGACTGAGCAAATCACATACTATGTCAATACTGGCCTCCTCTCATCTTCTGTCAACCTGTGCATCCTCCACTGGACCCTGCAGTCTGAGAAGTCTACTCAGAGCCTCTTCAACTCCTCCCTTCTTTTTCTCTTATTGATCAGGAGCTGTGTTTGTGGCAAACTTTCCTGTTTCATAGGTGTGAAAGGCTTTCTTGAGGCTTCTTTAGCAGATTTATCTTGGGTTGAGGCAGGATCCTCAGTATCAGCTCTTAAACACCATCCAGACTGTGATCCTAACCTTTGGACAGCAGTAAGAGTTACTGTCAATCCTATTTAGGTAGCATACTTTCCTGCAGTGAAGCTACACCATCTAGATGAGGACTCCTAGTTCAGTTCCAGGCTTTATATTCAAACTAATCTAAAATAAAGAGACATTAAAGGTAAAGAACTTAACTACAACTAATTTTTCAGTCAGCTGTTAAATCAATCACAGCAAAATCTGACTGCTCCTTTGAAGTGAATTGAGAGCTAAGACCCCAACGAAGGTGTTAAAGCATGGATCTGAGTCTCTAGGAAGTGACTCCCTTCTGTTTCAATTTATGTTAGAGAGAACATTACGAATATACGTACACATACACACCTCAGAGGAAAACTGAGGTCTAACTAGGCTTTGAAAAAGGTAATACTCAGATAAAAATGAAAAGGCAGAGTGTTTTTAAATTAGCAGCAACAAAAAAAAATAATAAAATAATTCAGTTAGTCATTGTTCAGTGCCAGCCTGACAAAATAGATTATTCAGTATCACCAATGTGACAAAGCAGCTGAACAGTCAGGGAAGGCTTCAGGGAATTGTTGTGCACAAGAAGAGTGAGGTGCTTTTCTTGCAAAAGCATCTTTCTTGCAAGTGAAGAGAATCCATTAAAGCAACGTCTGTGCAGCCAAGAAAAGCAGATCGGAGACTCAGTCGGAGCTGACACAAGGCACTGTGTGCCTGTGTTCACTCTGTAGACTTACCAGTATCAATTAATATTGCAGCTCATTATAGCTGAATGTGGCAGGGAGGCATTATTCATGTAACAGAGCCAAATAGAGGAAAATAGAGGGCAACTCAAAAGCCAGAGAAGAACAGAGGATAAATGGAGTACACAACAACTCTACAAATGGCAATTTTGGTTGCTTGGGGTAACCTTCTAACATGCTTCAAGCAATATATATAAGATACCTTACAGTAAAAAAAGTCTTGCCATCCCTTGAGTTGAAGGCAGGTTCCTAGTAGCCCATTTCAAAAATGAAGACAGGGAACTGTTGAGGAACAGAACAATTTAGTGTAAAAGTGGAAAGCTGGTTAAGAAGCGATGTTGAGGATGGAAGTTGAACAAATTACACTTGTGATGGCAAATGGCAGAAACTGAATGAGTAGTGCAGAAAGGAACAGAAAGTGTGGGAACTATAGCAGAGCAAGGTAATACACCTTGCCCTAAACCTATATTGAAGTAATGCAAACCCACAAGAACTGCTAATTTATGAAATAACTTCTGCATATAAGTCTATAAAGCACTTTCATATGGTTTTTCTGTAAAGGAGCAGAGGGACAGTTTAACACCCTGCTGCCCATGACAGAGCTGCTTTATATTAAAAGACTCCCTGTCTCTTTTCACACTGGTGCTCTCCATGTTGGACTGTCTTATAAGCCAACACCTTTCTCAGGCCTAACTTTATGCCACATGGAAAATGGTAAAAAACAGCTGTTCCTGAAGGAGAAATCAACAAGCTTATAGATACCAGGAGACAAAGAAACAAAAAGGTCAGCAAGTCAGAGAGATGTGAAATGAACTGGTTATTTGTAATCTGAAATGCCATCTAAAATCAAGCATTTTAAAAATGAGACAGTTGAAAACATATGTAGGTGGCATGGGAATAATATACAAGAAGCCTGTCTTCACAACCTATAAAATCAACATTCATTAAGACATGATTTTTTCCCACAGATTAACAAGACTCTCCTAAAACCTAAGGATTCCTTTGCTGAAATGATCAGTACAGGAAAGAAACAAAGGAAATGTCATGGGATTGAATGGAAAAAGAAAGCAGATTTATGAATGAAACAGTGTTCAGGTAACAGTGAGTGAGCTTAAGTAATTCTCTAGCAAGTCCAAGTTTTATGAGCAGTACTACCACAAAACCAGAAGATAACATGAGCTTCTTGCTGACCGGGTTGGCAGCATTACAGGGATAATATTTTCATTAGGATGAACTGTTCCTGAACTGTTTTGCCAGTACAGAAGGTACAAACAGGCTGTCTCTCAAAATCAGGCTTACGGGGTTTTTCTCTAGTTTTAAAGTAGGAGGAGGGGAGAACACTTGAACTTAGCTATATATATTTATATGGTACTGTGACTGAACTCAAGAAACTCCTAATATCTGCTTGTGTTTGAATTCCCTTCAGTGCACTCCTTGTGACATACAGTGAGTACGGCACTACAAGAACTTTGTTCCAAGGGCACATCCAGATGCAATATTTCAATTTTACCTTGCCCTTTGCAATCCTGTAACAGTAACTGATAATCTATTTAGTAAGTCATACACTCTTCTGCAGTAAAAGATGTTTTTCCTCACATTGACATGCAAAGATCCAAACATACAGGAGCTCTTCCCACAGAGTGAGGAGTCTTTAAACTGATGTTATACCCATAAATAATCAAAACAACCATAGTAAAGTACTCAGACTCATGGAAGTATTGATCAAGATCTGATTCTGACTCAAAAAAATGCATGGAAGTAAAAGTTATATTCGAAGTGGTGGTGTCAGAAAAGTTATTATATGTATAGGCAAACTTGCAATAAAACACTTCATATCACCATTCTAGTAATTATATCAATATAGGTCTGTGTGTAGAATCCACAGACTACACTTCTACCCAAACTTTTCACAAGTGAGAAACTGGTTTCTTAGATCTTCAAGAAAATAATCACTTTTAGACAGTACAGTTTGCTTCCTCATGGGAAGGGGAGTGAACTTGTCGTATAAGCATGGAATGGTAGAGGTTGGAAAGGACCTCCCAGAGATCATTGACTCCAACCCCCTGACAGCGCAGGATCACCTAGGGAAGGCCACACAGGAACAGATCCAGGCAGGTCTTGAAAGTCTTTAGAGAAGGAAACTTCACAACCTTTATGGGCCGCCTGTTCCATTGCTCTGATGTACCCAAACACCTTTGTTCAGATAGGAACAATGACAGTGTAACAATTATGGTTTAAAGAAAAAAAACAACAAATGAAGCACAAACCTTCATTTGATATAGTTATAAGAATACAAATCTGTGGATCCATTGGGTGGTAATTAAATGCATTGCTGTTCACCCCTGTGTGAGTGGTTCATGTCTTTCCCAGAGCTGTGAATGTCTAAGATCTACTAACAGCTTACTCACAGTCTAATGGTTACCTGCACACCACAAACTCTATTCCATCAGTGAGACCATCAATGCTTAACAGTGTTAGCAGAGAGGCCAGAGGAATGGAGATCATGTAACTGAAGATGATAATTTTTCTTGGACACAAACAGGAAGGCTTGCTGTGCTTCTGCAGCTGTGCTTCTGTGACAGACCTACCTGGCAGACACGGCACTCTTTGTTTAATCAGTGTTGTTACTTCTACAGGTACTTAATTCACTTCAAATTTAATGCAAATGAAGGTGCCTCTTCCATTTACTTCATGTGTAAATCTTTCTGATGTGTACAGTATACTTTCAGCAGTTAGGGCCGTATTTTTATTCTCCTTTTACATATGTTATCTTTTTATTCATAAAGGTTTATTGATTTGAAAGCATTGGATATTTCTCAGACTACTGCTCTAATAAGTTACTTCAGCAGTACTGAATAAATAGAAGATATAATAGTGCTCTTCATTTCACTCCTTTTTAAAGGAAGTAATGATGCATAGTAAGATCAGCCACTTGTAAGACCCTGTACCTTATTTCACAGGGCAGTGAAAAAGTTAACCCTGGCCATTATGCTACAAAACATTTGCCCTAACTCCGGATTTGGCACAAGAGCAAAGACATGCTCTTTATTGTCACTGTTGGTAAAGCTTTCTTTTGGGAGTGAAATCCTGCTGTTGAGGCAGTAAATTAATAGACAAGAAAATTCAGAATAAATTTAGAGAATATGTTAGAATTTAGAATATGTTAGAAGTTAACATATAAGGTTCTGAAGTGAGACCATATTGTTGAAAATACTGAAAAATATCAAGTGAATATTAAGTTCTGGTTAGTGAAGAGAATAGTGTAGAGAAAGAAAAAAAAGGGAAATTAACAGTGCCAGGAAAAAAAAAGAAGAGGGATTGTCTTCTGCTGAGGGACTTGCTAAGTCCCTGCCATGACTTTAAGCTCATACTAATCACAAACCAAGATACAAAATACCTGTGGTAGGGGATGCTGAGATTGTTTTAACACAAGGATCTACTAACTTGGCAAAACTCATGACCTGGAGATTTCTGTAGAAGAAAATAATCTATTTAGGTGTATAGGATTCTGAATAATAAGTGTGATACACCATTCTTTGAAATAAGAAGGAAATATGGCTTAAGTTATTTTAAAAAATTATTTACAATAGCAGTATAATATTTTATGAAGGCAGTAGTCTGAATGGAATGCAAGCTGAAATAGAGGAAAATATATGTGAGTGAAATATCTAATGAAGGAACCATCATATTATTTAAGAAGGCAAAATGGTGGGGAAAGAGATCTGAAATTTTAAACTTTAAGAGCTAGAGACAGACTGTGATGGAGACTCTAGAGCTTCTCCACTGGTGCTGTCAACTTGCAAGTTGCTTTGCTTCACATTTAGATGTGACACACATGGCTGAAAAGGACCACTCTCCATGTGTCCCCTTGGTGACTTCACTGTAACTGCTGTTGAGGAAGAGACAGAGAAGCATACAGTTACTGCTCCACAACAGCAGTACTATAGCACCACAACACATCCAGTGAGAAAGAGGAAGGGTGGGCTGTCAGACACATCTTGGACAATCAACAACTGGATAAGGTACAAAGAGGGAGATTATATTATAAAAAAGGACAGAGGAAGGTAAGTGTTCTTAAGTCACAGATTTGTCTACATTTTAAGGCCAGGGCGGTATTACAATAGTGGAAAGTATGCATGAAGGTAATGCAGGTACAGAGTAACACAGCTGCCTAGGGATGGCAGCCTGTTTAGACATCTTTGTACACTTCCATCTTTAGCAAAGTAAACCCAGACAAAAAATGTGATTATGATTCTCTCTCTGAGCCCTGACTCCTGTTTAAGTTGTTTATCAACCTAAAGGCTTCAAATAAGGGTGAATCTACCCTGTCTGACACCATATTCCTTCTAATGTCTGATTCTCCAACCTACTCCATCAATTAAGTTCAAGTTGTGGTCTGTGATCCCAAGAAGCTCTGTTGGTTACATCTTAAGACGCTGTCAAAGACATTCTCAATGCACTCAGTACAAAATAGATTTAAATACATCCTACTTTAAAAAAAGAAAAAAAAAGTGGGGGTTGTAAGGGACTGAAAATATTTCTGTGACACAAAGAGACAGCAACACTATCACTGCCTCATTCATGTTATTTCTAACTTACACCTCTGAGAAAAAACTGCAACAAAACAAAAACTGGTATCTCCTGCCAGTAAGGCTATACTGCAGTATCTGTAGACATAATGAGTTGCAAATCTTTTAACCTTTTTCATGAACTAGCTCTAATATTTCACTTAAGTGATGCAAAACATGTATGCAATGACACCCTCCCACACAGAGGTCATCTTTGATAGATTAGAGAAAGCTCTAGCCCTTCCACACATGCTGAATTAATTTCAGATTGTTGATGGGAGCACATCTTGCACTAAGTCTGACCTATTAGCAACCTAATGCTTCATGTTTCCAAAGGCATTGAAAAACGTGTTGATTTTTTTTTCCTTTTAGTTTGACTTCATCATAGAAAAGGAAATACAGCAAAACAGATGGACAATACTGTGTTCACAAAAAATGTTAAAATAGTAACAGGTAATTTATTGCACAAACACAAACCAAGCAGATGGTGAAAAAAAGGAAGAGAAAAAGAAGATACTGTGCAATAAGCTAAATCTCAGCCTAACTAAGGCTATCTTGATACTTCAGTCAGGTATCAAAACCACTCAGATAGTTTCCTGTCTTTTCCTGGTAACAAAAGAAGCTTGAAGGAGTAAAGGGAGAGTATTGGGCAGAAATGGTGTGCTATCCCTAGAACCATCTGCTTTTTCTTCACTGTTTTTGGTTTTGTAGCCTTCAGCTGTTCTTTGTTGTACAGTAATAAGAGTTCAGTTTTGAAAAGATGCAAGAACAAAGCTGTAGAAATCGCCTGGAATTTCCTCCATTTTCAGCCATCTGGCTTTCATTGCTTTGCTTCCCGCTCCACTCCTCCATACATGTTTACCAAATCTTTTCAACACGCATTGACCAAGCTATTGAGGAGTTAAAATTAATAACAGTTAAAACATTATCTTTCACCCCTTTGGTAGAGTTTGTTGGCTCACCATGAGGTGCTCATGCTGTTGCTGGAGCAATTATATCTGATTAAATGATGACTGCCTCTGTATTTTGGGTTGTGGAGGCTGAGGAAAAGACATGTTTTGGATGCGAGTCATTTTGTTGTCGAAAACAGTAAAGCCAACATTGAAACAGAGTTTTTCTAATGGTTTTTGGTGTAATTTATAATACAAACACAGCAATTAGCAAAATTGAGTGATCTGCCCTTCCATTTTTTGAGCTAAGGGAAGAAACTTCTAGACACTGAACAGTTATTCTGAATTTACTTATGGGAAGACTGTTCTCAACTACTTCTACATAATTCTGGAAGCTTCATTGACACAAATGAAGTAACTGGCTGACTGAATTAAAATAGTTTTAGTCTTCAGACCTCTCTTTCCTGGAGAAAGCATGCTGGGTCTCCCAATACATCAAAACAGGCTATATACGTTTTATAGATATATAAAACAAGGACATACCAAGGTAATGATACTAAGTTCTACTCTGTACCTACTGTTCTGAAAATCATCCATTATCTCCCAACTTAATCAGCTCCAGTGTTTCACTGTTCCTTAGTTCCATGCAAAATGGGAATTTTTGTTAGGCTTTTTTCCAGGAGCAAAGGGACTGGGCTCTTTTTCTGCTATTGTTCTTGAAGCAATAAGCAAAAAACTTTCAACGAAGTCTGAAACCACAGGAGACTTAGCTGCTTTGGGATTTGTATATTCATGAAATCTTCCAATTTTTGTGTGCAACTCTTCCTGATTCTTCTTTCTTCTGGAAGAATTTTAACCATGAGATATTTCTGACTTCATACAGCTGTGAATATTTGAAGATGAATTTGTGCAGTTTAGTTTTTCTGCCTCTCATCAATGGACTCAGAATAGTAATGCACTAAAACATTAAATCAGAATTTCAATGAATATTATAAAGTTCTCTCAGATGCTATACAAGCACCATCACCTCTCAGTGTTTTCATAAGTCAGAAGTATTGGCAGGATATTCTGGCTTTTACCATATTTTCTTCCAGAAAAGATCAGAGCAATTAGGAACTGAAGATCATGGTGATAACACAGACTAATTTCAAGGTAAAGCATTAAGAGAGTAATAAATTTTTCTAGTCGAACCAAATTTACTCTCAGTAGGGAGCAAAAAGAACAGCAACAGTGAAGACCCCTTTAACATCATTCTTTGTAAGAGTCAAAAAAACCCGATGAAACAAAAGCAGAATGAAATTACTCTTCATTGACTACTCCTACAGTATCTATCTTGAGGTGTATGACTTCTGACCTTCCAGAAAGGCTGACTAGTTTCTGTGGTTCAATGCTTTTGTTCATCTGTATTAAACCAGCTAAACCAATAGCTCACCAGAAGAGGCTTACAGAACTATCCCTTTCAGAGGCCATGGAGAATGCCATATGTAACCAAAAGTGCCTGCAGCAGAAGCAACATCAAGCTTGGAAGTTCTAATTTTTAAATGTTCTCTCTCTTAAGATAAACAAGATCTTGAACTGTACTAAATTTTAGACATGTGTGTTATATTATAAAAGTGTTGTGCTGTTTTGGTTCAAGAAACATTACTGGAATAATTTCTCTAAATACATTAGGAGGGAATTTGACTTCTCTTGGGCAAGACTTCTCAGCTCTTTCTACATGCTGTGGACAGCAATCCCTTGTCTACTAAGACTTGTCACCATCTTAGTTGCCTTTTCAGCAGACTGCCTCCTCTACACACCACAACTGCATGCTCCAAAAGTCACTTACACATCAAGGCTATTTTAGGAAAGAATTTTTTTATATTTTTAGCTTCTGCTAATGCACTTTAGCAGCTGGAAAACAGAGGGAAGAGTCAACAGTGTAAGACCAGCCAGCTCTCTCTATAAGCTGTCAGTGAAAGCTCTGGGAAGTATCAATGGTTCACAGATCACATTTTGGGAACTTCTGTAACAGGAATCTAAGTTCACAACCACAGTGTATTAAAAGTTTTGGACATGTCAGTGAATAGTAAAGCCTTCATCAGCATTCAGAAAGAGAGGATTTTAGCCTAAACTTCCACTATATTCCTGGATCAAGATTTCATGAATCAGAATCCTGAAGCATCTTATGATTAAAACAAAAAAGAAACCCTAAAGCCTTTACTTATTTTCTTTTGTTTGTTTGTTTTTTCATGTGTTCTCTTTGGAAGTCTTTAGACTGTTATAATTAATGATAATAAAGCAATAATCTTTATACACTAAATACAATCAGCTTAATTAACATAGCATTGTATTGAATACAGTAGCATTAGTAGACATAGTACTTGAAAAGCTTACAGGAATTAGGGAAGCCAACCTGTCACAGCCTGCCTGGGAGACATCAACTTTCTTGCTTCTCTTTCCACTAGCCACATGGCCTGCTGTCTGCAGCCTTGAGTTTTTGGCCTCCTTGATCTTACCAGAGGAGCCATTTTGCAGAACACATGCCGTTCTTCATCCTGTGCCACTTAAATCTCTGCAGGCAGGCAATTTCCGCTAGACTGAGGGAGCTGGAGGAAGAGGAGATGCATATACAGGGAAGGTAGTCATTTCCCCTTTTCTCCATTGCAGTCCCAGGGGTGGATGAAAGCTGTCCCAATCCCCTTTCACCTTGGCTTCACAGCCTGATTCTCACCTACAGTATGATTGTCTTGTAATCTATGTGCTGAACTACATGCCCAATGTAGCTTTAAACTAGCTCTGCTCTGGTAGCAAAATTACCACAGTGGTATGGATTATCATACAGACTAATTAAAAAAGTAATCATCCAATTTCTCAGACTACTTTTGTAGCAGAACTCACATGAATACTGCCCTATGTGAGTGTGCTTTATTTTTTCTTAACAAGTGAATATTTATTTTCCATGTCAGAATCAATGGGTGATCAATCTCCTGCGATGCATTCCTAGCTCCAGTGATACTGCTCCCTATCAATTACAGCAAAATTTCTACCTGTAAAGTTCTTTTCAAGCATTAATATAATACATGTGTATTATTACCAGCAATTAAACAAAGTCAGGGTTGCAATATCTTTATAAGCAATGCTTTGGTGCTTTGGTGAAAAATTTCAGCCTATTTTGCTTTGCTTGTCGCAGACTCAAAATCCCATTCATCTAATCAGACCACTATTTCTGTGGAAATCTTGTTGGATGCTGGCCGTATTTGATACCATATTTGATTTTTAATGTGTACATTCTCTATGTACCCAAAATCTACTAATATTCATAATGATATACGTTTGTATAGTCTGCTGTCATATAAAGCATACATACACCTACCAGTTTTTAAGGAATATCTACCACCTGGAGAGCACTGAATGTTTCAAATAGTCCAAAGTTATAAATCAATGCATATCAAATCTGCTGCACTGCCGGAAGTGAGTAAATGCATCTGTGTGTAGCTGGGAATAAAGACAATATGTAAGCAGTACATCTTGAAGACTTGACAGGCCCAGGTTATTTAAATAAACCATGGGAACCTGATGGCAGCTATTTTCTGTCATAGAGGGTACAGATGTCTGCAGACAAAGATTTGATATTTTTAGAGTCAGGATCAAGGACGCTGCCTGAGGCCAAGGAGGAACAGGTTCTGCAAAACCTTTTGTGAGAGGGGAGGTTGGAGAAGCCTCCTTAAACTTGACACAACTCTGGGTAAAGTTACATCAATCCATAAACTGTCTGCCTGCAGGATCTGTATAGGCAAGCAGTCTGAAGTTTGCCCTTTAGTTTTACCACTGCTTTGCACTTTCTGGTCAATAGTGCAGAGGCAGTGCGTGTCTCCAGACCAAAAGGGTCTGGAGTCACAACTTACTAAAAATTATTGGTTTTTATACTGCTGTTGTTGTTTAAAAGGCTCTGGGCAACACTTTGGACTACATCACCCACACCTGTGTATTTGTTTCACTTTTGCCATGGATTTCTCAAATTCCATTAAATGATTTTTGGTCAAGACTAGGAGCCCTGGCCTGGGTGCCCTCACCTGTGATAACGCTGGCTTGGCTGCGCTGCTTTGCTACCTCACAGAGCAGCAGAGTTTTACTCACATATATCACCTCTGCTCACTGCACGTCAGTTAAAAGAAGTCCCAGGGGGAGTGATACAGATCTGCTGCACTCAAGACAGATGAGTCTGGTATTGTACCCCAGGTTGTACTGCAACCTGGAAAGCCATCTCAGGCTCTCATCTGTGTATTTAACTCCTGTACTTCAAGAGCCATTTCAGTAAAACCCAGATTTAAGCATCCCTAGCCCCAAACATCTCAGATTCATGGGGAGCTTGAAGATAAGTTTCTCAACTTCATCAGTGATCACATCTCCTTTAAATCTGGAAAAAAAAAAGTCTGCCTGGTGATAAGATATAAGAAGCCTACCTTGGGGGACAGGGGTCCAGGCTACAGGCTTTCAGCAGCTGTGGAGGGCGGCGGCTGGTTACACACAGCATCTCCTCTGCGGCCTCCCTGGTTTGTTTGTTCAGGCAGGTCACCACAGCCTCCTGGACACCTGCACACAACAATGCATGGTCACAGTCAGCTCTCCATACCTGGTGAGGCAGATGAGGGCAGAGAAGGGCCTGGTGGGGCCAGCGGGGCTGCGGTGGGGCTCCTGCCTTTGAAGAAGCACATCTGCACTCCTAGAAGCACATCTGCACTGGCTGCAGAGAAGGAGAAGGCTGCTTCCTGCACAGTGGTGAGATGTTTGCTGTTCACATCCACATGCTCTGCCTGGTGGTCTGTGAGGAGTATGGCATGAACACCTACTGAAGGGGGATGGTTTTGGCACAGTGTACCTGACTGAGTAAGGAAAACCAGAGTTCCTTTTTCCCTTAAAAAAAAAGCCTTCATCTGTAACTCTTGCAATTTTCCAGACACAGTTATACATTGCTTACTGCACCTTTTGTATCCTGTTCCTCAGCCAGCTATGAGATGGCCTGATCAAAGCGCTGCATGAGATGCTGGACTTGCCCTTGCTTCAGTCTTGTTAGTTGTCTCAATTGCAGTGAAAAGTCCCTAGGTCCACTCACCACTTACCTTCCCTGGACAGAAAATTATCCAATGATCTCTCATGACTCATCCTTTTGCTATGAATTTAATAAGGCTGTTTATTTGCCAGTCAAGCAGGCTAAGGTGTGAAGATGGCCCTGCCTTCAGCATGCTATATTTTAAGCAACAGTATGATTGCTATACATGCAAAAGTAAAGTAAAATAAGATCAGACAATTCAGCCATGTATCTGAGATCTGTATTTTATTGCCATTGAGACTAAGAGAAAAGCTGGAAGATTTGGTAATTATGTTTTAACTCAGGAAATCCTTGGTGATACCAAATTCCTTATGTACTCTGTCTCACTTTTCCTAGGAGTAAGGTAGGGATTTTTTTTTTTTTTTTTTTTTTTTTTTTTTTGTTTGTTTGGGGTTTTTTTTGATCACAAGGTCAGAAAGCTGGAAAATGGATTGCAACGCTACATGTCATAGGAAAGAGTACTTAGTGAGAGGATCTACTATAAAATAATAACTGTCCTGAACTTCCTTAAAATCTAATCCACAGTGGTTCAAGCAAAGTGGAAGTATGCTTTTTACATTCATCCCTACTTCCTGAGTTTGGAAAAGATTAGTAGAACTCAAAACAATTGCATCATCTTCTCAAAACCAGCAATTACTTTTCCAAAATATTTCACAATCTTTTGAAGACTCCAATGTTTCTCTTTAAAAGAACTGTGTTGGAAGAGCTTGAACAGTTCCAATAGCAGTGTAACAGAGCTGACAATACCTCTAGCTGATTCTAATGCCAAAGCACATGTTGTTAGGCAAACACTGGTACTCTGTTATTCAACAGGATCAAAGTGCTGCAACTCATCATGTCCCTGTACTGAAATCAGTCATGATTCATTCCCCTTATTCTCAGTACAGGCTGAGGAGAGGCCTACAGCAAAGTGGCATGTTGAGCAATTCACTGGCTCCCATGTGTGCAAGTCTATTCAGGACATGCTTCTGACTCAAGGACAGCCAGTGTTTCCACTGTACTGAAGGTGATGAAGAAAGAAATTTGACTTTTTTGGACACGGACTTCAAATTTGAAATTAGCAAAGTGTCTGAAGTCTGCCAACATTGTTGTGGGTTTATTTATTTGCAAGGTGGCCCCATATTTTAAAGCCATTTTGCTATTCAAGTGATCTCCCAGAAGACTTAAAAAAAAAGTAAAATGGATAGCCCATTGACAGAATAAAACAAATGGTAATGATTATTTCTAGGAAAGGAAACCAGTGAAATTTCCATATATATACAGTATGTTCTCTACTCTGTCTTGTTCAGTATGTTTCCAGCTCAATCATTTTTCTGTTGAGCATTTTATCACACATGCACAGCAAACAGAGGCTTATGGATTCCTAAGGACTGACTGCATAAGAGAGGTGGGTCTCTACCTGATGGGAAATGGCACTGTGCTCCAATTACTAGTATCTACTTTGCATTGATCACCTGTGCAGTCCTGACAACAAGGTCAATCTGATGAAGCCAGGAGAGAAAGTGTGCTAATCCAGAGGTATGGATATTGGAGAAGGACTCTCCTTAAGTCTGTGGAAAGAAACCACCAAGTCCTGACACGTTCTGGTGACATAATGCTGTTTGCTATCGATAGTGCTCACCCACCATCTGCATGTAGTGCGTGTTTTTCTTTTCAGATCAAAATTTTGTAAACAACGTACTTCCATAGCTTCAATATCTCCTGGCTGAAGCACATCGCTAATGAGCTCTTGACCAATGTTTATCAATTACTTTAACACTTTCGCATTGTCCATTTCAGTGCTGACAATCCAAAAGTGGTTGACTGCAAGGTCTTGAATTCAGCCTTTTCTCTATTTCTTAGACTGATCATTTGGTTTTATGGAATTCATATAGCGAAGCTCTGATACTACTGTTCTTTACTTTTCAGTATTCAACCTGCCCCAAATGTCCCAGTGAGATAATTCTTCATGTTTATTCCATGTGTAGTGGGTTTTGTTAGGCTAGGGTTAATTATCACCAGGAGCTGGGAGGGGGCCACATCCATGATAGTCAACCAAACCAGCTAAAGGTTTATTTTTATTTGATACTGTACTGATGTCATGCCTGCTATAGAAGGATGGGGGTGGGCTGGGAGTGCAGTCTCTGGCCTGGTATTGTTGGTGCAGAGCTAGTCAGTTGCTGTGGTTTATATAACTCATCTTATATATTGTTTCATTACTATTATTATTTTTGTTTCTTTTACTCTTGCATTGTTCTATTAAATTCTTCTTATCTCAGCCCACAGGATTTTGCCTTTTTCTCCTTATTCTCCTTCCCATCCCATCAAGGGGTGGGGACTAGTGAGCAAGCAGCTACATGTTGCTTAGCTCCCAGCTAGGTCTAAACCATGACATCTTGTCACCTAAGTCATCTCTCATTGTATTTCCAACAATTTTAGTGTAACCTAGCAGTATTCTACTCTGCTTGTTATAATTTCCTTTCAGGCATTCTTACAACTTTATGCCTCTT
>WUAM01000289.1:101289-129666 GCA_024336885.1 Actenoides hombroni
CTCAGCCTTCTCCTCTCCAAGCTGACCAAACTAAGTGACCTCAACTGCTGCTCAATAAGCTGACTATGCTGTGCTTGGAAAGAAAAGCCTCTTCATCTTTCCCTGCAACTTATGCTTATTCTCTGCAACTCCCTTTTCATTAATATTTTAAGTTACATATACTCAAAAATATATTATTACACTCTTTTTCTACAGTACTGTCAAAATTGATTAAAAATTTCTTCATGTATCAAATTGTTGCAGATATGACCACATATCAGTATTTATTCCTTTTGATAAACTTCCTGATAATACATATTTTTAACATATGTTTACAGGGCTTATTTACAGTTTAATAAATGCACATTTAGGTAAGTGGTTTAGTATAGTCACAAGAAAAGACACTTTACAAATGAAAAATGAGTATGTGCACAAATTTTGAATTTTCTAGACTTTGACTATGTATTATCAACGTACAAGGTCCATGAAATCCTGGAAACAGTTAAACATCTCAATATATTACATGTGATAGCTGCTACTGATGTGTATATATACACACACATATGAACATGTGCTTTTTTGTATGTGTGTATAAATGTGTGTGCGTATATGTATTTATGTACATATATAGAAGCTTGATTTTTTTATTATTTTTATTCTGAAGACTTTATTATATATCTCTAGCTCTATTTCAATGTTCCAGTTTCAAATGACTTCAATTCAGATTACTCATACCAAAACTGCAATTATATTGCATAATGAAAAATGTTTTTTAGTCTAACACACAGCTGCAGTTGCAATAAAAGATGTCATGTGCTCAGTCATGAGAAACTGGAAACTGATTAAACCTGTGTACAGAAGTTGCAATCATAGCATGCATTTATCACAGTTCCAGAATAAATAGTCCAAAACATAATTATAATAACATTTTTAATTTCTCAGCCTCATTGCTGAAAGTCTATAAAGCACACCAGTTTTACTGCAGCTTCCTTTTCAATGCAATTTATTGGGCTATTTAATTCATAAATGACAATAAAACTCAATTCTGAATGAAATACTGAGGGTTTTTTTAAACCACTTAATTTTTCTAACTTCTGCAGTTCTGCTATTAATGAAATGGAGCACGTGCAGAAACTGCTAAACAGTATTTTCAATATCACTGTGTGAAAAACCTGGCTACACCAAGTCTGATTCATACAGGCAGATTTTCTTATGGATATATTACAAAGGTAGGTATCAGCCCTAAGTGAAAGTGTTCTTTTCCAGCTTTTTGTTGTACTATTTTTTATTTCAGCATTAGCGGTAACCATTTTACCACTTCCACCTTTTTCCAACTCAGTGGTAGTGTTTTCACAAAACAGAATAAATTAATAGGAAAAAGAACACACAAAAAGTTACAGTTAAGAACATAATGAGTTGATTTTATGTATTTAGTATGAAAATGTACAGTTTCCATCATTTCAGGCAGCCCTAAAGCAAAGGGACTGTCAATGTGTGTACATAGGCCAAGCTGCCATCCAAGAGGGTCTGCAGCAGGAGGAAGAGCTACTAACAGGGTACAAAGTGCTGACTGAGATCCATCTGAAATGATGAGGTAAGCGATGATAAGACAATCTAAAACAAAGGGCTGAGCTTTCTAGATTATTTTGTGCTAAGGTTAATTAATTTTATTTGCTGGTTCTACACTCTTACTAGGGAGACAGGCGAGGGGGAATCACCACTGGCTGTCCTGTATTTTACTTCTTACTTCACAGGAGTATTGTGAGAATAAATAAAGGTGCTGAGCTGAGGAGATAGAGTGGTAGTGGGGAACATATAACTATGCAGGTAGACAGACTGTCACTATAATATTATTGTAAATGACCTTAAGTAAGACACACATAAATTTGCTCAAATTGTATCTGCCTTTTTGAATTCTGTTTCTTCATACCTAAGTGTCACACAGCCTTAAGCTCATTGATTTCCACAGGGTTGGATTTAGCCTTTACACTCTGATAATAGCCAAATACAATTTCAACAGTCTGTGTTAGTTCAGCACAAGCCTCAAATCCCCATATTATGAAAACCTGTTGTAAGCAAACTTTTAAGACTTACGATGGTTCTTCAGACACCACTGCTCCTTCCTCCAGCTCTTGAGCTTGTTTATACCATGGCAACTTTGCTTCCACAGGAAGTTTCTCTATGGAACAAACACAAGCATGTGAAAATAGGAAGCATGTAGTAATGCTGCTACATGTGCCAGCCTCCCAGCTTCTCTTGCTGAGCATGCCTGTGATGCATATGTGCCTTCATCTACATGGAAGCTGAGCTAAAGAAGAAAGAGAGATAAAGGAGAGCAGGAGAGAAAGAAATAAACCCCTTCGTCACGTGGACTGTAACAAGGTTATTTGGTTAGACAGTTCACTGCTGCAGCTAGAACGGCTGTGGCATTCTAAAGGCAGAGAGGTAAATTAAACCACTTTTCAGACTATACAACTGGGCTGTAAAAGTAGGTACTTTGGAAAGAATTTTTTGTTAGGAGTCTTGTAAGTGTAACCAGCCTCCATTGACACTGCAAGGGCAAAGTGTAAAATCGCTGTGTTTGCCCTTATATTTTAGAACTTCAGAAGACACATTAAGCTTGGTTTTGATAGACTGCAAAAAGGAATAAAATCCTGATTTGATGAGTGATATCACAGAAAAATGGAGAAACTGTAATAAAATTGTCCAGCTATACTTTTAAACTTTATCAGTTCATCAGCTATGCAGATTTAAACAGACAAGCTTGATACTTTTTCTGTCATTTCTGATGGAAAACAGTAGAACTGCTTTTCTTCCTCGCCAGGATGTGTGCACAGCGTAATGAGCTGCTCTGCTCTGGGGAATGCAGGGCAATGCTGCTTCTCCTGCCAAACTCTGCTTTCATGCAGTGTCAAAGTAGACTATTTGAGTTCAAGGTGGTGGAGCTGGTTTAGCTCTACAGGGGTATAAAGCAAGAGCAAATTTGGCACTACAATTTAAGAAGGAGCTCTGCATTTCAACAAAATGTTCTTGGGCTAGGATCAGGGGGAAAAACACAAATAAAAGGGAGTGAGACTGAAGACTGCTGAGGAGAACCAGGGCCAGACCTATTTGCCACTCAAGAATCATCTAAGCCTTTCAGGTTTGTATAATTCATAGATTTGTACTCGCCAACAGCAACAGATTAATGTAATTCAGAATAGTCAGGACTTTTTGGTGACTCTTCTGTTCACAGCAGTGTGAACTTTTCATATATGCTCATGAAACTTCCCTTCTGTCAGTTGTATCATAGAAGAACAACTTGCAACTTGATTTCACAGATACTGCTACTTTAGCCAAGCAAATTTCCTTGGAGTGAGTTATTAACTGAAGAAAAAAAGGACAGTAATAGAGTTGCTATGACTCTAAGGAAGAGTATTTGCCAGCACAGCTCTTAGTTTAATCTATATTTTACCGTATTTGTTATCCAAAATACGTAGGAGGTATTTCTATTTATATGTTCTGGAGTTTGTTTTATGGAGTTTGGGAAGCCAGATCTTACATCTGTGCTTTTTTTGATAGGATGCAAACACTTGTAAAAAGCAAAAGCTCTTGTGTATGATTGCCTGTTATGTGGCTTTTTAAATAACTTTTCCTTTTTAGAGGTGTAGTTAATTTTCGTCTATACCGTAAAATCTGTTATAGATTACAAATGTTGATGATGTAGAACGTACATTGACAAAAAAAAAAACAAAACAAAACAACTAAAAAGCACTCCTAACACAAGCTAAGGAGGAATTTTTACCCGTGGAGATTAAAGTAAAATCTCTCCTTTTATAGAAGAGTTACAGTAAAACCACTTAAATACTCTATTATACAGAAACTTGATTAGATTAGATATCTATTAAAATGGAAAATCATTACTTAACCCAAGGATATTGTTGGGGTTTTTTTTTCCAACTATTGATGCAAGACAAAGTGTCTCAGTGCTTGAATAAATAAACTCAAATAAATTACATGAACTATTTGCATTCTACTTCTGTTCATCATAGTGTGTTAAAAGAAGATGTAATTCCACATTTTTGGTCTTGCTGCTTCAGTCAGCTAGGAATTTTGTTTTTCTGCTTTATGTTAATCCAGCTCCAGAAGGAAAAAGCAGGTGGAGATCAAAACAATAATACAAGAGAGATATTTTGCTACTCCTATTGCTCTAAATTTCTAACTCTAGGTTTGTGAAATAAAAAGGACAGACTTCCAGCACATAAACAGACTAATTTGGTTTAGAAGAGACCTCTGGATATCATTTGGTCCAACCCTCTTCTGGAAGCATGATTCAACATTCAGGTATAAGAGTCTTCAAAGATTACCATATGGAGGGAGAACCGTGAATACATTGAAAAATCAAGATAAGGAGTAAAATTAAACCCAATCTAAACAGTATACTTTGTGCAGGACTTTTTAGGAAAAAAATGAAAGAAAGAAAGAACTCCCTACAATCAGAAATTAATTGTATATGTGCTGCAAAGATGCCACTCTATTGCAAGGGTGGACTTCCAGAAAACAGCTATTTACTTTGTGCCCAGACAAATCCCATTGGAAGAGACTTCTTGACAGCTGCAGGCAAATAAAGCTTTCCTAGCTGGTCTTTCTCCCTTCTCTGGTTCCCTAGGCAGAATTCAGTTGTGGGTGGATTGCAAGACCTCACTTTTTGGTGTCTTATGGCATTTTGCTTACACATTTTGCAGCAGGCAGGCAGGACCTTGCTTTACCTGTGCTCTGAACACCATAATCACATAAAGCTCCATAAAAGCAGCTAATTGATAGAGACCAAACCCAATGAATTTCCATATGGGGCTGAGTCATGATAACACAATCACAGGGTCTTTTTTCTTCATCTTGGAAGGTGAACAGAGTGAGCTCATGTCAGCCAGCAAAATACACTGCAAACATTCCCATTGCTCCACAGACGCCCTGTGTTCGTGTTTTCCCAATTTAGTGGTTAGCAGACACTGGCAGTGAATTCTCATGGTCACAATTAAGTTGTTATAGTGAAACCTGACAAGTGCACCCACCCACCATTGGCCACTGACTGCAGAAATTAAAATTCAAAATTTCTCTGTTCCATCTTGGACCAGCACGAGGTTGTGTGTGACTCTTATTTCACAAGGCTTCATAGTAATTACTTTTAGTGTGTATCAATCTCTTCATATGCTAAGATTTAAGTCTCCAGTTTAGGGTAATTAAGTTCACTTGCATTGCAGTAGCCCTGGAGTTTCCATAAGTAAGTTGGCATACACACACAGAGGTTGTATCTATAGAGCTGTACATGTACAGAAAGACATGTACACTGATATATCTGCAGAAATGGTCAAATACATGTGTCTGCTGCACCTGGCCACTGCCCATGAATCCAATTCAGTCTCCAGGACTTTTTTTAACATTCCCACCCAACTAGAACCTACAAACAGCTGCAGAAATATTTTCTCTGTCTCACAGAAAAATAGTGGGGATTGACCCCAGTATTTGTGTCTGCAGCCCAGGTCAAGAAACATCACTATACAAATAGTAAGTACTCCTTGCTGTAACATGCTTCAAGTCTAATGGTCTTCCAAATTTAGCAGTCTTGCTAGTAAGAGGATCTTCATGCTGGGATATAAAATGCTTGCTTCTCACCTATTTCAAGCTCCAGATTATGAACGGGCATTTAAAAATTACAGTTACATTTACCTACCATGAATGTTATTTATATATTAAATTCCTTTTGAAACATAGACACAATCAGTGAGGTCAAACGTGGTTACACTATGGTGAAATTTACTTTTATATTGCTTGATCTGCTAGACCAAATTAACAATGAAAACCTCAGAGTTTGTAGGGAAAAGGAAGGGTCCAGCATTCACTCCAAGTTGTTAGTGGGAATTGGAATGGCAGGCCCTAAAGGTGAGAATTCACAACTCTCTGCAGGCGGAAACAGTGCTACAAGCAAGAAAACAAAACAGCTCAACACAGACAAACTCTGAAAAATTTATGAGAACCTTCCTGCCTCATTACCTTTAGGTTTGTAGCAAGGAATGGGCACAATGCATTCTTCTTTTATGTGTGGCTTTGTTTTAGGACTACAGCCTCCTATATGCATCCCCCTGTGATCAATGCAAAGAACCACACGGTATCTGAGACCCTGTCCACAGGTCACAGTGCACTGGGGAAAAAAAAAAAGACACAAAAAACCCATTTGTGTGATATGTCACAGAAATTAAACATAAAAGGGGAGTAGGCAATAGAATGGTGTGTACATCAGAGAGGAGAACATGATGCAGAAACACAAATTGTCATAATATGTGGTAGTTATGCATAAGATATAAAATTGAGAGAATCTTTTGGCTTTTTGCTCTGCATATTTACTTAATTTGGACACTTTGCTGCTGGATTTCTCTTTCAGTGTCACTCTCTCAGTGTTGGCTACTTGGCTTGTGGCCAACTGTCCCATACTGGATATGCTCAGTGACACCCTGTCAGTTTCATCTGGAGCCACTCTGCTTTGCTTGGACAAAGTACTGGGGCTTATGGGTTAACAGGGGTGACACTTCGTTATTTTGGAACATGGCGCCAAACAGAATGGGAAACTATTCTGGCTTTCTTCCCTCAGACTCTCTCTCAGACTCACTTTGCAATCAGTCAGGAACACCTCTCACCTGTGAGTGAGTTAGCTTAGCTTCTACACCCCCTTTTACTTGTTGAGAAACTGGGGTGGTAAGAGACTGCATTAAAGATTAAGTCTTTATGCACAAAATCAAAGTACCTTTCTACTTTGGTAGAAAAACATTTCAAAGATGGTTACTTTTGTACTGAAGGAAAGGTTAGTCAGGAACAGACAACTACAAGCCTTACAGAGCAGAGTAATTTATGGCTTTATGTATTTCTGAAAATTTCTCAGGCATTAATGATACTCAGTTTATGGCTGAAAAGTTGTAACCCTGTTGTACACCATTGCATGCTTACTGGTTTTGCTCTGTGCATTGCTGTTATGTTCCCAAGCTATTATTAGTAGAAGGTCACTAAACAGAATTACAGAACTGATTTATTTTTCCATTATTCACCTCATCATGTCAATCTTATTAACAGATTATTTCTGAGTTTTTATTTGCAGTTAGACAAATAGCATAATTTAAAAAAGAGGAAAGAAAGTAGCAAATATTCCTATTTCCACAAACTCACTACACTATAATTTAAGATAAATTCCTAGTGTGCTACATACAAAACCAGTAGAGCTAAGCTGATTACCGGAGACCATTCCTGAGCAAGCCACTTTGGGCAGTCAAATATATTGCAAGGCTGGACAACAGGCATCTTTGGAGTATACATGCATTTCCATTCTTCCACGGGGCTGATATGCCCCTGAATGTCTTCTTCCACACATGAGACACTGCGGCTTTGAATGCCCCCTCCACAGGATGAGGAACAGGCGGTCCAGGGTGTACTTTCCCATCTGAGGAAAAAACCCAACAAAACAGAGACACATAAGGAAAAGGGAACCCTGCTGTTTCCACCCCGCAAAGGCTTCTATCTGGTTTCTGATTCATGTCAGTAAAAATTAATTCTATATCTATTTTCATAAATAGCTACAGCAGCAAAGCACTCCTGTGGCTGCTGTGTTTAAGCCACAGATTATTAACACGTGACTCCCCTCTCACACTAACACAGTGACTACTACCACAGAAACTGTAAATACTTTTAACTTAATTCCTTTTGTTTGATTGCTGGGATTACCATATCTTCACAATTTGTCATGTTCTGAAGAATCTTTGTCACAAATAACTGGAAGCTGTCTGCTCTGAAGCTGCTGCTCCTTTGGCAAGAACACAAGGACAAAGAACAGTGTTTCTTTCCAGGGAAACAACAGAGTCAAGGAAAAAAAAAAAAAAAAAAAGAAGATGAGAGGAAATCACCAAAAAGAAGATGTGACTATACTGATAAGACATATGGCCTCTAATGGATAAACCCCATGGGTATTCATTCCTTACAGTTGAGGCAGTGGAGGGACTGAGAAAACACCTTTTCTCTACAGGTATCATTTGAGAATGTAACGTTAAATCCACAGAACAAAGTATATGTTCTGAAAATGAAGTATGCATACTTATAAAAATAATCTTTTTTTTTTTACAGTGATGCATATACATCAATGTATGTACTGTTTTATATGTGTATGTGTCTGTCCACATAAAATAGTCCAGTATTTCCTCTCTTATATTCAAGCCATTGTCACAGAGAGGATCTGGGACCATTGTCATAATCCAGTGTGGCTATTCCTGTGTAATCCTCTGCATGCCCAATGGTATAAAAGTGATCTTGTTCTATCTACCTGGAATCATTTCTCAAAATCCTTTCTTTTTTTTTTTTTTCCCCCCAAAGGCAAATGCCCTTTTGATAAGGACATGAGAAATAATGTCTGAAGCAGTGGTTTTCTTAAGAAGTTTTCATTTTTTTACTTAAAAAAATGGGGTTCTGAGGGGGAAACCCCCTACCTTTTTCCTCTTTCAGGCATGAAGGGAAAAAAAAGGGAAAGGTTAGGATTTTTTCTCCCACTTAAACCAAAGGAATTATTTTTATTAAGTAACAATTACAGTATCACCGAGATTTTTAGGCAATATAAGAAATGCTTATCTTCCTCCCTGTTTTTTTATCATATCAGCCTATCTTTTTCTCATCATTACCCACACCGGCTACTGGCTGAAAGTGCCATAAAACTCAATGTGAAATAGCTTAAGTTGATAGCTGTTTATGAATAGTAAAACCTCTGATTAATTCTGATTTATCACCGAGAAGTGGAAAACCAGGTCTATACCACACCATAGCCATCATTGTGTGCTGAGCATAAGCTACTTACGTCACGAAAGGTAATTTTAGCAACGTTTTAGCAATGTGGCTTTGCTGAACAAGTTTTCCAGCACACAGCTTAAGGTTTCTCACTACCACAAATCTAAATGAAGAGGCCCCAAACTGAAATTTGTGAACAGCAGGAACTGCTGCAACCAACCTGAACCAGTTTTCTCAGGCATACAAAAAGCAATGGCACCAGGGAATTCCCGGGAGTCCTTGAGACAAGTTTCCAGATGCCTTAGGCAACCTCAGTAATACCAAGAACCTTAAACGTAGGCAAGCAGTTTGGTCCTCAGATTTTGTATGAATATAAGATAGGAAGGTGAAATTTCTTTGCTGCGCAGCTCTTAAAGCAGGTGTCACAGCTCCTTTCAAGGTAGAAAGGATGAAACATTGAGAATTTGTGAAAGGACTTAGTGGTCCATTAAAAGTAAGCACTATGTACACGGAATCACAATTTTCCCTCTTTGCGATAAAACTCAAGGCTGACGGATTGCAGTCGGGGAATCTTGTGAAGATGACTTCCCAGATTTGCTCTCCACTTCTGGAGTGTTTGTCTCCTCCGACCCTCATATTAGGTGCCAGTCTCAGACAGCTAAAGAAACCAGGCCTTATCTGGCTTGATTAGAGGGTTTTTTTTGGTTTGTTTGTGGGTTTTGTTATTTATTGGTGTTGTTGTTTGTCATTGTTGTTTTGTGGTTTGTTTTTTTTCCTTAACTCTGCAGGTTCAGAGGAAAGACATTTTTATCACCCTTACTTGGCACTGTCTCATGCCATCCTTGTGTTCCAGTCAGTTTCTGCTGCCTCTGAGGTTTGGAGAAGACACATGTGGCTGTGTCTTCTCTCTTGGGGAGAGGAAGGAATACCTTGGCCTTGTTCATGGGTTCATAGGAGCACAAGTGGGAGAGAGTGAGAAAAAATGAAGCAGCAGTGAAACAGCAGAGTGGAAAAGGGAGGGAGAGGTCCCAGTCAACATCTGCAGACTGAACGATCAAGAGTGGGGGTTCAAGGAAAATAGTATGGCTGGGAGAGTGGATGTAAAGGGACTATTACAGGGTGAGGCCATAATCCAGAATAGCTTGAGAAACAGTGTCAGCCTTTTGATCATTTTCAGGGAATTTTTTTTTTTTTTTCCCTTTCAGTGTTACTGCATGCCTCAGGGCATTTTGATCCTTTATTTTGGATTTTCTTTATCAGCAAAACCCCCTCTGTCTAGCTGCCAGCTCAGGTGATTTTTCCTTAAATACAGTCCCTCCACTGTTAAGTACTGCTGTGTCATCCTCTGACATAACCTTGTTCTCCAACTGTTGCCAATTTACATACCCTTTGTGCACAATTGAAATAAAATTTATTTTATTTAAAGCTAGGGTATTAAACCTTGTATTAATATTCTAACTCCTATATTCCTTACTAACAGAGGTTTAATTTTTGAGGTTAGGAGGCATGTAAGTTTTTTTTTCTTTAAAAAAAGAGCAAACTGTTTTCCAGAAAAAAAGGACTTAGATGCAGGGATATATTTTATAAATGTATCTCATTAATATTTTGTGATAATGACTGTGTGTACATAACCACATGCACTTATCTAGGAAGAGCGAAGCCTGAGCCAAGTGACAGGGGTCACTGAGAAAGGGTGTCAAGATAAATAGCAACCACAGTGCTTGGCAAGTAAGCTGCTCTCCTCCTTGTTTTCTGTCCCACAGTTTGAGGTAGGTCCATGATTTAGCTGGAGACTGTTGAACGTGAATGCCCTGTGCATGCACACTGATGCTGAAAGCTCTCTGCATTAGGTCTCACCATGGTTTGAGGCAGTCATTTCTTCACCAGGGTGAGATTAGTAAGTTGCCTAAGGGTTTCTTTTTGTGATTTCACACACCATGACACAATAAATTAATGAAGGAAACACAGCCCAATACTATTGCCAGTCCAGGCAGTATTTAGAAACCAAAAGGTTATTATGCTTCAGATACCATAAATTTTTATCAGCAGCAGTCATATTCACTGTTTAAGGAATGCGATTTTTTTCCATGAGAATCTCAAGTCTTACATTAAAGATATTTTATTTGAAAGGTAATTAATAACACAAATCAAGCCTCAATCCTATTCCTGCCCCTGATCTCTGATTTCTTAGAAAAGCCAAAGGATTAATGCCCCTGGAGAAGGCATTAGCATGGGTTTGCAGGATCAAAGCACAACACTAATACTGTTTAAACCCAAAATCTCACCACTTAGAAACATGCAAGAAGCAGCACCACCAGAGAGCAAGAGAAAGATTCATTAAAAAGCCACATTGTAGTCCTGTTCAGAGATGACTAAAGGGAAGAGAAAAGGAAAGGTGTGAGAGAAAAGGGGAGGTGGGTGTGGCAGGTGAGAAAAGAAAGAAAGGGACTGCACACTGAGGCTTCATTGCTGCTTCAGCTAGAATGTCATTTCAGTTCCGCATCAACAGAATTTATAATAGGTTACCACTTGAACATCTCTAGGTTAGTCTACAGGAGTTAAGAGCAACAGAAAATCAGCATCTGTTAATTTAGTTTGAGAGCAAAGCAGAAATGCAGAGAAGATAAAAAAAAAAGTAAATGTGTTTGTTAATCCTAGCATCTGGTTGACTGTTTTACATACCGAGGAAGGGGATGGTAGAGGTCATAGGGCATGATCTGCTTGTATCCATCTCTGTTAGGAACAATAATGCCAACCCTCTGAGTAGAAGGTACACATAATAAAATAAACACTAAATGATTACATTATACGACTTTTTCTTTTTTTTTTTTTTTAACACAGTATTACAAAAAAGCCCTCAAACGTATAAGATATTTTACCTGAGTTGCTTTCACATTTAAACCAGAATTTATGTTCCCATCCTACTGTTTCTGAGTCACTCAAAGAATAAACAACCAATTACTATATTATTATGAATATATTACTGTTTGACTAAGAAACAACCCATTACCAGAAGTCATCCAAATGAGTTATCTAAATATTATTTCAATGTATGAGTTACTACCTACCATTAAAAAATAAATTTCTATACTTAGTATTATTTTGCAACCTGGATCCAAAGTCACTGAAAACTACAGGGAAACTTCTATCTGCTTCAGAAAGTTGTTTCTGCCCTTCAAATAAAAAGTCTGCTTTTACAGTGGCTGGGAATAGAAATCTGGGGAATCCCAGCACAAGCATTCAATTCTGCAATTCTTGTCTCTCCATCTTAAATCAGTCCAATCTCATTCATCTGCAGAATCTGCCTCTCTATTTGAAGAAAGAAGGAGCTGGAGAGAAGAGGAACATGTCAAGTTGCCTTTTTCTTTGTTCAGTTCCCTTTGGTGTTGTCGTGACTGGTTGGCTCATTTTTTTGGTAATGTTATTATTATAATATCTGAATAATATTACATCAAAAGATGATAGAATGCAACAGTGTAGATCAAAATTAGTAATTATCTGAATGATTATCATGCCAGTTATGTGTGAGATGGAAGTCACTTGACTTGTTGACAACTACAGGGTCTCACTGAATTACTAGTCTGAAAATTTATCTTTTGTCTGTACTTTGTATAGATTCTGACTCAGTATCTCTACTGATGTCATCTTTCAATTATCAGGCATATCTATTAACATAAAATGGATGATCCCAGAGCAATTCATCTATTAGCTTCATCAAAGCCTCTGTACAACAGGGGACTTGGATGGGGCAGGTGGGCAGAACCACCAATGAGTGAATGCCAATTGCATTAAAATAAAAAATGTGTCCCTAACCAATTCATGGAGAGAGGAATCTGAAGATAATGAAGGTGTGTTCTGAGAGCATTGTAAAGATGAGAGGTGCTAGGTATGCTGCTATATATTTCTGCAAGAGAGAAGGAGCAAAGAAGGGGGAAGGGAGAAAGTATTCTCCATCCTCAACACAGCTCACTGAAAAATGCTGTGAGCATTCAAAGGAGCCTGTCATGCTAAGGCTAAAGGGGTCTATTCTCCTTTCAGTCAACAGGGTTTTCATGTGCATAATTTATCTGTGCTAGAAGAATGGATCCCATTGTGTTTTCACAGTGAGGAGTCAATGCCAGGTCAGTGTGCTGGAATTTTCCAGCTAAAACAGGGGAAGGCGCTGGAGTCTTGGAAGCATGTGAAGGGGACTAGACAGCTCCCTCTAAGATTAGCAGCATCTGCAGTCACAGAAGCCCTCTGCATGAGTGCTCATATTTGCATATTTCGAGAGCTATCTTCACAAAAATCTAAACATCTATGAGAGACAGTTCTGGCACTGGGAAACTTTGGAAAAGACAAATGGGTAATTTAATGAATGGCCAATACACAAGTCTTTTCAGACTTAGCTTGATGGGTAAATGACTGGAGAAGTTTGAGAAACTGTGTACTAGTATAAAGAGATGGCAGGGGACTTTTTCTGAGGGTTTTTTGCTCATGCTTTTTGTAATCTCTGTTGTTTTCCTGACTCTTCTACCACAGCTGCAGAAATTCCACTCTGAAGCCTTTTGCACTTTCCAGCTCATCAGCTTGATGAGGAGCGTTTGGAAAAAAGATTAATATACCAAGCTCAGAAATTAAATAATTATAACAGCATCTGCTGCCTAAGAAAGAAACAGATTTCAAAACATTTCTCACTCATTGCAGTCAGAAATGTTTTCTTTCTAATAAACGTGATCTATATGCATAATCCAGGTATACATGCATTGGAATGTATAATATCCAGGGCCATTCCAGTGGAAATAACCATACAACATCCAAACACTGTTACGAAGATTAAATAACATTTAAAAAGCACTAGATTAATATTGTCATTGGAAAGGTTTGACCCTTTTAATTCTGCATACATCAATTGCATTTCTGTAAATGGTATAGAGCTCCACAGAATCACTGACTCTGTCCTTGGGCACATGTGAGGGCTGTCAAAGGCTTTTGTTCTTTTACTGCAAGATAATGATTCACAGCAATGTAAGTCCCATGGTCACAATAAGGAAAAAGAGTCCACAATAATACACAATAGTTTGATTTATGACTTTAAAAATTGGCTTGAAGATACAACAGAACAGCAGATGGTCATTGTACCATTAATGGTGACTGCATCTTCACTAGCTAGTCTTGTATGTGTTTTTGTGTGTGTTCCACCAAAAAAAAAAAAAAACCCAAACAAAACACTATTCAAAAAACATCTTAGAGATTACTTTGGTGAATCCTGTACTTTTTGACTGGACAAAGTGGTTGAAAATCCATGAATCTATCAGTCCATCATACTCCTATAAAAGGAGGGAAGTGATCTAGTTCACAGGCTTTGTTCACTGTATGTCACTCAGATAATGCAAGGTGGATGGTGTGCTAAGTGAACAGAACAAATAATTCCTCCACGACACTGAGATTTCTGGCTGGTGTGGGAGTAGCTAATAGGACTCATTCATACAACACCTAGAGCAAACCTGCTTTGACAGAAGCAGGAGCACAGAGCAAGTTATTTTGAAGAGCTGCTGTGTATCATATATCTGAAATCTCATATGCCTTTCAGACTAATGAGTTGTGTCATATATTCTGCAGATTGGTTTATTTTCCTCCTGCGTGTTGGCAGCTTCAGTACAGTTTCTCTTCCAAGGAACATACCCAGCTGGAGAGGGAGCTGCACATGCCAGAAGTGCACCGGTGTGCTTCACCCAGGTCTGCCATCTCTGAAAACGTTCAGCTCTTACCTGGGATGGGTGCCCACAGCTGCATGCCATGAAAGTCCTATTTGGCATTTTCTTCTCTGGCAGCTCCTTTCCCTCCTTAAGCGGTCCCCTTAGCACAAATGACAGGCATGAATGCATTTCTCCTGTAGTTCCCTGAAGATTCTCTCTCCAACAAGGTGGCAGGTCTTCTCACCTCTCTCTCCTGTATACCCGTGGCTATCAGACTGGCCACCTGCTAAGCTGAGCAGGGACACAGTAGCTAGAGCTGGGAGAAGAACCAGAAGAAGAACAAGGGCATCTCCCCTTTAGATGCCTCTAGGTGGTGTGACCCTGTATGGGCATGATGCACTAAGGCTGGGAGTGGGTAAGGGCATCTGTCATTCCTGCTTTGGTGCTCCTTCACCCTACCATGCCAGACGCTCACATGACTCTGGCTTACAGCCTTCACTTCAGCTCTGGGCTCTGCTTTCCTAGGGGTTTCATACCCACGGTGCTGCATCTGCAGAGCTGGCCACACTCCCAGGTGGCTGGAACTGTTACACCTCTTTCCTGCTGGGGACTTGCACAGCAAAGATGTAGGTCTTCACTGAAATTTGTTGGACTTAAGAGTACATGATCTGCATGGCAGGTACTCTGCTATAGAAGCAATGGTCCAAAGTACGTCTAAAGATATTAACAGTAATTGGAAAATAATAATAAAAAGTTGAAATGGCCTAGGTTGGCTGTGAACAGATAATTCATTAAGTGAAAGGAAACATTTAGAAGATCTGAAAAAGTTCATCACAAAAGTCAAGAGTTTGACATCTGAGCCAGCATCTCCCTGAGAGCCATGGTTATCACACGACAGGCAGCAGGCTTGTGAAAAAGTCTCCAGTGAGTCCTTTTACAGTTCTCTGTGAAAATGCCGCAATGTGACCTTATCACCTTGTGGTACATGGACATTTTCTGCCCTGAGACACATGTATGAAGGCCCTCAAATAGATGGTATCTGTTAATGTTTCCCATGTGTTACTCTGTAAAACTGTATTTTTATTCAGAGATGGAGTAGATGACAACTACAGGAACACTACAGGTACAGGCAACATTGGCTTTTGAATGTCTACATTTGTAAGTAGCAAGTATTGCAATTCTCAGTTATACTACCAGTATGAGTTACATTTCTGTTTTCTGGACCACCATGCTTAACCCTGAGATACAGATGGTATCTTACCGTATTAAACTCTATCAGTAGAGAGACTGAAGAACTACCATGTGTTTTGTATTTATATATTCTTTCATATGGTCTTAATATTTTATGGATTGGTAAAAGCCAATGTCCCCTATCTAAACAATTTTAAATGGAATGTCAGTAGATACTTGAATAACCTACTTCAAAATGCAAAGGACTGCCAAGAAAGCTATCCTCCAGTGTCAAGATCCAGAAAACCCTCATACTTTAGACATGCTGATGTCTGTTCAGAACAATAGTGTTTCACCTTTATAATAAATGACTTGTTCATGATGGACAGATTTCATATTCTAAGCAACTTATGGTTTATTTATCATTGCCATACTCTGCTAAAACATGATCTCTTTACAGAGCTTGAAATGGATGTTTTCAAATGGAAGCAGCAGCAGTACTTCCTTCCTGTAGCATGACTAATGCTTCTAAAAATCTTCTCCCTTTTCATCCAGTTTACTATTTTGTGGTGATTCTGATGAGCAGTGTTTGACACAAAGGTGTAAGTACTAAACGTTAACAACTGAATATCCAGTGGAAATCTCTGTAAGTGACCACCTCACTACTTGCTGCTTTTTTGCCCTTTTCTAGGACGTAAATAGACAACAGTTCCTGTAACTTCATCTTGGGCAGACAGATATCTGTATCTGATGCTCACAAAAGTACAAGAACTAATTTCCCACCTTACAGTTTGTTACCTGATGCATCCTGACAGCTCCTTTCTGCCTTGCTTTCTGTCTTTCTTTAATATGAACTATCTCCTTAGTGCTGAATTTGTTCTGCCATTCACATCTTTTAACGCTTTGATGAATGCTTCCTCACTCACTCTCCCTGCCTATTCTAACAAATATTTTTCTAGCTTAATCTAAATGCCTTTTACCCTGACAAAAAATTCAATTTTTTGTCTGTTTCTGTCAAGAAGAAAACTGCCTGTTTAAACATTAGGAGTATCTGCAGCTCATCTTTGTCCTGCTTTGAATTCAAGTGACCCTGACTATGACTTAGAAGAACACCGTCACTGCTATCAGCTACACGTCCATCTACAACTTCTGTATCTGGAGGCATATACACTGATATTTCTACTCAAATATAACACTATTTCCAATTCAGTCTTCCTGAAAACTTACCAAGAGGTTCCTTTCCTGCCGTTCTGAATTGGTTTTGGCTTCCTAAAATTCACCCCTCCCTTTTTCATGCATGATGCATCCCTTTACTTCGTTTCACCAGCAGTCTTGGTAGTTCTTCAGTAGATTCTCAAATGTTCAAAAGTCACCCTCCCTAAATATACAGTTGGAATGACCGATATTTGTTGACAGTGCTCTCTCATTTGCAGGCAGCATGCTTTTTGCCAATACCGGTCTCACTTTTCCATGCTGGTGGAAAACGTTTGTTGTCTCTTTCACTTTGAAAGCTAAAACCTTCATGTCTCATATTCCTCTGGAATGGATATCTCTTGCTGTCTTTAGGGTCATTCAAATTCATACGATTAGCTGTGGAAATTGAGACCAGACCCAGCAATCAGAGGCAACCAAGGTTCAAAAAGCACTGCAAGGCAGAAAGACTTTCTCAACCCCCCTGTAACAAATTAAGAACTTAAGTAAAAATGTAAATCCACAGAAATGACCATTTGCCTAGGGAAGAGATTAGGAAAGGACTGTGTTATGATCAGCGTCCCACATCCATGCTAAAAGCTGGGGTTTTGTTAAAAAGCCCAGTATCTGTGGTAAATGTGTGATATTTTATTTGAAAGAGTATTCAAAACAAAGTTTAAGTCTATCATATAGCCCTGTTGAGGGCAGTAACAATAAATGAGTCAATTGTGTCTTAGGTCCCTCACAGATCTATGGCTGCTATTGTGTAAATCAGAAAGTGTAGCTCATCTTTTCAGGAACACTCAAGTTCTGTTCATCTTCCAAAAGGAATGTAGTGAAAATGGGAATACTGCACTGCTGTAATACTTGGCTTATAATTGTTTTCTGATGTAATAACTTTAGGGAAGCAGATAACAAGCAAAAATTATGTGTTTGGCAATTTCCTGCTTCAGCTGCCAATTTGTAATGAAGTGAGGAGACTTCTGTTACTATTAAGAGAATACTCTATGTTGCCCTTTCAATCATGCATACTTACTCATCACTACCTCTTTTTCTTTTGAAGGAAATATATATAAAAGTTATCATGTGAATGTCTTTCACTGTGACCTGGGAAATAGTATACACTCGCACATCAGCAAGAATATTGGGGACTTCTCACTACTCTGGGTTATTCTGAATGGAATAACATCCTAGCAGTCTCTTGTGTGCTTTTACTTGCACTTCATTGCTCTTGTTAGATTAGCTAAGAATTGATAAATAGACATGCAGTTTTATTTAATTTTAAGTTTATTTTTGCTGATGCCTGCCTTTGCCACCCACCAGTATGGATAGTTAAGTGAGAATGATAAAAGAAGAGCTTTGAGGAGCCCAAAGAGGAGTTTGTGATTTTGCTGGAGGACTCTACTATAAACTGTGGGTATCTGAGAACTCCTTTAGACCTCAGAGTGTTGGAAGTCTTGCTTGAACTGGAGATTTTTCCCCAGACTTTGCACAGACACTAACATTCTTTCTGGTGGTAGGCTTATACATAATGCTCTAGGCAAATTCTGGGCATTTTGCCTGTGAAGACCAGACTGGCATTATTGTCAGAGTGATAAAAAGAAGCCCACATGTTAGAGGCTTGCTAATACAAAAATTTTTAGACAGCTGCTGCATGAAGTTCGAATTTTTGCTGATGATGCCTTTTGAAGTCTTCATACACCATTGAAATCTCCTGGTAAAAGCACCACTCAAGGTTTTGTGACAAAGAAAATGCCATATTAACATGTAGCAGAGATAGGCAAAAAATAAAGAAAATTGGTAAAAATGCACAATAGCACAGCTATGAATGGCACTTAAAAGCTGAAGATGCAGCACTGATCTTGCTCCAAAGAGTATCCTGGTGAATGATGAGAAGGGCAAAAGCATTTTTCATGTTTGTAAAAATTGCTTCAGCTAATAGCACCTCAGAGGTGTCTTAAATACGTGTTTAGCACACCTAGTTAAACCACTTCTAAGTAGAATTTTTCTAAAAGCAGAAAAAATTCCATTCACCTTTCATTAGAGGATACCTGACAGGATACTGATGACAGACAGCTAAAAACTTCCCCTAAATCCTCCAGTCTGCAAAGTTTTAGATAGTTAAAAGATCTTCAATTAAATATGTAAAAGTTTAATGTTGGATTTTGCCACATAGAGGAGGAGCAGACTAGGTTGATCTGGGCACTATTTACATGAGGAAACATTATACATGTATTTCCCAGTAAAGTATGGACTGTTGTGAAGTCTTAATGGACTGTAAACAAATAAAGCTTTCTGCCTTTCTAAGAATCACAGAATCACAGAATGTTAAGGCTGCAAGGGACCTTGAAAGATCATCCAGTCCAAGCTCCCTGCTAGAGCAGGGTGACCTAGATTAGGTCACACAGGAACATGTCCAGGTGGATTTGAATGTGTCTAGAGAAGGAGACCCCACAAACTCCTTGGGCAACTTGTTCCAGTGCTCTGTCACCCTCACTGTGAAGAAGTTTCTGCTTAAGTTTACATGGAATCTCCTATGTTCCAGGTTGCACCCCTTGTCCTATCATTGGACATTACTGAGAAGAGCCTGGCTCCATCCTCTTGGCACTCACCTTTTACATATTTATAAGCACTAATGAGGTCACCCCTCAGTATCCTCCAAGCTAACGAGACCCACCTCCCTCAGGCTTTCATCATAAGAGAGATGTTCCACTCCCTTCATCATCTTTGTGGCTCTGCGCTGGAATCTTTAGAGCAGTTTTAAGGCAGGAGTTGGATGCCAAAGAGGGTTGATGAGGGAGACTGGACAGGGCATTGATAGTATGTAGGGATGAAAGGGGACTCTCTGTCATGATTAATCATCTGTCCCACAAGTCACTAATTAGCAGTCTTATTTAAGTGGATGGGCCACCTTTACTTACCCCAGAAAAGGAACATGTATAAATTATATATGTTTGATAAATAACCTTTCACACACTGCTTCTCCTCTGAGTATGTAAGAAACTGGATTTGCTGAAAGAAAACTTGATTCATTTCCCATGTTCATTCAGTCTAAGCTTTTTTTGCTACGCATGATGCCAGCAATACTGCTAATTGTTGCCATAATAAGCACAATAAAGTAAGACATTTTCATGCATTAAGCCTAAAGAGGCAGCTAATTGCAGGCCCACATGATAGTCCTGGTATTCATTTAAACTTTTCTTTCAGCCTGCCCTTTGCTGAAATTTTTAATGTAAGCTCTCCTACAGTAACCCCTTGCAGTTGCTTTATTCAGCACCACTGTGGTCTTCCATGATTATTTTCTGTGGCATTCATTGACACACCATAGGAACAGTCAGCAGTCACCAATCAACTATGCCTCACTGGAACTGGGTTTGCCAGGAAAAATTACCATCTTCATTTTATACTCGTGGAGCACAGTGGCTCCCACACAGCAAAGACACTGCAGAGCCAAGACGCCCTCCACACTCACACTCCTGACCAGGTTGTTTTGTTTCACCTAACCTCTTCCTGACCACAGGACAGCATCAGGATTCCAGAATTTACCACAGATTTCCTCTGTTTTTCTGTCTGATTGTTGATTCTTGAATTCTTTACAAATGCACTTATGAAAATAATTTGCAATTTGGCATATTAGGACATTTCCAAAAAGCCAGTTCCTCTTTGTTCCTGCTTGTACCCTAACATGGCATAGTTGTACATCTGAACATTGCTCCCTCCCCTCAGTCTTTATATCAACAACTTTGCCTTGAGTTGTCTTACATAAAACAAGAATTGCTTCCTGATATCTGCCCAGTTGTTATTTCTTTCTTTCTTTCCTTTCAAGTACCATGCAGTTGTGTGTCTTAACATTTGATAATGTTATTTAAAATTATCAGAAAACATATGGAATCCATAGTACAAATTCCAGAAACAAATTACATATTTGACTCAGAACTGTATACTAAAAAATAGCAGCTTAGGCTTTTTTTGGTTTTGGCTTTGTTTTTTACAAAGCAGATACATAAAATTACTGTCTCATTGGTACTTTGAGAGGTGAATCTAAAAGACAGGTTCCATATCGATTCACATCTTTCAGCTATCCTTTTTCTGAGATGTTCATATTTAGGTCTCTTACCGGGTCATGTCTGTCCTGTACTTTACTGACATTTGTCTCAGAAAATTCAAAGGAGAATTCAAAGAAACATTTTATGATCTGAGAAAATCACTGCGGAAAAAATACAAGACCTTTATTATAGTAAGATTTCTAGTTGCAACTGTTAATATATTTAAGTAACCTGAGAAATTAAATGTATGTATTGTGTGGAAAGTACTAGGACAAGAGAAGCCAGATACTGATCTTCACAAAATATTGTTAAAGGAAAACATGGTCTTGTGGCATTGCACTGTGGGAAAAAAAAAAATCTCTAAGTTGAAAAATCAGTTCTAAGTACATGCTCAACAGGAAATAGTTCTCACAAAGCCCTAGTGAAGCTGCATTCTTAATGTTACATCCTTAATACATCCTAATTCAATACATGATAAAGTATGTAACTTAAAGAATGTACAATAAAGCTGAGATAATGTTGGATTTTGAGATTTGATATTACCACTTTTTAATTCTGAGAGAATTTCAATTCAAAATTAAAACTGTATGAGCACATTTCTGGCTTTTAATTACTTATAAACATAAGTACCATTAAAAATGTGTTTACTAGAACAAAGGTATATAACTTGCCATACACTCTGGATAAATGTGTCTTCAGTGACAAAGAAAGCTGAGTGTTAACTCCAGTTATGAAAAGTCAGTGAACTTTAAATGAAAACTGTCTAGGAGGGGTAAAAATTATCTTGGGCTTAAAATGATTTGTTATGTTTTGATAATGCCTAGCTAGCCTAAAGCTGGTATACCTGGTTTGGTAATCAATCATTCGCAGTTGAGTGGATACATAGGTAGTCCCATAGACCCCTACAGCATCCTTCTCCTGGATAGGACATCTCTTTTTGTATGGCAACATCCAGCAATTTGAAGGGCCATAGCAACTTTCTAGGTGACACTAGCTTCAACTAACTTTATAAAAATTGGCATAAAACTAGTCTAGAGGTAAATAACCGGCTTTAGTGCATCCTCACACTGCTGCCTGCTGGGCTGTGATTAACGGTCTTTTAGCAAAGGCAGACAAGAAGACCAAAACGTTTAGATCACACAAATAAATGCTTGTGGCTTATGAGCAGCTGCAGACTGACTTTCCCTGAAGTTCAGGGGTATCAGTGCAACAATGGACTGGTCCTTTTTATGGTTTTGTTCCTTTTCTTATATATGGGAAATCTGATTCTATGCTCTTACTATTTTTACTATTAATCTTCTGAGGAAGAATGCTTGGCAGGGGAGCAGAGAGGATTCTTTTGTGTGGGGTCAAAGGTTATTGATAATTAGATCAAATTCCCGTGTTTCTTGCTCACAAGCTGCCATGACTCCAAGTAAGCTTTTTATTAAGGAGAAAATGTAAACCAAAACAAAACAGAACAAAGCAAACATAAAAATAATGCCTCAAATTGTGATGATAGCCGTTTTCCAATAAGATTGTTTTTGCCATCTCACTAACACTTCAGAGACATGTGTTGATCATGGGATGTAATGTAATTATGTAATTCTCACACTTCATAGCATTTAATGAGACAAAACATAATCTGAGAGGAAGAAACATTAATTTCAAGTCAGTCTGCGCAATGTGGAGGTGATAAGCAGAGGTCTTTCTCTACACAATACATCCTCAGGAAAAGAACGATATTGAATTATGTAGGGTAAATGACAATGTAAGCAATAGTAACTGGATATTTTCCCACTTCATTTTACTCCTTTAGAGCACAGGCACGTTTAAAATTACAGCTTACTGACCTTGCAGGACACGGATCCAGGTTACACTCTTGAAGTTTTGGCTTTGGCTTGATATTTTCAGGATAATAGTGACAGTATTGATCTGCTACTACCCGGTTGCTTCTCAGATCAAAACATTCAGCAGATGTCAGCTGATAACCTGCAATACACAGTAGAAGAAATGTGGTATTCTCCCTGTCTCTGAACTGCATCTAAGTTCTGGTCTGTTAGTAAGTGAACTGAAAATATCAGCACTTTTGGCATAACAGCTGCTGGTTTGCAGACCAGACTGAAAGCAACAACTTAAATCACATGTAGTAGAAAAAAAAGACAACCAGTATGAACAAATAAAAATTCAGAAATACAGACCAAAAATAAAAAAAAAATGATGTCAAGGTTTCTTGGTCACCAAGACATGTACACTCAATTTCAGTTCAGAGAGTAAGGCTGCTGGTGGGGTTGGGGGCAAATGGAGACACCCTGTGGTTTGAAAGTGGTCTCAAATCCCGTAAGTCCTTACGTTTGACAGCTGTAGCATTAAATGCCATCATGTGGATATAAAAACATACTTTATGCATAGAGCCTGGTATGATGCTAAAAAATCTACAGGCTACTACCACTGTTGATACATCCCCTCTTTCATATAAATATAACTACTTTCATTTTCAGATTTTGACCATTTTAAAGGTCCAAATCTCAGTGCAGCAGTTGGGACAGATCCTGTATGCAGCTGACTGTTTCTGAAATACAATAGTATTCATTACCTCCTCCACAGGATGCTGAACAAGGGAAAAAATCAGTTTCCCTCCATCGGTGAATGATAGGCTGATAGAAGATAAACTGAACTGAACTGTCAGCAGCACCAGCATAGCGGATCTGAAAAAAATATAATTCCAAAGAGTGAACCTAACATAAATACTGGGAAGAATCATTCTGCCACATACACCTGGCAGCTTTGAGACATCTTGCTGCTACATGACATACCGGAGATGCTTTATAACAGGAACATGAAATGCACAAATCAGAGCATAGATTGGTGGCAAAATCTTGACTGCAAACCAGTAAAATAAATTCTTAGGTGTAATCAGATGCCAAGGTTGAGGGCTGGGCCAGCCCCTAGACAAATGACAGATGCTCTCTATTAAACCCCTCTCCCTTCCCCAGGGGGAAGAGAAAGGGAGTAAGGGAGGGAGACTTATGGGTTGTGAAAAAAAAACCTTACATGGCTTTAATGAAAATAGTAACAAGAAAATGAAATATATACAAGTATATAAAACCAATATTGAACCCAACCCTCCTAATAGCAATTACATCACTGTCACCACTGATGTTGTGGAGCAGCCACTGGGAAAGTCCCAGACTGGACTTAGTGGCAGACAGGAAATGGATTCAGGAGCTGAATTCTGAAACTGAATTCAGGAACACACAGATTGGGATCAAAGGCAGAATGGACAGAGTCCTCCTCAGATGTTGGCCATTGAAGAAGAGAGCTTGACCCTCCTGATCACTTAGCTTTATACCAAATATGATGTATATTGGATAGAACCCCTCACTGGTCAGTTTGGGGTCACCTGTCCTGTCCACTCCTCCCCATAGGTGCAGCCTTTTACCTTCTGCACTTCCAAACTGGTACACAAGATTTAGCAGTGACCTTGGTCTGTATAGGAGCAAGTCGAAGCAAGAAATTTTCTGTACATCAGTCCTTGGTAGTAACTGTAAACATGGAGTGTTATCACTGCTAGGAGCAGACACTGTCTGTGAAAATACATCATTAACTTCAGAAAGTGCAGTTAGTTAGAAGAGACTGCGATGAAAAGTAAAATCACTGAACAAAATTAGTTCTGTTCTAACCATGTTCTGAAATAATAAAAGTATGGTAAATTCATGGTTACTGTCACTGAATAATTTTAGGGATTGATCTTCATTCCATCAGAAAATCACCTGCCACTACCTGCTGTCTTTCCCACTTTGATATGGATTTTACATCTTTAGTATTTCCCAAACACCTTCTGAGACCATGCATACTCTTTTCAAGAGTTCAGAGTAAAAAAATGGGAGGCTGTAAAAGGAGAAATACAAAAGTATAAAAATTCTAACTCAAGACTGTGTTGTTTTTGTTTTTTTTTTTCTGAGGTGAGGTCTCTTTTTCATTCTTGTTTGTGATACTGTAATTTTTTTAAGGCTGAAACTAAGTGCAAGTTTGGAAAGCAGTCTTTAGACTGTACAAGTACTGCCAACTTTTAAGCCATGTAAGCTTCACTATGCTTCCAGTACTTTGTGTGCTCAATTGATTTCCCAAGTAAACAAGAGTTTGTAATGCAAGGAGTGCTATTAGAAAAGAGACCTTCACTCTGTTAAAACAGCATCACTGACACCTGGCCCAGGAAAAGTTCTTCCTGTTTGACAGCTGTGCTGACTAATACAGTTATGGGGACTTCAAATTCTCTGCAGGGCATCCCTTGTCCTTACCTCTAAACCTCTGCACTTACAGCTGGCAAGAGAACAACAACATTGCTCCTTTCCTGATTATTTGTCCTAGGATATAACATACTGGTGTTGTTTGGTGGTCTCTGCACCAGTGCCATGACGTTATTGCAGAAAAGAAAGCTGCTAAAACACAATGAGAAAAGATGGACTCTTCTACAAGTCAGTACTCCTGCTCTCAGGAGCAATTCTCCCTGATCTTTTTTTCAAATTGTTTAAATGTTTCAGTGCTGCCTCCTTTTTTCTCTTCCCATGTTTTGAACCTCTTGCCCTGTTTTGGAAATACCATTTTTTAATCTGCCTTTCCTTTCTCTCTTTCTAAACACCAAGAGACACTCTAGACTGTGAAACAGGAGTAAAAATATGACAAATTGAGCTGAACAGTGTAATATGGGTTGTTTGTTTTGCTTTCCCCTGTAGATGGACAGAAACACGATTACAAATCAAAGAATATCTTGAAAAGAGGAGGAAGGCAAAAAATACCACAGGATATGTTTATGTCTGTAAGAGATCTGGCCCACAGAGACTAAGGCTGCCCTTTTCTAATTAGAGTAAAGAGTGACGTAAATTCCCAACAGGAAAAAAAATACAGCTGTAGCAATACAGCTTTTTCAGCAAATGGGAAGCCAGTTGCACAGGTTAGTATCATTTGAGTCTGTGTGTCAGGAACAGGATATCTAATTCCTTGTGCATGGATAGTGCATTAATCACACCCTTCAGAAGGGTCCTTCTGGGCTCATGAAAACTTCATGTACTCCTGGGAAAAAAGCTCTATTGTGCTGGAAGTCATCTGGGGAGGTCTCTGATCTGAATGTGCAGAAAAAGCGTTCAATGGGGAGAATTCTCCTCTTACTTTTTGCTTTTTAAGGATCTTCAGTAATTCTTGAACTCAGAAGATCTACTCAGCAGTAAGGTGTTCAGTGAATCATGTAGAACAGACCAAGAGCTCACACAGAGCCAACTATAATAGGAAGGGAGAGAAAAGAATTCACATTTAAAAAAAAATAAAATCAGGAAAACAGAGGGTTTCCTTTCCCTGTAGACTATTCCTGCATGTCTACAGAATTAGAATCTGCCTTTTGACATAGAAAGGGCAGATGTACATCTTTTCCAGCCTAGTATGGAAGACACTCGTACAGCCATAACAACACAGGAGAGAATCACGACGAGCCACAGCCATGAGCTATAATGATACAAAACGAGTATATGAAAGAAGCAGGCACAGTACCATTTATTTTTTTAAGGAGTACTGTAAGCAGAAAAGGAATATATGGTGATTCCACATAACTAAATTTAGTTTTGTTTGACAGTTTCTTACAGATAATATCTTGATGCAGGACAAAACATCAGTGGCTGCTTGAGTCTTCAGAAACTGAAAGTGAGACTTGACAGATAAATGGTTTAAGAAATGTCATGGTCTTGATGCACAAGGACAGTTTCCACACATTAAAATACTCAAGTCTGGAGTATGGTGAATTTTTTTACCCTTACAGTATTTGCAACAGCCTGCTAGCTATGAGTAATGCAAAAACTTATAAAAAAGATGGTCAACACTTGTGAATTTTTAGTTAGTTTTCTAACAAGCAGTGAGTTTTGCAACCTTAGGTTACCAAACCAGAAAAAAATGTCAATTGCTCATAATGTTTGCAAATAAAATCCTATTTAAATTTATTAATAGCAAACAGTAGAAGTACTCAAATCTTGCAGAGCACTCAGCCCTGTATTTGTGCATTGCAATGCTCTAGAGATCATCCTTCACTTCCTTTAGGCTTCAGGGGAGTTTGGAGTATTCCAAGTGTCAGAGAAGTCCTCATCACTCTGTAAGACCCAAGTGTTACAGAGCTTATTAAAATGAGAGTCCTCAGACTATCCACCAACAATTAACTGTCTAGTCTTCAATCACTAGCAACAGAGATATCTTTTTTTCTTGTAGAAAGACCTTGGGAAAAAAAAGTCATTGCTTGTACCTTGTTTTTTAAACTTATTTTCTAAATGACTGTCTGGGGTGGTACAATAGCAGCAGAAGCTGTTGCTCAGTTGAAGCTTGTGATTGATAAAATGCAGTATTTATTTTGTAGATATCCACAGAAAGTTGAATGAAGACTTCATAATTGAAATATGAAAACAGCATAATATTTTTTAATTATTCTGGTCTGTCCTGTGACCAAGAGACTGCAATAGTTGACTTCACCTTTGTATTGTATTGTTTTGCCTATAGCCCCTGATCAGTATAAATAAAAACAATCAAACAGGCAATGTCCTCCAAAAGCCAACCCTTTAGTGCCTGATTTTGGCAGCATATGCCTGAAACATTTGTTTATGTTCATGGCAGAACACATGGCCTGGCCTACAAAAATGCACTAAGTTTACTTGAGTAGTTGTGAAATTTAATCAGCAGTTTATAACCAGAAGTGATAACCAAGAAATTATCAATGTTAATTGTAGCTTTGAATCATGAGAAGGATATTTAATAAGATGTTCCTATTTTATGAAACTGCATGTGTTGGAGGAGGAGGAAAGACATCGTTTCTTTCTTGTGTGTTTGTGTGTTTCCCAAATTGGAGACAGGGGAAGGGAATTATTAGTGCATACTACCTTTTGTCTTATGAAATTTGATCTGATGTATTATGATCTAGATCCATGCCACCATTGCTTACTAAAAATGTTCTAATGAATTTTTTCACATTATTACAAAAGCTTCCTGCAGGTGCCAAAACACAAATCATTAAGTTTGATTTATTAATGAGAAGTTCAGTGTTGAAGTCTTCTAAGGAACATACAAAGAAGCTGCAGATGAGGGTGTGGAGAACTATGCTCACGTGACATACATAATTTTGTGCTTTTCATGTCAGTAAAACCAAAATTTTTGTATGAAGCTTCCCTTTCTCTACTTGGAGTGCTTTAATATTCCTGTTTGTGTGTAGTAATATCTCACATTGAAGAAGAAAGAGGATGTGAAAGAGATCTGTTGTTGTTCATAATTTGTTCATGAAGCAGAAAAAGGAGACATTGTCATGGGAAAATAATTATACAAGCCTGTTTAAAATAACACAAAAAGTACAAAAAGTGTAGATCACAAGAGATCCTGAAGGCTTTCAAGCATACTAACACAGGACTACACCATGTATTGCTTCTCAATTCAGGTGCTAGATCTGCCAGAAAAATCACTGTAAGACTTATTATTATATTTTTTATATTTTTTATATTTATATTTTTATATTTATG
>WUAM01000289.1:158050-170747 GCA_024336885.1 Actenoides hombroni
AATGGCACTCAAGATGATTTGCTCCAGAACCTTTCCTGGCATCGAGGTCAGAGTGACAGGCTTGTAGTTCCCTGGATCCTCCTTCCAGCCTTTCTTGTAGATGGATGTCACATTTGCTAACCTTCAATCAACTGAAACCTCCCTGGTTAGCCAGGACTGCTGAAAATGGTGGAAAGTGGCTTGGTGAGCACTTCTGACAGTGCCAGATCCACCACGGTATGCTTAGGCCATTATTTTATGGGGCCCATCTGGCCCCATAAAATAATGGTGTGGTAGATCCTGATGATTTCCTCTTGAATTATGGGACTTCATTTTGCTCCTTGTCCCTGTCTCCCAGCTCAGGGGGCTGGGCATTCAGAGAAAACTATTAAAGGCTAAGGCAAAGAAGCCATTTAGTACCTTGGCCTTTCCCTCATCCTTGGTCACTAAATTTCACCTCACTGATTCTCCTTAGCTCTCCTTTCACTGTCAATATGCTTACAGAAACATATTTTATTGTCTTTTATGGCAGTAGCCAGGTTAAGTTCTAGTTGGGCTTCCGCCTTTCTAACTTTCTCTCTGCACAACCTCATGGAATCTTTACAGTCTTCCTGAGTTGCCTGCCCCTTCTGCCATAGGCCATAGACTTTCCTTTTCTTCCCGAGTTTCAACCAAAGCTCTCTGTTCATCCAGGCCAGTCTTCTTCCCCACCACCTCCTTTTACAGTACACTGGGACAGCCTGTTCTGTGCCTTAAAGATGCCTCTTGAAGTATGTTCAACCTTCCTTTGTCCTTCAGGACTGCCTCCCAAGGGATTCTGTCAACTAGTCTCCTAAACAGGTCAAAGTCTGCCATCCAAGGTGGCAGTTCTACTGACCCTCATCCTTACTCCTCCAAGAACTGAAAATTCTATCATTTCGTGATTCCTAATGCAGCCTCCAACCTTCACATCACCCACAAGTCTTTCTCTTTTTGTGAACAGCAGGTCCACCAGGGAGAATTTCCTGGTTGTCTCTCTCACCAGCTGTGTCAGGAAATTATCTTCCACACACTCCAGGAACCTTCTTGACTGTTTCTTCTCTGCTGTTTTGTATTTCCATCAGACATCTGGTAATTTGAAGTCCCCCGTAAGAACAAGTCATAATGATCATGACATTTCTCCCACCATCTTATGAGAACATTTAATCTGCTTCTTCATCCTGGCTGGGCGGTCTGTACCAGACCATCGTATGTGCCTTGTTGGCTTTCCCTCTGATTCTTATCCATAAACACTCAACTGTATTATCACCATCATTATGCTCAAGACAACCAAAACACTCCCTAACATACAGGGCCACTCCACAACCTCTTCTGAAGAGTTTATAGCCATCCCATGCAGCACTCCAGTTATGCAAATCATCCCACTATGTTTCCATGATGGCAACAACATCATAGTTTTCCTGATGTACAATGGCTGCCAGATCCTCCTGATGTTGCCCATGTCACATATATTGCAACGTGTAGGTGCACTTCAGTTGGGGTATTGATCCTTTTGCCTTTCTGGGGGGAGAAGGTCTAATTTCTACCTGACAATTCCCAGGAGCTTCCATGACTTCTAGCACATCCATATCCCTTCTGCCTGCTATCACATAGCACTCCCAACACCTACCTCCACTGGGATGACATATGTAAGGACCTCATTAGCACACTGTCCCACAAACATTGATATGCCACCTCTAAGGCTTATCTCCAGCAAGACAGGTTTTGTCCTTTTCCTCCTTCAAATCTAATTTAAAGCTCTTTCAATGATCCCTGCTAACTCCTGTGCAAAGATCCTTTTCCCCCTCTGAGACAGGTAGTGTACCTTGTCTGTCGCCAGAAGTCCTGGTGCCGTGTAAACTGACCCATGATGAAAAAACCCAAATTCCTGCCAATAACACAAGGCTCAGAGCCAGAGACTGATCTTATGGCTCTCCCTGTTTCTTCCCTCATCATTACCTACAACAGAAGAGATAGAGGAGAACACTACTTGTGCTCCTGATCCTCTGTCCAAGGCCCTGAAGTCTCTCTTGACTGCACTCAGATTTCCTGTTGTGAGTTCATCACTGGCTACCTGGAAATACAATAACGGATAATAATCTGAGTGTTGTACCAAGGCAGGAAGTTTTCTCACCACATCTTTAACCCTGGCCCCAGGGAGGCAGCAGACTTCCTTAAGAAGTGGGTCTGATCTGCATATCAGGCCTCCTGTTCCCTTCAGAAGGGAGTCACCTATAATAATGACCCAGATCAATGCAAGCCCATTAGGATGGCAAACTTTAAGTTGCTTTCAGTTGTGGTGCTCTGAGCAACCCAGAAAATACACCTTTTCATCCCTGAGATAATGTAATTACTTCTTGCAAATGGAGTGTTAACAAACATAATTCCATTTCTTAATCTTCAGGATTTTAGACTGAATGCAAATCTCAGGAGACTGAATTTTTTGCCATTGTGACAAATCATGCCTTTGTATTAGTACAGCTGCCTGCTGCACTGCACCAAACCATGCAGTTCCAGAGACATCTCATAAAAATGTTGTTGAATCCCCAGGGTCATTACGAAGTCTCAGAAACTACTGAGATCTATGATTGTTAGAGTATATTAACCATTTTAGGTGAATTGGTAGACTTACCTTGCAGCTACTACTGCAAATGCATCAAAATAACTTCTAAGAACATACTTTGTCTTCTCTGAAATGTGCATGTATTCACTATGCTTACAGAAGAAAAATTATTCACACAAATGTTACAGATCAAGATTGCTCCATCTTTTTCTTCCATAGTATTACAGTTTCCCATTCTTTTAAATTACCCTTTATAGAGGCCATGGAAGATAACGGCTTCAAAAAAGGTTTACTATTCATTCTGGCAAATTTCATATTGTTTGCCGTTCTGGACTGCTTAGATAGTATTAGCTATTGCTGTGATAGATAGTAAAGCAGTTGCCATCCTAAAACATACAATTAGGGCAAATCTAGTTATCATCTTTCGAATGCTGTACCTTTACTGTCATAAGGACATACTGGCTAGCAGGGATGTACTGTGACAAGAATATTTTGAGTTGCTTTAAATTTAACACACCCCAAAATAAAATATTGTTAATTGTGAGGAGTGTACTGCAAGCATTTGTATTTTAATTTTTTGATGTGCTATCCTCCAAAGTGGTGCAGTAATTATAAAGTATATGGAAAACTTTGATGAAGAAACTGAATGCTGAAGACTATGCAAAACTTACGCTCATTGTGTCTATGCTTTAAAAGTTATTCTACCATTCTAGCATATACAAGGAAAGGGTTAGTTTAACTGAAATTCCTTAGGGACACCAGTGTTAGTGTACTTGTCTATTTTCAAAATACTTACCTTAGCCACAGAGACATTTAAGAAATAACATCAACCTTCATAGTTGTAATAGTGCAGTTATGTTCAGCCTTCCAGGAGTAAGAAGTGTCATGAGAATGCAAATGAGTTTGTTTTACTAGTGGATGCTCATGAGCTCTGTTCCTAAGAGAAGGTTTTCTTGGAAAGGTATGCTTCATATTTACATAAATCAGTGTGACACAGAGCCTGAATGCACTGCTCCTAATTTCAAGGCCACTATAGGCAGAGTATTTTAAATCATTTTCCCATCCAGATTCCTGTGCCTCCTCTTAAATTTTTAAAATATTAAAAATTACCAAAGAAGACTGAAATTAGTCTGTCTCATTAGGCAATCTGGAATCTTGAGAAAGGTGCACTTGGCTGAGGTCAAGAGATCTAGATGACTGCCTTCTTCAGATCACAAATGAGATTAGCCCAGTAACTGCCTACTGTTTCATTTACTGCAGGATTGCTTCTGGCTCAGAACAGAAAATCAAAGAGAAAGGAAACAGGGAGAAAAGCTTCCAAAGGGACATAAAGTGGCTGAAAATACAGTAGAAAGCAAATAAAGGTGCGTTCAGTACTTAACAGAGATGGCACAAATGCTCTCCCCTTCATCAACCTGTAACCTACATATAGTTCAGGAGACTAAAGTCTAATGTACATAGGTTCAAAAGAGTAGCAATATATAAGTAAAAGCACAAAGGCAATATAAAAACAAATTAGGATGCCAGTAAATTGGTTGAATGTTCAATAGATCTCCATGAACTGTGAAGTGAAAGGTTAAAAAGTCCCCATATCTCATTTTTAACAAATAGGGAAGCTGAGGCCTAGGGAGATGTAGCAGCTTACTTAGTCCTGTAGCAAATCAATGACAGATTTTCCAGTTTAGTAACTCATCTACTGCTATGTGGTTTGTGACTTACAAGGAGCAATAATCCTGAATGATAATGTAATTTCATAGACTTGGACAACTTCGGTATATCCAAATTAAAACCTAAAACATTCTCTTTCGGTGCTTTCAAATGAGATCTGCCTGCTAACTACACAAAACAGTTCGTAAACAGAGAACACAAAAACCTCCAAGGAAACAGCATAAAATGAGAAAATAACCTTTGAATTTGTACACTTCTTGCAAACAAGGTAGAAGAACTCAAGAGAATGAAAACAGATGATTAAAATATTGATCCTAAAATGATACAAATAAGGAGGAGGAAAGAGAGTGATCACATGAGAAAGATCTGAGAGAAGGAGTCTTGAGGAAAGTTGTTAGGGTAGGGCTTCTCTCCTTACTTGGCACAAGCCACTGATGCACATGTCCAGGGATTCAGTGTAGCACCGGGTCCCATCCAGAACCTTTGGCGCCAGCTCCACAACCAGAGCCGCTCCTCTAGCTTGGCATTTTAGTGAGCATGGATTGTCAGGGTCATTAGAGACAGGAAGCCACTCATAAAATTGTCCCTGGTACTTGACATCGTTGTGAGCAGAACACTGCTGGGCACGAAAATCACCTGCTTCTGGCGGGCAGTCCTGCAGGAAAGAAGAAGGAAAATGTCAGCAGGTCTATTCAGGACATCCAGTCACAGTATCATGCAGCCAGCTGTGCTCCACAACTGCCAGATGTAGAGTTTTTTTGTTTAGACAAAGAAGATTGATTGAAACAGCTACAGCTACACATAATTCAACTGGATAATTATACCTTTCTTTCTTCTTTCTGCAAAAGTATTGAAAGAACATCAAGAATATGTGTAAATATGTTTGGGACTTAAGAAATGCACTGTATGTGTCTTAACCACAGCCCTGAAATGCTCTTGCTGAATCTCTTTCCACGTGCCCACATATGTGGAAAAGTGTGTGTGTATGGCCATTCTCTTCCAGCCAAATTTTCCTTTGTTTGAAGAGAAAGAAAAAAGAACTATGTGACTTAATTGTTTGCTTATTTAAGCTGTCCTCACTAGCTTTTTTTCACTAGCTTTTTTTTTCCTCAGTGACCTAAATCACTTAGTAGGGCAACAAGAGTCAGAAAAATGTGATACATATTTGCATTTCTTTAACCTAAGTTTTCATAACTCACATAATTAGTGACTTACTATTATTTTACTGGGAAGACCTTTAAAAAGCACCTTTGTTAAACCTTCAGGAGGTTTGAAACATAGAAACCCTACTCTGAACCCACTACACCTGATATATAAACCAAAGACCACTCATCCCCACTCGTACTACTTTAAGTCTCTTATCGAAGAGAATGTGAGTCTATTCTTACCCACCTATATCTTCTTGCCATTGTTTACCACTGTATACTATGAGTCAGTTTCTCAAGAGAGCAGGAAGAGATGCAAAATCATGAGACTTCAGGCGAAGCAAAAATAAGTTCTTTTTATTTCCTTTCCAGTTTTTGAACCTTGAAGAATGACATTTCAAGTTTTTCTTTGCAAGCAACCACAAAAGCTAGCGAATTTTCTCTTTAGAAGTAACCTGAATTTCTCACATAATTACAAGAATGCAGGAGCTAAGCCTTAGGAAAAACATTTAACATCATGACAACTGTGACAGAAGCAAATGTTGGCAATATGGCTGCCTCAGATTAGTAAAGTCCTATAATCCTCCACCTTGCTTCTGTAAGGAAATCTGTTCCTCAGTGAGACCTGGTCAAACATCAGGTGAAATGAATACCTGTTATACCCTTTGCTTAAGGACTGTAACATTTTCTTTTAATAGAGAATCATTAATGTCAATTATAGACTTGATAGGGAAGGGTTCTGATGTATATACAAGCACATAACTAGACAATATCCTTATAAGATGCCTGTATTTTCTGTTTGATCCCAGATTGCTTCATCCTATGGAAATTCAGTTATCAGTAATGACAACCTCATTCACAGATTTCTTATCCTCCCAGCTAGGAAAGTATTGCTGCTATTAAGGCAAAGTATCTCTTCTGAGGTTTAAATAATCACCTCTTCTTCTCAGACATTTTTCTACATCTTCACTCACTACCACTTTTCAGTGTCTTTTAAATAGGACAGATTTCAGTATGAATGGCATGGAGGATGCACATCACTTTATGACATTTAATGATCATTGTTTATAATAAAACCTACCTTAAAAATTAATCTTTCAAATATCTTGAAGCAAATTGGCAGATTATTGGCTATAAATTTATCCCTTGACTCAAACCCAGGATAACCAATCTGGCCTTACATTCAGTGTGTAGTAGCAATGTGGTTATATCCATTTTGTTTGAATGTTGTATGATATTGAATCACACCACTCCAAACTTGTCTTACAGTGAACTGTGCACACATTTAAGCCACGCCTTTAAGCCACAGCTCTTCAGCTAATTTGCTTTGTACCACGGGAGCAAATATTTAGTTAATTTGCTTTGTATTTGAGTGTGATGCAGCCCAAAAGTAATGGGTCAAGCTACTGTCAAAAGTTCTGATGTCTAAGTACAAGGGAACAGTGTCCCTGCTACAAAAGGTTAAATGGATTATGCTGTAAGAGAAAAAAATATTTTGATTTGGGCTAAATCTTGTAGAAAAATATGTATCAAAGAACAATAATCCAGATTTCAAAAGTGTAGGTGAAAGTCCAGGCTCATAACTGGAATTTTACTGCTGGAGGACTTAGCAGACAGTTTTAGTATTCATATGTTACAGAAGATTAGAAAAAAAAATAAATCAAATGTTGGAAGTATTTCAGTTTGATTTTAAAAACTCCAGAAAAACCTAGAGGCAATCAGACCCTTTTTGTGATCTGGGCAAATTGATGATACAGGACAAAATCTGGACAGCGGCACAGAGTGAAGAGAATAGAAAAATATGTGGGAAATTAATTATTCCTCTATAGACAAAAAGTAGTCTTTATGTTCTTCTTTTAAACAGAGGATGAACAAGAAATTTACAGCATGCCCCAAGATCTGGTTTAGCTCTATTTTCAAATAGAGAAGAGACAGGCAAAGAGGAACACTGTGGCCTTATTTCCTGCCACAAAATCTTCTGGTGCATACCCTTCTCTGAATTTTTCTGTCCATAAATGAATACAGTCAGATCTATTGGTTTGGCTTAAACTTATTGCAGAGATCCAAGCCAACTCTCTTGTTTAGTTCAAGCTTGGCTCTACCTTCGACAGTTCCTGGCTTGCAATAGCTTTATTTTTACAAAGACAGAAAGGCCCAATAAAGCACATGACATACAGAGTTCATAATCCTGCTTTGTACAGTATTCAATACTGTTTGTTGTGTTGGATTTTATTTTTAAATCAAAAGAAAGAAAAAATGTAGAGTCAACATAACAAGCTTTCAGGACATGGCAGGTGACCAGGACCGATGACAAATACTTCCAGTCTTTGATATCATGATCAAAATAAAACAATGGATTTAAATAGTAGAGCCTGTGTTTAAAAAAATTTTCATGTGAAACTTGAAGCCATTCAAAGGATATGTTCAAGCAGCCAGAAATGCAGACATGCATACTTATCTTGGCACACAGATATGAATAAGGGTCATAGTCCAGCCCACTGCTTTTCTCCTACTGAAATCCTGATTCCTAAATCTATCTAAAGGCCTTGAAGATCCCTTTCCCTCAGTGGCGAACTTTCCTTCCCATTAAGAAATCACATGTACTTGCATGTACAAAACATAACACCTGCATAACATGTGTCATGGTTTTTTTATACCAAAACAGACAATGTTAAGAAAAGTAGTACTCCAAATATTAGACACAGGTCATTGAGACTGAAAAAGCAGGAACTGTACAGAACTTGGCACTGCTTATTAATCTCTTGTCCATGTTTTTTTTTTACTTTTTTTTAACTTACTTTTTATTGTTCATATTATACATCAGTGGGGATCACAGCCTTTTTGTGCTGGGCTTTGTGCACTCATATAATGAAAGACAGATATAAGCTCACAGCCTATAAATGAGTATTCTACTTGCTGAAATAACAGACCAGGAAAAGTCAGTGCTTTGTTGCATATATGTTCAAGCACTAAACTGGTATTTTCTTCCAAACACTTTGCACACTTTAGATAAGAGCATTTGTTGTTCTGAGGCAGTCTTCCTTGACTTCATTTCTGCAGTGCTGACTCCTGGACAGGAGAAACTATAGACTATGACTCCACAGTCTTTTTCCCTTTTAAAAAAACAGTCTGAATTTTGTATGTGCATGGACGCTTCATGGAAGGAGATCCTCTACAGCTGCCAGCTTCACTGGCCTGAGTTATGTTTTACCCCACCTAAGGGTCTGAACCTGGAAGCTATCTCATAGTATGCAGTTTGTCTACCTGGACAACAGCTTGACAAGGTGTGCCCACACCTTGAGACAGTCAGAAGTCATGGGCCAAGTCAGTGTAGCAGTGAACCCAAAGCAGCATATCTTCTCATGGGTTATGTAGTTCTGCAAGGTTATTTTGCTAACCAGATCTGCATGGCCTGTGTTTGGCTTGGAGTATGTGGCAGCAGTGGTATCTGGCTGTAAAAGCATTACAGTCCTGCTTCAGGTTGCTCCAGCTTTGGCGCTATATTCAAATCTTATCTGTTTTATTTTTTTCTGGAATTTATCTGTGGGCCCCTGCAGACATGAGGAACTGCTGCCATTGCACTCCTTGAAGAATCAGAAAGAACTAATAAACTTTGAAGTCGCGTCTAAGTCCATTTATCTTCAAGCTTTCTATTCATTAAGACTTTTCAGGGAAGAAAATTTCCAGTGAATAGGAAACAACTGTTCCTCCTCTAAGTTTGTGAGTGCTAGATGGCTGTTTCATGACCTTTAGCTTGTGAAGGCTCATGAGATATTCCTGAAATACTGAAGCCTGTGCTGGATACCTATAAACTCCGTTCATCCTATCAGGTCAAGATTTCCTCCACTGCAATGAAAAAATATATAATTTTAAAGATGATCAGAAACCACTTTGATGTATGAAATCTAAAGTAAACATGGAAGTTTCATCTTCGTCTCTTAGACACCTAACTTCATTTGTTTTGTCACAGCTAAATTTTTTTTTTACCTTGACATCCTATTTGACCCTATTGTAATTCATAAGGTCCATGGAGTTTTGCCATGTTTGAATCCCATTCAAAACAGTTTCTATTAATCTACAAAACAGTGGAAAAGATAAGATGAAACCCAGATGTCCATTGAATGTGATAAGTAGATCAGATTTCATGGGACAAAAGAGGGTCAGGCTTTCTAAAGTTTACTTAGTGGGTGAAATGTGGAAGATTGTATCTAAGCTGCAATAGGTGGAAACAGTCAAAGAACCTTAAAACAGTTTACAATATATGTGCTTGTATATTTGCAGAGGCCAAGGATGATTTACTATACCTGGAGCTTTTCCTCTGTGCAAAAAATGACTAACTGGACTACTCTGTGCAGCATCTGACAGAACAGCTAATTGAACCAGTTCCATGAAGTATGCACAACTTTTCAGCTGCACCAGTTTCCCGACTGAGAAAAAAAGCCTGAGGTCCTCAAGTAGGGGCTTGCCTGAGACTAAATAAGAACTTTAGGTGAAAGTACAGAGAATTAGGACTTCTAGGGATTTAATGGAAACTCTGCTCAGCCTTGAACTTGAGTTGTTGTTGTTGAGTGTCCTGCTTGAATGAAGTTTCTTGCAGCCAGATTTTTCACTAGTCTACTCCTGTAAACTTCTAAATAGGTTAGGATCATGCTTAGCTGATTAGATCAAGAGGGCCTCATACTATAGCTTTCTCTGACAGCCCCAAGACACTGTAATGTCTGACAGAGAGATGTATGAGAGAAATAGTATGAACAAATGAAATGGAGGCATATCAGCAGATTTTTCTACTCTGTATTAAATAAACCTGGAGTGGCGATGAGGGTTAGTGAAAGCTAAATCTAAACCTCTATGAATGTTTGTCATAGAAAAAATTATAAAATCAATTTTTGACAAAAAAATGCTTTCCTGTTAAAAAGTATCTTCCCATTTTTTTCAAATAGCTTTATGTGCAGCCTTTCATGCCATTTAAATATTTTTTTGTTCATACCTTTTAAATATTAGTGTTAAAATTACATATAGTAATTCTTATTTTATCTTTAATAACTTCCAAGTATTTCAGTTAAAAACTTACAGAAGTACATATTAGATTACACTCTCCTAAAAGTACCATCGTTGTCACATTGGCAGATCAAAAAGAGATATTCAAATGAAAGTCACTTTTCATCCACAGAAGCCAGTGCTTCTGAGAATTATGCACTTATACGGAAAATTAGGCTTGACACTTTCCAACTAGCTGGGTTTTGGTGCACAGAAAGAAGATAGTGCCATTTTGTCAAAGTAACATTGGCAAAAATTGGTGCTGGTGTGTATAAAATGCAGCATAACCTGATAGGAAAGAGGGATGGAAGTCACATGTCTGAACACAAGCCAAAAAGTGGGGGATGTCATTGCAGTTGGTATGCCAGCCAAGTGAAGAAAGTGAGGTACATATAAAAAAAGAATTGCAGGTGGTGTTTACAAGTTTTGTTGGTCTGATTAATGGTATCTACCATCTACAAATTTTATCTTAGGCTTAACGAAAATACTCTAAACCTTGTCAAAAGAGCCAGTAACACTGTGCAGCTTCCAGCATTGTCTATTTTCATGTAAAACAGCAACATCTCAAAGGCAGCTTTATATGTAGTGTTCATTATCATTCTAGCAGGTATAAGGAAGTAAATATGAAAAGCAAAGTCCTTTGGGAACAAAGTGCCAGTCTCATGGATCTAATTTTTTTCTGGTCTGATTCAGAAAGCAGTGAAATAAAAGGTAAAATATGAAAGAAAATAAAAATGTTTTCTGTCACAAAAAGTCTTTTGATAATTGAGGAGAATGAAGAGAGAATGCATGAAGATAGTACACATTCCAACAAAAATTCTTCAGATAGATTTTCATGTAAATGGGGGAAGAGAGAAAAAAACCAGAATAGTAGCTGAAGGACCGAAAAAGAGAAAGGGCAAATGAAGTGGCATAATAGCTTAGTAAATTGATGAAGAGAACATAGTAACTAAGAATGTGCCTAGAAGAAGGAACAGCGAACACACTAGCTTGAAAAAAACCCAAACAACCCCCCAAGAAATCCTACTTGCAGATTGGAATTATTTTTGTTTATTTTGCATAATGTTTAGTATAACAACCCAGACAGACACAAAAACATGTTTTCATTGCATTCAGAGTAATTTTCTAAAGAAAACCAAATTACTCCCTCTCTCCCTTCCATGACTGTATTCTAAAATGGCTGGAAATATTCTCGGAGTCAATATGAATAGTAAGAATAAAAAAGCAGATGCAATTCATCCCTAAATCATCTTCAGATTCCCTCATTCCTTCTACTACTATTTACACATGTGGCTTCATACCCATAATCTTTCCAGCTTCTGATTAACACCAGGCACTGCAAATCGTGAACATACTGGTCTGGATTTTTATTTTAAGGACTACTCAGAAGCTTTATAGACAGCAGTATCAATCTCTTAAAGTCTATACTATGCAAAATGGTTCAGCATCCCTAGAATAATACAGGTCACTGAAGAAGTAGATGTTCCACTCTCTCCCCTTGCATCTCTTTTTCTTTATCTCTTTTTTTTTTTTTTTTTTCCCTTGTAATTTAATTTCAGGATGAATCAAAACCAGCTGTAGCAAAATCTTGCAAATGATAGTCCCTATGAAGACATGTTCATTGCCAGACTCCATGAAGTATTCTTCCCATTCTCCAATTTCAGCTTTGAAATAAAGAGTTTACTTTTAGTATATATGACTACCCATCCTTTCCTGTAAAAGGACAGTCATATAAACAAAAACATTTCTATTCACAGAAAGACAGCTTGCAGAAAATAAACAGACTGGTTATTTTATGAAAAATAACATAAGTCCTCAAGTTACGCACCATCGAATGGTAATGAAAGCTTGTGTTTCAGGACTCATTGTTTTCCACAAAAATCAGAAAGGAATTTTCCACAAAGCTTCCTTTGCATTAGTGGAATGGGGGGATTTGCTCTAAATTTCCTTTCAAGTAACAGACTGATCTAACAGATGAAAATATAGGTCTCATTGATCCTGGAAGTTCTGTCCTCCTGATTTTCAGTATCTTAGTGGATGAAATCTTAAAAGGTCAAGTTCGAGTTAACAAAAATACAGACAATATTGTGTGCCCTTTCTAGTTAAAAATTCCACAACCAGCCACAGGGGTAATGAATTGTTCCCAATTCTTTCCAATTTGTACATGCGTATCATTGGATCTTGGAGACAAAGACAGTAGGCTTCATTAAGGAGAAAGTATATGGCTTATGTTCTGGTAATGTGTGGATAGGGACAATTCAGTGGTACAGCTGCGCAATGCAGGACC
>WUAM01000289.1:178411-192463 GCA_024336885.1 Actenoides hombroni
GTCTGGTGAAAAATGGAACTGCTTCTCCATCAAGTGAAAGCAGGAAATGTTCTCATAATTAAAAATTTGACTAATCCAAGACTAGATAGAAAAAAAATATTCCTTTTTAAAATGCTGCTGGATGACTGACACAGCTTTAACCAGAAGCATATAAAAATGTAAATATACTGAAAATTTCTTCCAGATGTTTAATATCACCCAGTGTAGCACGGAGGGTGTCCTATACAAGGTAAATCCACTATAGTTATCAACTGAAGCAGTAAACAAGCCAGCTATTGAAGTATCCTGAAGGCCAGTTGCAGGAAGTAATACACTAAACTAGCATACAAGTACAGTTTTGATCAGGGTAATGAGAATCATTTGGTAGCACAGCTGACCTAAGAATTTTATGAGGTTGACTGTAGTTGCACTGAGTGACATGGGATGCTTCATCAGAATGATATTTATTGATGTAGATGCATCCAACAATTATGATAACATTTGTCCAAAAATGTTTTCCTCTTTATTCTACAAGCCTTAAGATAGCGAAGAGTTTATTCTATAAGTTATAAAAATCCACAGTATTTAAAATAATAATTCTGACTAGCATTGGAACATTTCAAAAACTGGCATAATTCGCCTTATTTACTAGGGCCAGTATTAGACCAGACTGCATTTATATCATTGCACCATAGTTGCAATAATTTATTTTAGCTTCTATCTCATGATGAAGCAACCCAAAAGCTATAGTAACTGTTCCTTTGTAGTTTTCACTGAGAAAGTTTAAAGTACCTTTTATCAATGTTAAATGTAAAAAACTTCAGTTTCTCCTGGGATCTAAGCCCCTGAGACAGATGAATACATGACTGTAGCCTGAAACGAGGGGCCACAGTCACATGCTTGGACTAAATTCTCAGTTGAGTTGTGAAGCACCAGCACAACAGTAGATAATGTTTTTGTATCAAAGGTAGATACAGGGGAAACTTTAAACAGTATTTTAAAAATATGTGGTATTTGATGTATCCCCTTTTCAGTGCTAGCAACACTTACATTACATTACACTTACTGTTGCTTAGCAGCAACAGTACCAGGTAGGGTTTCTAAGGAGACTGAAAAAGAACAGATTACTTATCTATTATCTGCTAAATTAATTCCCAAAAATCTATGATATTCTGCTCTTCTGCTACCATTTGGAAGATGATAGCAAAAAAATTCATAATCATTTTCCTGACAAGCCTAGAAACAGTAGAACACTATTGATATTACCATAGTCCTTGCCAAGGTACACAGAATAGTTTTAGGACCAGGATGGGTGAACTTGGCGTAAGAGAATCTATAATTTCTTTTACTATTTGAAATTGTGTTCTAATACAAAGCAATTAAATAAATGCACATAAATTTCAAATATCTAATGAATATTCAGCTATTTATAACTCTGTTTGAGATTACTTAAATCAAGATACACACTTTTTAATACCTGAATTGAAGGTATGTTAGTACTATTGATCACTATGCTGGATGAGAAAGTCCAGCTGTCTTTCATAGTAGACAGACCACAACAAATAATAGCCAGATTCCAAAAACAGGGCAAAGACCATATTTCAATGTCTCTCCACCTGCTCTGCCTGTGTATTTCCAGTGTTCCTGTAACCAAAGTGTCCAATAGCTAAACAAACCCATTTCTATGTAGAAACAGAGCTTGCACCTCAAGAAAAACAGGAGTGGTCTGTGATTCTCCTCGTTACAGGTTTTGACCAGCAGTACTGCAAGACAGTTCATTATGAAGCAGAGTCAGATGAGGAATTTCTCTGTCCTGAGCTTTGTACAAATAAATAAATAAATAAATTTTTATATGCTGCAACTGAAGGGCAAAACACTCTGGAATGATAAAAATATATACCTCTTCCCCCAATATATAATTAGGCTGGGAGGTTCAGTTTCAAGGGAGTTGAGACAAACAATTTAACTTTTAAGGAGGGTCTGTCATTTTGTGTAAATAACAAGATAATCTGAAGTTACAAAGAGTTAACACCAACAAACATCATGAAGAGTGTTGTACTTTGAGGTTTAGCCCAGAATTTAACTACTAATTAGCAAAATGTTATTTTCATGGGGCTTATTCTGCCACTAGTGCCCCAGTGCTGCTCACTGTCAGCAGGATGCATTCAGGCTGGCAACTCCTGTCTGCCTGCTTGTGTGACTGGCATATTTATTTATATCACTATCATACTAAATGTCCTTAGCATAATTGGGACCAGTTGTTTAATGAAATGTACTGTTAAACAGCCCATACCCTGAAATGTTTTCCATCTAAAACACTAGAAAATAGAACTTCTCACTAACACTTTCCATTCTTTCATCACAGCTGTGAAGGCCTAACACAAAACATGTTCCCAAAACAAACAACACAAGCACTAACATAACTCTGGCAAACAAAAGCTGGACAGAAAATTGGTTTTCTTTATTTAGCTGGATATACTAAGGGTATTTAGGAATGGGCAATTACTCTTTGCATTTCTTCAAAGCAGATGCACTGGCCTCTCTCTTTTCATGTAAGGCTCTGAAAGTCACCTCATACAGAACAAAAAGACACAAGGCATTATTAATATTCCACCTAGGATGAGAAATAATTTGGATTATTTTGCTACAAATCATCTAAATATGTTGCTAGTTTTCATTTGCAGAAGTATGTAGTATCTTCCTTCATGCTGCTACATTATACACAGCAAATACATGAGATAAACTGTACCAACCAAGAAATTGTTCCTGAGAGGCAGACATTTTGTTCTAGCCTTGCAGGTTTGAAATACTCATGTGCACTGGCTTATTTCCAAACCAAAAAGTCTGGATGAGTTTCTTTCCCCTGCTCCCTCTCTGCCTTTTTCTTAGTGACTTAAAATGCTTGCCTAGCACAAAAAAATAATCATTTAAACCCTTTATTTTATTAGCAATTGCACACAGACCAGGAAAAAGAAAAAACCTATCACACACTTGATACTGTGTTAATTCCGGGTCAAATTTTACTATTTATGATTTATTGCTACTGATTAGCAAAAGTTATGTACCTATTGAAACCCCTGCATCCTAACCTGGAAACAGAGGCTTTCCACATCTGAATGGGACAAAGTCTGTAGTTGGTTTCTTAACGGAGAAAGTATTGTTTACGTACTGACAGGGCAGTAGTAAGGTTTTGTATGAAAAATGAGTACTGTGTGATTTATGAGTTTATTCCCTGTTTCACTGGGGTATCTTCAGGGACATCCCAAATAGTACAAGAATCAAAGAGAAGCAGATGGGGAGAGCTTGCCCAGAAGGAGTGGTTTATACTCACATACTACAGAGAAGTATAACTCCTCCTCCTCCTCCTCCTCCGCCTCCCATGGAGCTCCAAGAATTTGCCCCTCTAGAAACCACTGAGGCAGTTCTCAGTAAAGGAGTACAAGTATAGTCAGCAAGCTCTTGTATTACTCAGACTCCCCAGATCTCCTGATATGACTGGATTCATGTTTATATTAAAGGAACATATAGAAGATGACTTATTTTCCTAAGGAAAGGATACACTGTGATTGAAAATAAGTTTTTGTCTCTACAGTTCCCCATTTTGAGGTCTGCAGAATCACCATTTGCTATGGAACTAAAAGAAGATGAAAATTTGGCCTCATGTTTAAAACCAATTTTATTTTTTTCCCCCCCCGTAGGAATGAAATAGAAAAGTACTGTTTTTCCATTAGCTTCCAGAGGTGACTTTGCCTATCTTTTCTCCTTCCAGCAGACTTTTGCACACTGTCAACTCAGTACTTGCTGAACCCATGAGACTAAACTGTCCACACATACAGCTAAAATACACAATATTCTATTCTTATCTTACAGTTCAATGCCTTATCCTGTTTCTTGTCCTCATTGAACAGAATCATGTATTAAAATCTCAGATGTAGGAAACAACTTGGAGTATATTGTCACAGTTTGTTTTATTAACATTAGTTTTATAAGCAGATGAAATAAAATACAAAAGAAACATATGCAGGATGGAAAATCATATTACATTTTTTATACTACGTTATATGTGGTATCAGAGATGGCAGTTAGCCACAAAATTTGGATCTGAAGGGTTTTTTCATATGCTTTATCAGAAACCTGTTAATATTTATCACATATACCTTGTTTACAGCAGGAAAAATGTTTTCTAAACTAAACAGAAAAAATATTTGCTAGAAATATTTTGCAGGCAAAACTCACATATACTATAAAGTGGAAATTATATCAAATGACTTGTCTATGTTCCATTGCAAGCAAGAGACCAGGGAGCAATAAAATCTCAGATGCCTGATGGGTACCCAAACTTCACCTTTTCACTGTGCTGTTCTACTTCTACCTGTTGGGGAGTCTTTTCTACTATGGAAGACTTACTAACTGAAATTTAATTCATAAGATATCTTCAGCAGAATTATTGTTCTTTCTTATACAGCTCAGGATGCCACACTGGGTCAGTATGACGCTTTTATAGTCTCAGTGTGGCTAAAACTGTCGGGAACTAAAGCTAGTGAATTAGCTGTAGTCTGGTACAAATGTGTGAAAAGTCTTACTGCATAAATGGATTACTTCTTACAGTCTGACACATATGAGGAGGTTGAATTCTGCCATCAGTACAGTGAAAAGCATTCACCCACTTACTTGCTGCTCAGGCAGCGTCTCAGTGAATACGAAGCCCCTCCTCCACAAGTGCGTGAACATTCGCTCCATGAGCCCCAGGCATCCCACAGTGAGTCTCGGTCTTCCTCTGAGCGAGCTGTTCTGGAGCTCTGAGGAGAGGAAGAAGGAAAAAAATCAGGAAAAATATAGTATATGACAAAAAATATTGTTGCTAGTTTAACCTTTATTTTTACTGGTTATCATCTTGGTCATTGAAAACACTGAATAAATCTGTTGTTCTCTGCCATTTGTACTTATCGGCAGCTGATTCTTGTGGTGGGGGTTGATTTATGAACTTGCTTTCATCCTTTGAGTATCATACTCTGTCTCAATTTGAAACCAATGATGACTATTACAGAAAAGTGCTTTGCACAACAGTGAGGCAAGGGATTTTTCCTGATTAAAAGGAAGAGGCAGAGTATTTTAGACGTTAGAAGTTGTGCCTTGAAGTTTTGTTCCCGTGTTAAAAACTGTGAAAGGGTATTTTTAAAAGTGCCTTCCACGATGCTCTTGAGGAAGAAAAGAATCACAATGTAGTGAATCAACATGATAGAAAGCCATTCAACATTATGAATTTTATGCACTTCACCATAAGGAACAGGAACTGTCATTACTTCTCTGTCCAAAGATTTCATATAAAACTTTCTGGACAAAGATTCCCTAACTGCTTTGTCCCTACTATCTGCTAACTTAGAAAAGAAACTGCACACTACCTGAAGAGCTGGAGTTCTCCCATGCCAGGCACAGACCCAGGCAGTGCTATTGTTAATGCCTGTGGTCAGGCGCAAACAAATATATAAAGAAGCACAGTGATGGACTCAGGAATAACTAGATCTCCTATGCTTAATTCATAAATGTACAGTAGTACCTGCCTCAAATAATGTAGTCATGAATGTATCCAGCATTTTATTTTCATGCACACAAATGCACCTCAGATACATAGGTTTGTAGGGACACAAATAATTTAACCATTTAAATACATATTATCCCTCATGGACAATGTAGTTTTGGTGGGAAAAAAACTAATAACCTACAGAAGCATGGAAATGTGCATTGAAAACAGCTGTGTCTGATGGAGACCAGGTAGTGTTCCCCTTCAAAGCTTGGCCTGTGCTGTGGGACAACACCTGGTGAATAAGATTTCTAACTGTATATTGAGTGAGAAGGCAAGACAACTATATGAGACTTTGATGGTACACCTTCAAGACAGAACCATCAGCAAGCATCATTGCTAAATCATGTTGTAGGAATCAACTTTAGCTTTCACCCCAAGGAATTATTTGAGATGCAGAGATTGTTCAACACTGAACTGATTTTATCTTCAGTGAAGCTGTGTTAAAGTTTTTTCATGAAATCTGAAACCTGGTGAAATTTAACAGTCTTGAATATTGTTATTCACATACAAAAAAAGGAAAAGTTGATGATGGTTTAGGGCCGTGAACAATTTCAATATACATGTGTTTAAGGGAGATACTGAATTTGTCACACCTAAGCAAGATTCTAAACAGTCTGTGTCTGTAGAGCAAAGGACTATGCCTGGTATGTTACGATATGAAATGTCTGTTAACTGGGATTTATCAAGGTAAGAAATTAAGTGTTCAGTATACTTCAAGGAGCCAGGAATGCATTATATATGCTAACCATTAATAATAAGATAATTTTCCAATATGGAAACCATCAGTCCTATAAAAATCAGCAACAGGACTTCAGTTCACTCACTAGTGTCATCTGTGATGCTGAATAAACAGCCAGACCTAAGATTAGCCGAAATGAAAGCCTATGTCTTGCATTAGGTGTCTCTATACTCAGCTCTGTAATAAGGTCAAAGTCTCACACTGGACTCTATTCTGAAAACAGAAAGTGTGTTATCTCAGTGTTGTAGATGTTTGCACCCCCTATACATTTGAAGGATAAGAACATTGCCAGTGCTGCTCCAGTCATCCCATGGGAGTCTTCCTGCCCTGAGGTGTGTCATTAGCTTATGGATTAGTACTTAGCTTATCAGGTTGTATTGTTTCATTGTATTGCCATATTCCTTCCAAAAGTCTGATACTGCTCTGAGATACACTAGCATAATAAATTACTGGTAACTAAATGAAAACTGATTGTATTAAACCTGCCTAAGTCATCTCCGGCTGCGTAGCAAATGGGCAAACTTCTACAGAGATACTGGTTAAAGGAAAAACTAAGATTTGCAAGACCTGTAAGTCCATTTTCTCTTCTTTCCTTCTTTTACTGTTGTTGCTTTTATCAAGGTATAGTCCAAATCTGATCTTGAAGAATAAGTCTGTGTATTTGGGCAGAATGGGTTTAAAACGAAAGGATTTTCCTGTCTGTGAATGTAACAAATATCGTCATTTCTCTTGAAGGGAAGAGCTCAGTGAGTGGCAAGGGTCAGGGTGCAGGACCAGTGCACAGCAACACACCAGACTGTCCACAAAGCTGCTTCTCACTGGCATTTCACAAGTCACCTCCTTCATTCCTCATGCACCGTGACCTGCAAGCTCATGGACCGTTCAAGGGCATGAGCGCTCTTTTTTTTTTTTTTTAAAGCAGAAAGGCAAATTTAAACAGCAAATACACAAATGCCACTTGAATAGAGTTGGTTGAATCTATTTTTGTGTCAGAAGGCCAACCTTTTTGACAGACCTTTAGGCCACAGAATTGATCAGAGGGTTGGAACATCTCTGCTATAAAGAAAGGCTAAGAGAGTTAGAGTTGTTCCAACTGAAGATCTTATTGTGGCCTTTCAAAATATAAAGGGTGCTTTTAAGATAGAGGGTTTTTTTATAGTTTTGTTTGTTTTGTTCTCTTTTGTGGTTTTGTTTTGTTTCATTTTGTTGTTTTGTCTTTACCAAGGCCTGTAGTGGCAGGACATAGGGCAATGGTTTTATATTGAAGAAGGGTAGATTTAGATTGGACATATCTTACCTTTGTTAAAACACAAAAGGATTTAATTCCTACACAATATTTGCAAGGGTAAATGTAAAAATTAAAGCGTCATAAGTGATCAAATTCTGACTATGGCCAGATGTGATTCATCCTCTGGATACAATCTCATTAACATTTACAGATGAGCTAAGAGGAGCAACGCACCAGTTTACTGAGGTTATTTCAGCTGACTGCTTTCTGAAGGATATTTTTTTATAAAATGAAAAATGTGTGGTTGCACTTTTAGTCTGCTAAAAAGAAGATGTGTGTCCGTGCTTTTAGTTTAAAAGGAAATGCACATAGGTGCTTATCCTGATCATTCACCACTGGTTGAAAGCCTAAAGTCTTAATTAAAAAGGGCTGAAAGGTAAAGTCACGTGAAACAAGTATTTACCTCATCACAAATTATAAGCATCCGCACAGTTAGACCATCTAAGGGTCCAAATTTTTCTTAAATAAATTGTACTCCCACACAGAGGAGTGCCACGTGCCTGTTATTTGCATTCTAATATTTGATATAAGACCTGTATATTCCCATAAAGAATATGTCTCAGACTGAAAAAGGCTCCCAGTTTTCTTTTAACAAATATAATAAACATAATTCATTTTTAATGCTAAAGACAGTAGAGTGGTTTCACCTTCTGTGAACTAGACAGTTAAGATTGAACTTGAATTTCTAGCAATGCCTCAAAAGCCATTTTAAATCTGAAGAAGACTGACTATTGCAGGTCTATTTCAATTTCAAAGACATATACCATTACTAGCTAAGAATTCACTGTTTACCACAGATTTTTCAAAAGTATTTTATACCACTAAATAAATTCTACCTACTTTCAACAGAGTGAAGTAAGTGGAAAAGCCTATGTTAAAATACTCATGATAACAGTCACAAACATCTCAATGTTCTGTAATACAAGAACTACAGTACTCCTTTAAAGCCCTACAGTTCCTGCCATAAAGAGTAAACAGATTAAAAAAAAAAAAAAAAAAAAAAAAGAAAAAAAACGAAAAAAAAAAGTGGGGGGAAAATGCCTCTAAAACTGCAAGGAATAAATCTGTCACCACTTAAAGCTTCCTTTATCTCTGTTAGAACTACCCCAGGTTGGTGACAGTGTATGACAGTGAAGCAAAAGGCAGACATTCATCAAGACTCATTATGCCCTGATGCTTCCTTCCCCCTTCTAGTCCATTCTAGATGGATCTCATTCTGAGCTTCCCAGGAAATGCCCACTGGTTTCCGCGCACAAAACTCTTGATGTCCTGGCATCTACAGCATCAACGGCAGAAATGTCATCTGCAAGTAATTTGCTTATCAATGACCTACATAAAACAAATAAATCTGCTAGTACTAATCAAAAGCTACTCTTTCATTATTCCTCATTACCCTAATACACACTTAACCTGAAGGTGATTGTGCAGCTAGCACCCAACAGAGCAGCTCCAGAGGAAACAGGCATAAGGGCTTCCAAAGATTTCTCTAATAAGGAAGGGAAGGAACACCTTGTGCTTTTGGGTGCAAAAGCCAGAAGGATCATGTGTACAAAATGAAATCACTGTCTGTAAATAGGGCAGTCAGGTGAAGATGCTTATGAAAGAAAAAAGAAAAAAAAGCCTTTAAACTATGAGCTGAACAAAAGACTTATAATATAAACAAAAATAATCTGACATAATGAAGTAAGACTAAAAGTGCTAGGTATCCAATTTTATTCCTATAAAAATCCATTGTCACTGTTTAACAGTAATTTCTGATTTTATCAGAGTTGTTATATTCAGACTATGAGATGAATTACAGGTCTTTCCCACCCTCTTAACTAACACACAGGACACAGAAATTATCTAAACAATCTGGAATAGTTTTTAAAAAGCACAAAAAAAGTCACACTTTTTTAAACCTCAGCAGTTGCCTGGCCATCCAGGAGCTGCATCCCCGATGAGAAACATGTTTCTTCTAAGAGCATGTGTGTACACATGTGTGTGGGTGCAAAGAGGGAGAAATGAAAAGCAGCAAGATGTCTGTTCATATCCTGAGACCTATAAAAGACATTCAGCCTTAAGAAAATAAATCTTAGTTACATACTGGAGTTGAATTTAAAATTATGTTTGGAACTGTGATATCCCTACAGAATCTAACTATTTGTCAGTGTCACACAGAAAAGAGTGCATATAAATGTAGATCATGTTATATAACTGGTTCTCAGTTTCCAAGGGTTCCAATCTTCCTCCTCATTCAGTAAAATGCTGCTAAAGTCATATTTTTCAAGTATGCAGTATGTTCCAGAGATTAAACAGCAGTATAGATAGTGAAAAATGAAGTTAACCTCTTGTTGAACTAAGGAACTGATACAGACTTTAAGCCACAGCAATTTCCCAGATGATATGCTCTGCTGGATTTGGTTAAGAAATCTAAATGGTCTGGTTCTTGTTGTATACCCAGTGTTTAGGGGTATGATGAACTGTCAGTGACAATATGCAAGGCTTCTCTGAGGCCACTGCCTAAACTTGTCCTTTACTACTGTGAAAATGAAATTAGGGACAGAAAACTAGTATTTTTCCCTATCATATAGTCTTTCTGCCCTTCCTTTTCAGATACATCCAAGTGCATCCCTGCATGAATTCTTGTCAAACCATACTTCTCTTTCTTTTGGGTAATCCTTGATACTCCTTTGATGTCAGTTTGTTACTGAGGTCAAGACTTGACACAGTACTGAAACACTGTCTGTAGTGAACCAGGAAAAAACTGCTCTCAGCACTTACTTAGGTGTCTAACATCAGGAGACAAGGCCAGTGACTTCATCTCTTTTTAAGAAACATGCATTTCAAAACTTCAACTGATGTGCATAAATGGTTTATAAGATTTCATTTGCACAATGTTGTGTATCTTTGTTGCATTCCATCCAAGGTAACAGCTGGATTAAAGCTCAGATGGGAAACTGCCTGGAAATCTCTGGCTTTTGAAGGAAGGCAAGGTGGAACAAAATCACAGCCAGTTGAATTAATATTGGTAATTACTGTCAAACAAAATGTTAACATGCAAGACATTCCTGACTAGCTGTTGAAACTTTTCAGAGTGATTACCTTGAAAATATCATAAATTAAATATTCTGATATATTCTGTTTGCAATGCACAAAAAAACCCCAAAAAACAAAAAAAGGAAAAACAAAAAACATGTTTAATGGATCTAGGCTAACAGCTGCACATCATTTTAAATAGTATTGTATGACTGAAGCACATTTGCTCTTCCAGAATAATTGTATCATACTAAATAAAGACCTTATTAAAGTAAGCCTTATCCTTGTAAGGAGCATAATTCCCTGGAAGCACTGGGATTCCCCATGTCAGTAATTGTCCTCCAGCTCCAAGCAGGTGTCTGCACAATTCATGCACCTCATGAAAGCAGAGCCTTAGCAATAAGGACTTTAGCAGAGCCAAGCCAGCCTTAGCAATAAGGACTTTGTGGGAATGAATGCCCACCTATTTTCTTCTTACAAGGGGTCTCTTCATGGTCAGGGTGGATGAACACTGTCTAGCTGATGTGGTAGATAGATTGTCTTCCTATTACCCTGACTGCATCCCATCTAAAGAGGAAGAGGGGATTTGACCCACAAGACCTGCCACCCACCCACCCTCTCACACAAGCCCGAAAAACCTGCCTACCTGGCATTCTTACCAAAAATGGGGGTTCTGTCCTCAGAGAAGTTAAAAGAAGATGAAGAAAGAAAATGCCCTAGTGCCCAAACTGCCAGAGCTGTTTAGTGAACCCGAGATGCTGAGCAACCCCAGGTACAACTGTTCCCATGATTAAATGCATGGTATTTGATATGACCAAATCAAAAGGACACATGCAGAACTGTTCAAACTACTGCTAAAATCCAGTTTTCTCTGGGAAAAAAAACTGTAAAGAAAAGTAGCCGTAGTGAGCATCAGACATCTTGAGGTAGAAGTGACTATATCTTGTACACAGACTCCCCTGCTCCCTGGAGGGCAGCAGCTCCCTCCTACAGAGTGTGAGGCTGTGAGCTAACAGAACCAGCCCATGTGCCCCAGGCTTTCACAGTCTTGGAAAATAACGGAGAAATTTTTTCTTCTTTAGCACTTGCAAGGTCAGGCAAAAGGCCTGTGAGGGGATCAAGAGACTATTTCCGACGGAAAACCCCTGGCACAGGGAATCCTTGATCTGAGTGACTCCATGCCCCAAGAAAGGCACTAGCACAGAAGCACACACATGTGAGGTTATATACTGTATTTGGGTAATTACTTTATGCTCAGACTTAAGTGCAGATAAACAAGCTAGATCTATTCTTCTCATTTCAGTGTCTTGAAAAAGAATAAACAAAAAAGTAGAAATCCCCTTCTTGTTAGTTTTTCATTAACTCTTCAGGATCAAAATCATTCATCACTTAGAAGAATCAGGGGAAGACACCTTGATGAGAAGAGGACATCTCACTGAAATCCCATTGCAGTGTTTAAATGCTTATTCTGCTCCTGTGAACACAGATAAGGGAAAGAGCAATAGATGGACAATTTTTCTTTATCCTGAAGGAAGACTCCTGATGTACATACAGCTAGCTCAGTTCCCAGGGACATAAGTATAAATCTCCTGGATTAGTCCTTCTGGCACTGCATTCCTTTTTGTCTTCTTTTAACAGCACAGTCAAGCAGGGCAGGCTCATTACTAAGGGAACAGAAAAAGGAAAATCATGTCACCTTTACCTTTTGGACAGCAAAGCAAAGGTTCATTGACGGGAAAATAACCCCTCTCCCTTTCCTACCCATATATGATCTGATATAGTCATTGAACTAGTAAAAAGGACAAAGTGTCACACTGAGCTCTGTTGTCCTGAAAACAGAATGTCTGTAGTCTCAGCGCTGTACACACTCGCACCCTCTGACAGTCAATCAATTTCTCTCTGAAGGATGAAAACACTGACAGTGCTGTCCTCACAGTCCCATGGGATTCTTCCTGCCCTGAAGCAAGTCATACAGCTGTATATATGTAGTCCCTTAAAACTTATAATAGGGAGTATACAGCTTCTAGCCTGCAACAAAACAAGGAAGGAAAAATAAATAGACATCTCAGGACTTTTGGAGCTAAACAGCCTCCCAAACCTGAAAGCTGTATCCCAGAAGTGTGCCAAATGTGAGCTCATTTCTTCTCCTAAAAGGGCAGCAGCCAGCTGGGGGGGAGGGGTTGTTGGCAGAGGATGGAGCTTACACCGTATCACTTCAACATGTTGCACACTACACTCCCTATAACATTTTATAACAGTACCTTATAAAATTCACATCAGTCCTATCTCTCACTCCACTTACCTATTTGAAAATATACACCAGGAAAGCAATATGAATACAAGAGCTTTCTTTCTTGCTCTCACAGACCCAAGTTACAATACTGTGTTTTATTTAAATCTTGCCATGCTGGTGTAAACACCAGGCATAGGTGATTCAATACAGAGCAGGTCCAAGCTGGCTCAGCCTCAGACTTGTAGCCTAGACTAATTGATTCAGAAGGGGGTTTGAGGCTAGAACTGGTTCAGATGCAGAATGAATGAAGTCACTTTCCACAATTCTGAACCCACTCAATAGCATGGGTTGAAAAGCACATCTTGCACTTGAGGACTTTGGGTTTGCCCTCCATGTAGCAACAAACTGCGGGCAAGGAAAGAGCCCATGGGGTGCACAGGAATGGAAAAGAGAAAAGTAGAACAGTTATCTGGGACAAATACTATAGTATGCCAAGTGTTTTCTAAGTGGTGAGAAGTGAAAGCTGTGTGCTGGCTGGGCTGTGTTCATCATCTTCAAGAAAAATTAGCCAACATATGGCAGACAATTCCAGCTCCACTGGTGAACCACTGTCTCCCTCAAAGAGGCAGGCTAATACACTGAAGAAGTGTGTACCAGCCATTTTACCTTGCTTTAGCAAAGTGACCTTAAGCATCAGATATTCACCTAGCCTAACTCTCCATACAGGTCACAATCAAACCTCATAGGAACTGGCTTTAGAAACTCTGATACTTAATGTGAGAGCTAAAAGATCTTGTCACATTAGCATAAATTTTAACAGGCTTGTCATCTCTAGGATGGCTCAGTCTCATTTCGAGCAGGTCAGAACATTAAGAAAAGGTGCCATAGGTCTTAACTGGAAGGTTACACTCTGGCCAGGAGGCATTTCAGAAGAGGGAGGAGAGCTCTGCAAAGATCTGTGTAATTTCAGACAAACATCCACAATTACGAGTTTTATTCAAAATAAATGAAGACTCTTTCTGATGGTCTGCCATTTCCCTTAGCTACCTCATGGAGCTGTGTATGAGTTTATTTTAACAACAAGGGGCCATATAAAGGGTTGAAACATTAAGCCTCAGTAAAGGCAGGAAAACAGGACAGGAGGAAAGTTGCTCAATGTGTTTGTAGGTTTTTTTTTGTTTTGTTTAATCACCAGTCTCATGCATAATATT
>WUAM01000289.1:237055-253928 GCA_024336885.1 Actenoides hombroni
AAAGAAAGAAAGAAAGAAAGAAAGAAAGAAAGAAAGAAAGAAAGAAAGAAAGAAAGAAAGAAAGAAAGAAGGAAAGAAAGAAAGAAAGAAAGAAAGAAAGAAAGAAAGAGAAAAGAAATAAAAGAAAGAATTTTATATGTATTTTGTTTTCTATTTCATCAATATTCAGTGTAAAAAAGAAAAAAAGGAAACCAAGGAAAAAAATGAAGCTTGAGAATTGTTAATGGCATTGAGAACATACTTTTAAAAGTAATCTGGTGGTCTTCATTCTCATGATGCTACCTGGCTCAGTGTCTGGTTTAAAAAAATCAGTTAGGTAGAAATAATTGGTACGTTATATGTTTTGATCACCTCAATATTGCTCTTTCTTTGCATCTAGTTCGTGGCACAAGGAATTAATATTTAGTACCAACCCATCCTAAAGTAATTAAGTTCATATCTAAGAACACATGTATTTTGTTAAATTGAAAATGTTCTTTTATATTCCCACAAGTACAAGACCTCTTCTGACATAATTGGTACAACACGAGGTATCGCCCAGTCAAGGTTCCTGAGAACAACTGCAGTTCAACAAAAGTCTCTGAGGGAAATACAGTAGAACCCTTTTGAGCGTTTACCGCAAAAATACTTTTCTGTAGACACTGAAAGGCTGACATACTCCAGAAAAAGATTTTTCATCTTGCAAAAGATCCTGTCTGAAGGATGGGAACATGATGAATGCCTCCTTTAGCCAAAGTAATGCACAGTAATTGACTACTTATCTCCTGTATAATATTTAGACACCCCAAATTTGTGCATCTCCAGCACAGCTATGAAAAATGATGTCTAAGAATAACTGTGTGGTATATTTATCATATTCCAATGTCTTCTGTCAAAACTTAGAAAACAGTGGAACTACAGGAAGGAGGTGACAGTCATAGTGAAAAGATGATAAAACTACTTTTTTTTCAAGCAAAGGCAATCCAGCCTGAATCTGTAGATTTAGTGATATTTTCCTCAGTAAGATATTTCAGGCCTTCATTCCGGGTTCATTCTTATTAGTGCTAGAACTACAATCAGATTGATTCATATCCACCATGTCCATATGAGGTGGTGTTTCATACAGGTATCAGTTCTCCCCCGGTCCAGGTAGCAGGTCATTTACCTCATTAAGAACTGGGGACTATATTAATGATCTGGTATTTTATGCAAGTGCATTGATTTGTAACTCATCAGAGAATGTGAGTGCCTTTGTTTCAGCACAGGAGTATGCATGTTCATGGGAGAAAGGAAGAAGTGGGAGGACTAGCAGAAAATGTTAAGGTCAAAGATAAGTGAAGTGACAGACATTCCCAAATCATTAAGACAAAAGCCCTACCACTGTTTTCTTAGGTGTCCTTTCTCATGCCATGTGTTGCTAGCTAGCAGCTCTGAATGTGGCAAGCATCAGAACAAACAAAGTGTCAGCCAAGTTCTGGCAAGTGGTTAAGTCAAAACAAGAGCCAAAATGCCTCTAAGAAGCAGGAACTTTTTGATTGTTTATTTACTTAAAATGTAATTAATATTTTTCTGCTTACTGTAGGAACTACAGCCAGTGATTAAAGAAGTTACGTTTCCTTAAAAAAGACTGACAACCCTAGACCCATTTTCATTATATTTTCATTTTGTTATCAGTTCATCTTTGCTTCCGAAGTATCCTGAGGTGATTCAGTAAAGAAGCTATTATACATACAGGATGGTATTACGTCTCTTTCTCTTTTATTATACTAAAAATGGAGCATAGTCTATAAGGAGTAATCTTCAGGCTTTTACTCAGGGAAAATTGCTCCTGCCACCCATTAGAGACTTATTTTGTGGACATGGCTTATACAACACCTATTAACGTCATTAAGACAATCATGAGTCTCATCTTGGGTTCAGAGAATCGAATTCTATTAAAACCTGAACTGAGGAAATATAATGTTCTTTACATAACACAAGATCTAACTCTCCAAATGAACTGGAAGGCCTCTAAAAACTGCACCTGATATTTTCTGCAATATTTAAAATCTGATATACTATGCATGAAATATAGTACAAGAAACTTAGGTGATAAAAAATTGTGTCTAAGAACATTGACAAGCACGGGGTAAAACAACAATGATAACTGCAAGCATTGAATAAATGCAGAAATATGTATTGTGCTTTACAAATACAGGTAGGCATGAAAGTTACTCAAAACACCACTTCAAAACACCACTTGAAATTGTGATCCAAACAAACAGAAATAAAAATCAATTAAGAAATTTCCTTATGGTACTCATTAAAAAGTCAGTTTCAATAATCCCATTCAATCAATGAAATTATGCTTTTGTCTAATATTATATGATACTGTTGCATAATCACAACCACAGAACAAGATGTGCTCTGTTAGATGGTAAGGTCCTTCCTTCTGGGTACTGGTTCACATAATCCTTCCCGCATTGCTACCAAGATGATGTCAGGCACTGATTTTTTTAAGAGGTTCTATGTTACCCATGCTAAAACAAAAAGGTCAGTTAAAAAAATGGCAGAAGAGCAAGAACTCAATCAAGAAGAAAAAAGTTTTTAAATTTTCAGGTTTATTACTTTTCTTTTGTATTATTGAAATTGTCTATGTGGTTCATCTGTCTAAGTCTGAATTTGATATCAGGATATTAATTTTTTCTAATTTCCATTTTAAACTGATCCTCTTGATCTTAACTCCATAACAGATACACACAATACAAGAATGTTTGGACTCAAACATTTTCATAGTATGAAGTAAAACTATTCTCATTGGAACATTGGTTCACAAGTGCCATAAATTACCCTTTTATTTTACAAAGAAAATTACTGGTCCACTGACATAAAGGAAGGGTCAGTTGCTCTGGGATTTCATCTTTAATCTGTTGAAATCCGTGAAACTATTGTCATTGATTACAGTAGTGTTAAATCTCAACACGTGCTCTAGATCGGGTGTTGTTTTTGTATGTATTCTGATTAATTTTTATTTTCTTTGTGAGTTGAAAGTCAGGCTCGCATACATAAATGAGCCTTCTACTCCTAAAACCAAACCAAACCAAAATAAAAAACCACAGAAACATCTATCTATTATGTCTCTGTTGACTATTAGGAGGAAAAAAACCCCAAAAATAGAGATATGTTGAATATGTTTTTGTCAAGGGACAATGGAGCTGTAAATGCCCAGAGTTAAATAAATATGGAGTAATTTAGATCTGGTGTGAAGTCTCGGGGCAGATCTCATTCCACCCCTATCCCCAGGCTGGAATTTAGATTTCCAAATTGATGCTAATCCTTAAAAGGATTGGGGAGGAGCGTGTGTTCAGTGCAGTGTGTAGCAATGGATTTGGCAAATAGAAATGTTAAGAACTGATAGTTCAGGGCAATTGTTTTCTTTATTCAGCCTTTAAGCATTCATGCCTGTAGTCACTATTCATTCTTTGCATCCACGATAACCCAGGGAATATTCCCATACCCACAACAGTTCCTGTGGTTTTTAGAAGTAGCACTGATCAGCTCTTAATTCTTGGCAGCCAACAGAATTGCTGAATGATGGACTTTTCAATAATCCTCCCTCACTCCTATGGTGAAGAGCTAAGTCTTCAACACCTGCCAACAGTTAAAAAAGCTGGGAGCTCACTGTCATAAATTACACAAATTATAATTTAAAGAAAAGGGTGGAGAAAGGAGGTGCACATGCTGCCAAAAAATAGTAAAATAAGCTTCATTAGCATATACAGCATATAACACAGCTAAGGGAGGAGAGCCTATAATCACAGCATCATTCCAATTTGCAAATGCATCATGAAGGTCTCAGAAAACTAAGAGATCAGCTCCAAAGAGAACAAATGAGTTAAAATCAGCCAGAAAGCTAATTCCTGTGCTGGTTCAAAAAGCAAAAACGCTTCAAAGAACAGGACAACATACGAACAATAACTGAGCACTCCCATCTGTCAGAGTGACTTGAAACCTTTGCTGTTTCAGTCACTACCAGATTTATAGAAGTGGAGTGAAAAACTATTTATCTTCTGTCCCCTTATTTTTCTTACAAAACTTCACCTGTATCCCTGTTGCAAAGTCAAATTGAATCATCTTCCAGAGTCATCTCTAGGGAAGTTAACCTATCAAGCTGGCAGTACTAAAGCAACAACCACAGGCAGCTGACATACGCTATGGCTAGATATACAATACTGTCCCAGCCCATAAAAGACCAGTGAACAGCAATACTAAATAATCAGGTTATAAGTACCATTGATGTCTTGACAGCAAAGTAGCAATGTCACAGTGGAGCCATCATCTCTGAATAATGTTCTGACTCATCCCCAAAATAGAGATGTCTAAAACATAAAATGCTCTACAATGTGCCCCATATAGGTTCTTGTAGATGTTTATAATACAGGATCTTCAGCACATAGTAGGCTTTAAAACAGATGGAAAATACTAAATCTAGTAGGTGATAATAGAAATGATAACAGAAAAAATAACATGCATGGAATCCTATCTTCACTGCTGACTACTGTAAAATTCAGTGTTCTACAGATTGATCCCCACTGCTTTAAAAATCTGATCAGGCACCTTTTATTAATCCCAAAGGATGGCAGAGCAGGACTCAATGCATTAAAAACTGATTAAAATAGAAAGTAAATTTTTATACAACTTCCAACAGTGCACAAAACATTGCCTTTAACTATATACACACAGACAGTGGGGAAGAAACAATTAGTAATTCCCATTACACCCCTGTGCCACATGCTTTGTGTCATTGATTTGATACTCTATTCTTGGGTTTACTTTCTTTTGCTTCTTTTATGGAACAAAGGACAAATGAGGTAGTGACCTGGAAATTGTGCCCCAAGCAAACCTACCGAAAAGCAGCAGCTGAATAATAAATATTGTAAGAAGTATAATTTCTTCTATGAAGCCCCTGATACAACAGAACTGTAATGAGTGTGATTCCATGCCTGGGAGGTTGCAGATGTTTCGACTAAAATAAACCCATGTTATACTTCCAGCTTAGGGAATTGGTTGAGCAGTAAATTCTCATCTCACATTTTCCCTACACTTATTTCATTCTAGAGTCACATGAAAAATAGAACAATTTAGTCACTTGGAATTTCCAGAACAAAATGAAATGGAAAGGTAGTATTCTGAAACATATGATCCAGGTATAAGCTCAGGTGTGGTAGCTCTCAGAAATCTTTGCATGTGAAGCCATCAGTGATTACTCAGCAAAAAGGAAAACATGAGTGCACCTGGAGCTGATAGTAGAGTATCAGGAGAGAAGAAAACAGGTATCATACTCCTTAAGGATCAGCAACAGCAAAATCCATGGTAAGGAGACCTATCCCCTCATCTACCCTCTAAAACTTCCCCTGCTCTTCTTCTTGTCTCTCCCATCATGTCCCTCCAGAATCGCCAGGCTCTGTTCCCTTGATCCTCCTGCCACACTACAACTCCGTTATACTGCTTTCGAAGAAGTAAAAATTATGACACCTCCTACAGCTGGTTCAGTTCTAAGAAGCCCCTTCTGAAAACAAGATAGCTTTTCTGAGATCAAGTCACAGTGGGACATCTTGAGCAAGCCTATAAGTTGACATATTTTGTATTCTAAAAACCTCTCTTTCTTCTGCTGTCAAAAATTATGAAGCTAAACCATTCTTTTCTCTCCTATAAAACACATCTTTATTTTTCAAGCTCAGGATAAACCTGAGACTACTCCATTATCTCAGGAGAAAGTTACTTTTAGCACAGAATGTTTTAACATGCAATTGGTAGTATTTTAAGGGTAATATACCCATGGGGTTTTTTATGCAAAAAGGTTATTTGGGTTCTAACAGAGACTGGACTCATCTGTCGGTTTTCAGTAGACCTTGGAGCAGTTTCCAAAGCTAAGTCTGTTCAGGCTGAAGTTTCTGTTAATTAGCCAGGGAATTAGGATAGAAACTTCACTGAGACAAGTTTGATGCAAAATGTAGGTGAAGTTTTAAAGAAATGCAGGGGATTTTCTTTGCATATGAAATCCTCACAGGGAAAACACTACATATTTAGGAGTGAAGTCTGTCTTTGCAGATCAGACTGAAAGCTAATGAACATTCAGTCTTCCTAACTACAGCAACAAAAACTAAGTGTTTCAACTCTCAATTGAAAGTTTCAACTTAATATGTTGTCATCCAAATTCCTACAAGTCACCTCCATATCTAGTTTATTTTAAAAAAGCAGTGTTGCCTTCACAGCTGTTTCGAAACAGAAGCAGGATTGTAGCTAAAAACTAACTACACTTAAACATATCAGAAGCAATTTTGGCTTTAAATAGCGAAGTGTTTGTCAGGTCCTCATGAAAAAACAGGAACCAAGAATACTCGGTTAAACTCTCTTTAAAGTGCAGGAGTGATTTTATTGCTATTCTCAGTATTTAGATTTCATCCATGTATTCTAACACTAAACAATCAATGAACATTTACCTGAAGCTGAGCATATACATTATTTTTATCCTGACAAATTTGATCTTCATGCTAAGCAAATCTGTTTCAACAAATATATCTCAAACACAAAAGGATGTTTTCTTCACCTGAGATAAACAAATTTTCATCACAAATTAACATGGACATCTGTAATCTTGAATATGGCATATAGTAAAGAAGAATGAATTTGAGATTGTGGATCTTAACCATGATGTTTAAAAGCTTATATGTATTCTGTTCTTATTTATTGTTTTGTAACCAGGCACATAATTTGCAGATTTTTTTAAACACTCATGTCAAGAATGCTTTAACAAGTGTATACTAATAAACAAAAATACAAACCTAAGATCACATGAACAACTAAAATATCCATCTCTGCTATAAAATAAGTTGTCTAGTAACTGTAGCTTGCATTTAATGTTTAATGCAGTAAGTTCTTTGCAACATGATATAAACTATAGATGCACGTCACCCTTGTTAAAACAAGCTTTTTTCAGGAAAAAGGCATTTTTGAGCTATATTTTTCTAGTGATGGTATGTATGATAAGTGCACTGGAGCTTTACACCAAAGAGCAAACTCCAACAGAGACTGCTTCACAAGGAAAGATGTGCAGGTGTGAGAGATTTTACAACCCAGTAGCTTGTAAATAAGTTTTATTTGAAAACTGAAAAAAAATCAAGTACAAAACAATGGGAAAGTTATTATTTTTCAAAAAACTAAAAACCCCCAGACCTTCCAGGTTGTGGATTTTCCATCTTTAGAGAAATTTTTAACAAAAATACCAAATCCTTCTATGTCCTTAGTTTTAGTAATAAAAATCATGGTTTCTCATAATAGACATGAATTTCTGAAAATTACAACACACTCAGCTACAGAGCCAGACTTTGTTAACAAGGCCTGTTTCAGCTTCTCTTCCACCTGATTCTGTAATAAGGTATCTCAGAGCATAAATAAGCATTGCAGAAATAGCCAGAGAAAGCTAAATTCATGTACCAAAGTGATGCAACACAGAAGGGAAAAAAATTGAGTACTACTAACTTACTCTATTCCTGAATTTGTCTAGCTGCAGTGGAGATACTGTACAGACCAGAAACTATTCAAATTGTAGGAAGTATCCAAATAACCCATAAAATAAACCATACCAGATGAAGTAAGAAGAAAGGCAGTGTGTGGTCTTACACTCCTAAGTAGCAAACATTAGTAAAAAAGGGCTGTGAAGCAGGCAAATACATAATCTGTTTTGAAACTTGGAGACAGAGAATGACATACCATTATAACTAAACTGTTCTCAGTTGATATATTTTGGGTAACAAAATCAAGTTATGATGATTTTAAAAACAAGCTATGCTACCTTATGTGAAGGAGAGGACTTGGTAGACTAACACCAATCTGAGTTTTGGCAGATGTCATGCATAGAGTGGCTTCATGTGGTAGAAGACATGTGATTTTGTCTTTTTTTTTTGTGCAAAAAGCTAACAAGTTTTTCTTGAAAACTGCTGTGTTTCACTTGCTGTTGTTTCTTCTTGTATTACATCAACACAACTGAAGCCTATGTTGATGTGATTACAGTGTGTGAGGGAATCCACAAAACTTGATATCCTACAAGGCCCTCCCACACCTATTATTTGTGAAAAGATTTCAAACTAGATACATTATCAGCCACCAAAGAAAAGAAATCAACTTTTTACAGCAACAGCATGTGATCATCTTTCTCTGGCAGAAACAGGCATATTTTATCTATCCAGACTAGCCAGAAGCAATGCAATTTGAATCCACTCAGGAACCAAATTCTGTAAGTAGCAGAGCAGATTATCATGCACAGTGAATAAATTTACGGCTGCTCTGTTTTGTTATGATTTTATCATTTGCAAATAGTATTGTTAATTGATAACTGTGAATAACAATAATTAATGAAACAAATTACAATAGTCAGAACCAAGATTGAATACAGAAGTGCAGTTGAACTTGGTATTTTGATCCTGCCCTTGGCCCTGATTGATCTGCAGTATTTCTCTGTTCACTTTGACAATGCGTCTTTGGAACAAAGCTGTTACTGATTAAGAAAACAACATCTAAAACATTTAATTTAATTTCAGGTGCCAAGATTGTCGCTGCTTGCACGAATTTAAAGGGCAGGAAATAAAGCACCAGAAGATTCTCTTCTTCATCCCTAGAAGCATCCATTTCAAAGGAAGTAGGAAAGCATCACTGCTCACATTGAGCCTGGTCATGGGTCAAAAAAGCAACACTATTCATCCTCAAAATGCAAACATCTCTTAAAAAATGTTTAAGTCAACTACAAACTATACTACTTAAATGAGGAGCTTATTTTCATACTTTAATATGCTTTTACTAAAGTAAGAGCCAAGTGTATCAGTCAAATCAAAACCTGTGTGAATAAAAAGGAATATGTTTTTGCTTTTAGTACATAAGCAACATACTAAAGCACAAATCCTACTTTTTTTAGTGTTGAATATGAAAATATGTGATGAGATGGCAAAGTAATATCAAACCCCAGCTCCATTAAATATGCAAGAGCAAAGGGTCATTCATGACTTCTTCATTACAGAAGACAGCACAGGATACTAGCTGGAATTCCCAAGGAGGAGACAATGAGATTCAGCATCCTGGTTACAATACAGTTTTTCAACATTATATATTATGTATACTAATGAAGTCTTCTCTTTTTACCAATGTTTAACATAGGATAGAGCCAGATATAGGGCATGTAGAAGCTCTGGGTATGCTGGGGAAGATGACCCCCAGTTCAAACATCAGGAATAGCCTAAAAGGTTTTCATTAAAAGTGACACAGGAGGTGTGTCACATAAATTGGAGGAGATGATCCTGGGAGAGATAATGTAGGACATGCAAAGCTAACAAAGTTTCATCACTCCACACAATATCCAGAGTCAGGAGGCACAAAATCGTTAAAATTGTCCTTAGCTTCCCTGACACTGGGCCATGAGTCCCATGTTTCAGTAATTCAGGAGAGACTTTCCTCTGCCTTTGATGGAAGGGCACCAGCCCACATTCTAGTGGCTGCACAAATAACCAATACCAATATCATATGGAGGAATTGACAATGGCTGTAGTACAACACCAGATGTTCTGTCTTTCCTGACTCTTCCTTATCCAGTGCTTTAAGCCTGAGCAATGAAGATAGATACAATGTAAATGTCAAAGTCAAAAATAAAACAGAACCTAAGAATCTGCCACACTGCTTTAAAAGTCTAATTGGGCATGAGAACCAGGACAAGAATTTTGAGAATTTTGCCTTGTTATTCAGTAGGTAGTAAGACTGAACAGAAAAGTTATGTATGGCATAGTAGTAACTGCACACTCAAAAGTAGGAGAAAAAAATAAAACCCAGAAAAAAAAATATCTAAAACAGAAATTTATTTTAATAGGATGCTGGTGTGTTGTGCTGTATCCCCAAAGCTCGACACTTGGCCAAACTGTGCCATTATAGCTCAGCCAGTGGAACAACAAGCAGAAAATAGACTGCTCACAAAATGTTTGGTCACATTCATCTTAATGGTCATTGCACAACTTTCTATTACCCTGTGCTTATTTGAACTTCCTGGCTTTAACAATCTTGAACTGAAGGATAATTGGTTAAATTTCATCTTATATCCTGTCAATTCTCATCTACCTTTTAATGTTCTTTCTGTATTCAAAAATAGATAATTCTCATTGCAGACCACATCCTTAGAAATTTCACCAGAAGCTTGTCAGACAGAGCTACTGTGCAGGGCTAAATTTGGCTTTTGCAAAGTTGTAAAGGGTATGATTTAATGGGCAGTGCATATTTAATGAAGTTCAATTGTTAAGCTTAGAATTACAAGCATATCCCCTATATATAATAAAGAATATTAAACCCTCATAGTAAGAAAAGGCTCTAAGATGATTGAATGAGCATTTGTTTGATAGAACATTAAATTTACATTGCTCAGCTTTCTGCCTCACTTCACCCTTTTTCATTAAATACTTACCACTGTGATTTAAAATAAAACCCAAACAGTACCCACAAAATAAGAGATAATTGTTTGAAATGTTCTTCAGTATTAGTTCCATGAAAACATATGACAGGGTCTTAGTTTGCCTCTCTCTTATGCTTGGTGTTGCCAAATAGTTCTGTCTTGAATGTCCAGTTTTGGGTCAGAGTAGAAACATGGTAGAGGCATATTAAGTTTGCAGTTATTGGGCTTTTACTGCATTTAACTGGTTAGATTCCCTGTTGGAATACCTTTCTTTTCCTACTGCAAAATTTTTATTCATAATCACAATGGCAAATTAACATTAATCATGTATAAAGAATGTCACTATCATTTTTTATGTATGTGTAAACATCTGTGACAGTCTGGAAAGCAGTGTCAATGCTCCACGGCAACGGAGCTGGCAGAAGCAGGGTGCTGTGAAACCCTTGCACTGACCTGACGGTTCTCAACACACCAACAACTTCGTAGCTGCTCTGCAAGCCACTTGTGAATGCTAGGAGACTAGAGCCTTACTTGTTGGAGTCCTCCTCCCTTCTGCCACAGCTTCCATTGATTCTTGCAGCTATACTTGAAGTAACGTTGTATTGTTAATTTGACCTTGTTTCACCACAAGTTAGTGTACAGTACCTCTTGCCTTTTGTTGGCTTGATGTTTGAAGCTTCTGCAGCCTGTATTCTAGATTAGGCACATTATGGACTGTCTTGTTCCAACAGCTATCCAAATGGATTCTTCAGTGGCTCAGCTTTTACAGCTGACATGACATCAGGCTTTAGGGAGCTTAAGTAGAGCAATGAAATAAGCTCACTTGTGTTTCTCAAACTACAAAACGGCAACACAGAAGTTACTACAGCACAGATGTGTTACATACATGAGAATAAGACTCAGAAATCCTCACATGACAAATCCCTCATCCACTGACACTTGTAAGTCTATCACAAGCTATCACAAGGTCTCCCACTACCTGTCAGAAGTTGAACTTAGCAGTATAGCAGCATCAAAGCTGCTATTTAAGACTTGAGCTATAATATATCTAGGAGCCTTTTGGCTGTACTCAGGCCTTGATTCATCCCCTTACCATATGTAGGATGTTGATGGACCTTGTTATGAGCAACCAGCTGCCCACTGTGGTCAGACCATTCAGGACTGTGCTTGTCAGTGTAAGCATAGCCTGTGGCAGTGTCACCATCAGCTCCCAGCTCGGATTTCCTCATGGGAGCACAGCTTGCTGCTTTCTGACAGTGTCTATTCATATTTATGCCTTTTTAAAGCACAATTCTGTTATTAATTACACACCATAGGAAAGAAGTATTTATTAGAGTCTTGAAACACATTTACAAGTAATAGAGTTTTATTTGAAAGCCTAATAAAAAATAGTAAATTAACCTAATCTACTCTCTTCAGCATATTTTTACGGCAGCCGCTTTACAGCCTTTTTCCACTTCCTTTGTAAATTTTCTGCCACAACATTAAACAGTTCAAATTTCTTTGGTCTTACAAGTCTTGCTATTCCTCTGTGATTTGTCATTATGTGTTTCTGATATTGTTATATTTATCTGCTTTCAGACCTCCTAATACTGTTGGGAAGAGCACTGCACTTTTTAAGGAGACCTAAAACATTTGGGAAAGAAGAATGACTGGACTGCATAAGAGAAGATAAATCAATACAGGTCATGTGACATACAGCACAGAGAGAAACCAAAAAATTTACACAAGCATGCCATATCAAAAACCCTATTCAGGGACAGAAAATAACCAGCTTCTGAGACATCTTAATGTTTTCTGAAACCGGAATTCCTAGGTTTTTTTGATGAACACATCTACTAGGGCACTAAAACTATATACATTTGTTTAAGTAACAGAGAGGTGGACAATAACTTAAAGCTGCAGAAAAGAGAGAGGTAAGATAGAAAGGAAATCCTGGTACAGTGATCTAGCCTGTTATTTCATGTCATGAAGACAGTTTTTATTGTTGCAGAGAAAGATACTGTGGGGAGCCTGCAGAAGCATTTTGTCAGCCAGGAAGCAACAGCATATTTGGGTTGAGAGAACTGTCAGCTCAGGGCACATTACACATGCATTTTGTCTTTCTCAGTACAAATCCTTCTCATCCTTAAAAGTGTTGCAATAAAGAACAAAGTAGAAACAGAAGGAATGAGGCAGTCTCACTCCCAAAGTATGCCTAATTTTTTAGTGATTTTATTAGTTAATAAGTACACTTATGGTTAATAATATATTTCAACATATTTTTCCCATATTTACATGTATCATAAATTCTAAAGAGGATCTTGTGAATATTTATGTTTTGCATACCTACAACAGACTGGTACTTCTTGAAACATACAGAAGCTTGAAGATATGATTGCAAGTTTACTAACTTCTCTCTTCTTTGTGGGCATAAAGGTAAATGTGTAAACACTCTATAGTTTTCCAAGCCTACTGCTATCTGAAGGTCTGCAGGTAACCAGACAAGTGTACCCTGGATTTCAAGAAGTAGTAATGAAAAGATTGAACAAAATACAATGATCCTGTATGGAATAAGCAATCCAGCAAAAAAAGGCACAGAAAATGGCTTAGCAAGAAGCTACACATAAACCTCTAATTCATGGCCTTATCTTCTCTACAGGGATTTGAAATTCAGTAGACTTATTTCACTTGGAATTATAGAATTGTTTTGGCTGTAAGACATCTTTAGTATGATCAAGTCCAACTGCTAACCCGGCACTGCCACATCACCAACAAATCATTTTCCTAAGCGTCACATCTACATGTCTTTTAAATATCTTCAGGGATGGTGACTCCACCACATCTCTGGGCAGCCTCTTCCAGTGCTTGTCAACCCTTTTTGTTGAAGAAATTTTTCCTAATATCCAACCTAAACCTCCCCTTGTGCAACCTGAGGCCATTTCATCTTGTCCTATCAATTGTTAGATGGAACAGATGACTGTCACTTTGCTAAAACCTCCTTCCAGGTAATTATAGAAAGTGATAATGTCTCCCCAGAGCCTCCTTTTCTCCAGGCTGAACAACCCAACCTCCCTCAGCTGCTTCTTGTAAGACTTTCTCTAGACCCTTCACCAGCTTCATTCTTTCTTTGGACACACTCCAGAATCTCAATGTCATTCCTGAAGTGAAGGGTCCAAAACAGAACCCAGTATTTGAAGTGTGGCCTCACCAGTGTCGAGTACAGGGGGACCATCAGTTCCCTAGTCCTGCTGGGCACACTATTTCTGGTCCAGGCCAGGATGCTGCTGCCCTTCTTGGCCACCTGGGCACACTGCTGGATCATATTCAGGCAACCCTTGACAAACACCCCCAGGTCCTTTTCCACTGGGCAGCTTTCCAGCCACTCTTCCCCAAGCCTGTATCATTGCCTGGGGTTGTTGTGACTGAAATGCAGGACTCGACCCTTGGCGTTGTTATACCTTTTCCCATTGGCCTTGTCCCATTGATTCAACCTGTGCAGATCCCTCTGCAGGTCCAGCATAGCACCTTTTCTCATTGGTTCCTTCACCACTTGTAGAAGGAAACTGTCGTCAATGCATTCCATGAACCTCCTGGATTGATGGTGCCCTGCTGTGGTGTCCTTCCAACAGATATTAAGGTGGTTGAAATCCCTCATGAGGATCAGAGATTGTGAATGTGAAGCTGCTCTTATCTGTCTCTACAGGCCTCATCCTCTTGGTCTCCCTGGTCAGGTGGCCTATAGCACACCCGCACTATGATACCACCTTCCCCCACCTTCACTTTACCCTGACCCGTGACCTCTCCATAAGCTCCTCATCCACCACCAGGCCAAGCCACATGGACTCCAGCTGACCACTGATGTAAAGGAAGTCACCCCCTCCTCTTGTCCCCTGCCTATGTTTTAAAGAGCTTGTATCCATCTATTTCAATGCTTCAGTCACAGAGGCCATCCTACCACATCTCAGTGATGCCACTAACATGCCTTTTAGGTGTGCACACATCTGTAAATAGTAATATCAAACTTATCCTAATAGTAACCTTTATGTTTAAAAACAAAGAAAATATATGGGTTTTACACATTAAAAACATTAGTTAATTTTTTTTTCTTTTTTTTTTTTCTTCCACTATGTTGTACTGCACAGAATCTTGAACTGAAAAACTGAAATCATGTTTGTTTTGCAATACATCATCTTCCATAAACCACTCTCTGAGTCAGAAGATCTATTTGGTTTCTGATGGGACAAAGATATCTTTTCCATGCTTTTATTTGACTTAGTTTGCTTTCTTAGTTTACTTACAGTTTAGTTTTAACCTGAAGAAGTTAAAATTAACTACTGAAATACTACTCACATGGTAGTCTGTAGGGACAAACTTTCAGAAAGCTGCCAGTGTGTAGTAGTATGGATTGCTGTGTCCATCTCTGACACATTTCCAGGTATTATCCCATATTGCTAATTAGGGACAATTTGAATTCTGCCTCAGCACATCTTATAGGTAGCTTTCAATGACAGAAACCTCAGTCAGAGTGTAGACCTGAACTCTTGACATTGTAAATGGGACAGGCAGTGTTGAAAATCATAGTAGCTACTGTTGATGTTGTGGCTTCCATCTCCTCCCAAAATGTGACTTATAATAAATGTATAACCTTGGTAAATAAATATGTAATTAAAAAGCCTTTACAGCTACCTTCTCAATGGTTCTATACTTTTTTTTAGATCCTTTAGTGCACTGTCTAGGAAGAGAAAGAAAGGCAGCTTGTGTGTTAAGTTCTTTCTTTAAGAAGCTTCAAAATAAACCCAAAAACTAATTCTAGTTACAGGAAAAGCAATTTCCAGAAGTCAGTAATTTGGTCCAGAGCTGTGTTTTATCACTCTATCCATTGTCTGACCAAATCCAAAATTGTACTAGGATTAGCACAGTAAGTCTCTGGTCAACGTGCACTGATAAAGCTCTATGGTCTGATACAAATAAAGGCATAGCCATAACTCTGTATGTACCCTAATCCTTCCTCTATGACTTGTTACTGGACGAAACAAGACTTAATAATCCTTGCAAATATGCTGCTCACAGGGACATATTTCTACATGTCCTTGAGATGAATTCTTGAAAGGATTCCTTTAGACATGAACAAATTTGTCACAAGAATCTTTTTTTAAAGCAAGAAGAATCTGTTAACAATGTTTTGAGTATGATGTTTGCCTAAAGAGCATTTTGTAGAAGGGGGAGTGGTCTCTTTTGGAATATTCTTAAAAGCATCTTTTTGTCGAAATGTTGCAACACTTTATTTCCCTCTTTTAGAACACTGTTAATTCCTTTTGTCTATAATCTGTACATTAATGTATGTCTTTTTAAGGTTAGTGTGATGTTTTAGTTTCTAAAATCATTGTGAAGACTAGATTCTTCTAGAAAGTTTCTTAAAAAGACTAAACATTCCTGGAGAAAACAAAATTGGCTTGATTTTGTATGCTACTTATTCTAATTCCTAATGTGGACATTATCTTCCATTCTGTCTTATATTCCAAGAAGTAGTTATTACAGTCTTAGCTTAAATCACCAAACATGAGACAATTAACAGGACAGCCACATAATGAACTTACTTGGAAACTCAAATGTTTACAAAATCAGACAGCTGTAAGCTTAGATATAGATTTTAGTAACTAAACGTAAGTTTATGATTTTCTATTGGAACACACAATCTGAAAATTGGCCTCCCTGTCAACGCAGTGTAAACAAAATAGTCCCCGCTGAATATTCTTTCTTTTTTTTTTTTTTAATTTCTTTTTTTAAATCAAGCTGACAGAAATCCCAAGATGTGGAGAAATGAGTAAACAGAGGGCTGCTGAGAAAGCCTTTAACCTTCATTTTTCAAAAATTTATTTTCCATTGTTCAAAGCAGGCATTAATTACAACATAAAAGATTTTTTGATTCCAGTCTAAATTGTGTCTGTATAGCTAACGTCAAAAATTATTTCAGTTGAACTAGAATATAGTTGTTTTTACTGAAGTTTTATGGATTAGGACCGCATATAATGAGATCTTTCACTAACAAGATTTTTTATGAGTTCACACACTTTGTGCAAGCAAATCTGTGTACTGTAGAACATATGATTGATGAAAGAACTTCTGTTATCCAAAGCAGTTTTTCCTATAATGAAGTAGTAAAGCACAGAACGGGTTTTTTTCATAATCATAACCATCATGTATTTCAGTCTTAAAATGTCGTCTTTCTAGCTTCAATGTGTACTTCTCTGTAACTAATCATGACCTACACAAATGTCACAGTTTAGGGTCAGGGCAGTCCCTTAGACCTATAACAGATGCTTTCTGTTAGCCCCTCTCCCTACCCAAACGGGAAGAGAACGGGAATAAAGGAGAGAGACTTAGCGATTAGAAAAGGAAACTAGAACAGCTTTAATGAAAAGGAAATTAATAATTATAAAAATGGAA